>JAULUF010000031.1:2922500-3517500 GCA_031834385.1 Semotilus atromaculatus
GTGATTCGAGGATTAATTACTAAGTTTAACCATCATAGAATGAACGTTTATCATTTGCATGTGTTTTGTCTTGCCAATTTACACATTGAAGCGATTTTAAATGCAGAAGAATCGGCAAAATACAGCTCTAACAAAGATTAGGCTAATCTATATTTCATTTCTACTGTAAATACAATAGTGTTGCTTTAAATTTAGGCTAAATTATTACATTGCTGTACCTGAATATACTATTAGGCTTTGTAACTGTTCTATAGTATTCACCCATGCTTGAAATATGTGTATTTTTTCTTATTTTAATATATTGAATGTTCACTTGTCTTTAATAATGTTTGAACTTTATCAGTTAGGCCAGGTGTTTTTGCTGTGGTATCGATCAAAGTACTTTATAATTTAAGTAATAAATGAAAAGCAAAATTTAAAAAACCTTAAATGACACAACTGCTTAAAACAAATTCAGTAACTGATATATTTTGGATTTTGGCAGAATCACATCATCAGTGAAGCTCCTCCCACTGCAGTCACATCATCACGTGAAGCTCCTCCCACTGCAGTCACATCATCAGTGAAGCTCCTCCCACTGTAATTCCCCAATAAATGCTGTAAATTCCCATCAGCTACAAGTGAAGACGAGCATCAGAGCATCAGGAAGAGCTGAAATCTGCCAAGACTGAGTTTATTAAAGAGGACAGTGAGAACATGAGTGATCCAGAACCCTGCAGAATGAAACACACTGAAGATCCTGAAGAACAAAGAGGTTGGTGTTTATTCCTCATTCATTCATGATGCTGAAGAACATTCATGTTACAAACATTCAAGCACTTTATCACATTTAGTAAAGGGAGATTTGAGACATTTTTATTTTGATTGTCAACATCAGATCAAGCTAAATACTATTTGAACTGTTTTATTTTACATTTATTTTATATATGGTTCACAATTTGCTACATTGTTACCAGAATTCTAGTCATTTTCAAAATTTTTAGGAATAATCAGTAAACACCAAGTTACTGATAAAGTTGTATTAGTCAAATATACAAGTTATTCATAGTTATAGATATTCCTCTTACAGTAACTTTGGTAACAGGGTTGATGAATACAGTCAATGCTACAGTTTGTGTAAAAACATAAACAATGGATTGAGATTATTCTCTGTCTTCCCATCATGCAGTAGAAAGAGCCCAGATGATGTCACTTCCTGAGTGTCACAGTTTTAAGAAATGCTCTGTTTTTAAAAGGAGGAAAATCATGTCAGGAGTAACAGGATGGAGTGAAACATGTAGGACACAGATAATGATAATAAAAATGGTTAATTTAAAACTAGTTAAAGCCGCTCTACACTTTGAGCGTGTGATATTTCTACAGACACTGCAGCGGTCGTGAAATGACATCACATTCTGTGGCAGCTCTTTTACAAAAATTAATTAAACATAACAAATAATAATAATTCAATATTTAAAAACAAACAATCCACTCTGAATGCTAAACGCTTGTGTTATTTCTCACAGGGTTATTCACTTGAGCTTGTGTTTCTGGTGTCCCACTTTCACAGGCATGAAGTCACTGCAAGGAAAGGTCTAGCCATTAACAATTAATAAGGAACGGCCATTAATAATTTAAATGTTTTTAGTAAAATAAATATTAATTTCAAATTTGGTGTCGAAATATGGCAGTTTTGTATATTTTAATGTTAATATCATGTTAGATAATTGTGTCATTGATCAAATATATGTAATAGTTCTTGTTAAAGAAACATGGGATCTGTGCCTATAATGTTTTAATGCCTTTAATCAATTTATAAAAAGGCATCGAATGATCATAATATTTTATAACAGTTGTCTACTTTCTACTATTACATCAGGGCTCACTTTCATGTCCTTTCACTTTATATTTCTCTCTGTAAGAAATTTTATTCTGCCTCGACCCAGAGTCCACGCCAAAATATATTTTAGAATGAGCTCATCCCCAAAATGGCTTAATTATCATAGAGATGAAGGAAGTGAAGTTATTTTATTTCCTCACCATTTGGGTTGATCACATCCCGAGCAAATGGTAGTCAGTTGTAGAACGGGACTGGGTGTGGGACACAGAGAACCTTCTCAGACAATGGGGCGTCTTCATTAACACACAGACCACAGCTGTCACAACAAGGGCAACTTCAATTACTTCATTCATTACTTCAACTTCATTTATTAAGAGTTGTAAACTGTAACAGGATAAAAGGTTTAAGATTTGGATGTTCTGGGTTCATTCTGACGCCAGTGAACCCAAGGTGCTTCGTGTATCTTGCCACTGCTATGCTGTAATAAACTTCATTTTTGAGATCTTCAACGTACACATCATTTTTTCTTACATCTCTTTGAATTATTTTGATGTACTGAAAATTAAATAAAAAATTTTTTTTCTTTCATGTCAGACCTGATGGAAGAGAGCGAGGAGAGAGAAGAACTGAGTGAAGTGAAGGAGGAGAGAGAAGAACTGAGTGAAGTGAAGGAGGAGAGAGAAGAACTGAGTGAAGTGAAGGAGGAGAGAGAAGAACTGAGTGAAGTGAAGGAGGAGAGAGAAGAACTGAGTGAAGTGAAGGAGGAGAGAGAAGAACTGAGTGAAGTGGAGGAGGAACATCATGTCCAACCTGGAGAAAAACCTTTGAGTCGCTCAAAGACTAAAAAGACATTTTTAAAGAAAAGAAGAGCCAAGAAATCTTTCACCTGCACTCAGTGTGGAAACAGTTTCACAACCAAACATAGTCTTGATGTTCACATGAGGATCCACACCGGAGAGAAGCCGTTCTCATGTGATCAATGCGGAAAGAGTTTCAGTCGGTCATCATACTTTAAAGAACACATGAGGATCCACACCGGAGAGAAGCCGTTCTCATGTGATCAATGCGGAAAAACATTTCTCTGGGCATCACACCTGAAGACACACCTGAGAGTTCATACGAAGGAGAAGCCGCATTCATGTTCTGTGTGTGGAAAGAGTTTTTCATGGCTGCAAGCTTTATATAGACATGAGAAAACTCACACTGGTGTGAGAGAGTACATGTGCTTTGAGTGTGAGAAGACTTTTATTACAGCAAACTGTTTAAAACTGCACCAGAGAATTCACACTGGAGAAAAACCTTACAAGTGTTCACACTGTGACAAGAGATTCAGTCTGTCAGGACATCTGAAAACACATGAGAGGATCCACACTGGAGAAAAACCTTACAAGTGTTCACACTGTGACAAGAGATTCACTGACTCATCACATCTGAAAACACATGAGAGGATCCACACTGGAGAAAAACCTTACAAGTGTTCACACTGTGACAGGAGATTCAGTCTGTCATCAAATCTGAAAACACATGAGAGGATCCACACTGGAGAGAAGCCGCACACGTGTGATCAGTGCGGGAAGAGTTTCTCTTTTAAAACTAACCTGAAGCGACACATGAAGATCCACACAGTGGAGAACCCACTTAAACACAGTCTGAGATCACGGTAAGTAGTTCATCTTTATGTGCTGAGCAACAAAGTCTCCTCTGTGTAAGTTACCCACACATCACCCTATAGCCAAATCTCTCCTCTCCCCCTATAGCCGGTGTGTGGTGAGCACAGGACACTTTGTGGATTGATTGATATCTATTAACTCTGTTCAACCAACAGGAATGTCTGATTTGTCAGTTCAGATCGATGCAAAAAACAAAATAATTCGCTCTCTGACAGTAGGTGGCGCTCATGTAAAGCAGAAATACAGCACTATATACAGCGCTCTAGACTGAGACTAAATGGTCACATCACGCAACAACATTACTACACAGCGCTGGCAGATCCATTGAGAAAGCATTTTAAAGGGTTAGTTCACCCAAAAAGGAAAATTAGCCCATGATTTACTCGCCCTCAAGTCATCCTAGGTGTGTATGACATTCTTCTTTCGAGTTATATTAAAAAATGTCCTAGCTCTTTATAATGTGCCTATAATGGCAGTGAATTGCTGTTTCTGTTTTGAAGTTGTTATAAATATTGGAGATCAAATGATTAGGAACTTTTCTGATAAATCTTCTTCTGATAAATTCCCAGAAAAATCTTCGTCTGAAGAAATTGTTTATATTAAAGACTATCTGCATGCTTTGAATGTAACGGATGGAGATGACCCAGAAATAAGAAATGTTAATGTAACAGACAAGATTTGAGATTGTTATGGACGATCTTATAGTTGAACAGCTGCGGAGGGACAACGCACAGAGGAGAAGAAGGAGAAGAAGGCGCTGAGAAGATCTTCCATAAGACTCAACTCCCTAAGAAAGGACTGATTCATCGTGCACAGAAGTTACTAACAATTATAAAACAAGTTGAACGATTAAATAGGAAAATAATACACATTGCGAACTGAAATAAACTGCTCAAATGAAGATGTGTTACTTAAAGCGCTTGAGAACCTAAGGGTCATTGCTAGAAGTGTGTGTGTGTGTGTGTGTGGACTCCATATGTTTAGGTTGTCAGGACCACATGTATTTTTAAAGGATTAGTTCATCTCTAAATGAAAATTTCCTGATAATTTACTCACCCCAATGCCATCCAAGATATCCATGTTTTTCTTTCCTCAGTGGAAGAGAAATTAAGTTTTTTGAGGAAAACATTTCTGGGTTTTTCTTCGAATAATGGACTTCAATTTCCAATTGAATGTCCAATTCAAATTGGACAACGTTTTTAAGTCCAAATCAATGCAGTTTCAAAGGTCTTTGAAGTCCTTCAACGGGCTGTGCACGATCTGAGGAAGAGGGTCTTATCTAGCGAAACGAGAGGTCATTTTCTACAAATATATATATATATATACTTTTTAACTACAATTGTTCGGATTGAGCTGATCTGCAAAGCGCGGGGAACTACATCATCACGTCCATTATTCGAAGGAAAATCCAGAAATGTTTTCCTCAAAAAAAATAATTTCTCTTCCACTGAGGAAAGAAAGACATGGATATCTTGGATGGCATTGGGGTGAGTAAATTATTAGGATGTTTTTATTTTGAGGTGAACTAATCCTTTAATGGGTCGAAAGGGCTGCAATAGTCAAACTTACCAAATAAAGCCACGCCTATGTTAATGACGTCCATTGAGTTTATAAGGGAATTAGCTGTAGTAGTAGAATAACAGCTCATAGTTAGAGGACGGCCCAGACCAGGGTTAGTAGAAAAAGCCTGTTTATGTTATTTTTTGTCCTTTGGAATTTTTGTCTTTGTATTATTCTGAATCTTTTTAAATAAAACAAAATCATGTTGTGGTGATTCGTAAAACTTTTTAAACAAGTCTAGAGTAATTTTTCTAAGAGTGAGTTCTCGAAGTGTAACAGCAGCGCTTCTGTGTTGTACGTCACACGTAGGCTCACTGTTGGCCGATTATCACGATATTGGCTGCGCTGATGAACGAAAGTCTTACGGGGTTGGAACAAGATGAGGGTGAGGAATTACTGACAGAATTTTCATTTTTAGATTATCAACTCTAGAAACAATACCAAAATGTGTTACAGAACTGCTGCATGTAAGACCTGTCATAAGGCTAGACATTTTGCATGAGTCTGCCGTTCTGCAATTGAATTATCAGAGGTGTGTATTCTCTACCTAAGTCTCTTCAGCTCACAGTGGACTCTGGTTCATCTGTCACCATTCTGCCAAATCTATAAACCCTTTTTCAGTTCGTAAACATGGTGACGTTTTTGTGGGCGGAGCTTAAAGGTGGAGGCAAAAATATTCCCCATGTCCGCCACACTAAGTTTTGTTAGCTTTTTTTTTTAACAATGAATGGATAAAATCCTATTTTATCTTAATGTGTAAGGTCAATCACTGTCCAGCACCGCAATTATTATTTGCAAAAGTTGATTTTAACGGACAGAACCAGATTGGCGGACCCGTACACACTCACTCAATGGATGGAGGATCTGACAGGATTACCTCCGGCTGAGTGGCCTGACATCTACACCTGATAGAGGAACCGAGCATACAGAGAAACTGAGGGAGTATAAATCTTTAGTTGCCTATAACTATGTGATGCATGATCAGGTACACGACTTGTGTGGTACGACCCGAAGTTCTGCCTAGCCAGCGCCAAGGCCAGAAGACGACCATGTAAAGTGCAATTTTAATGAAGTGAATATTTTCTAGAAATAAAAATTCCAGATACAGCAAATCAATTGTTTAACTTAATTTGATTAGACTTTTTAAAGAACCTGTTAAGAAAGAATAGTCACAATCACAACAATGTATACAATCATAGTTGACTCACAAATAATCACAATAGCTTAGAAAACTTTATGTGATAAAATTTCGAATTGGAGCCTGTACTCCGTCAATTATTGCACCCAACAACACAGTGAGGACATTTTAAGCTCCTTATGTAGAGCTGGTGTGTATCGGCCGCCTCCAGTTTTGCCTCCAGCTAACGCTGTGACGTAATTGTGACGTCGGTGCAAAAAGGGTCTATTGTATGAGCAGCACTTTGGCACTGTGCCGTTACAAGCTCACTCTGCCCGTTTACTCACTTACTTGAAAGAGCCAATTTCAGTACTTGGATGTTTACCTGCAACGGTATCTAAATATGGCCTTACCTGTCCGGCACACTTCTTCATCGTCGACAATGGACCAAAAGATGATGGGTGTCATTTTAAAAGGACTCCAGAATGTTGCAAATGATCTAGATGGGGTCATCGTGTGGGGACGCTCGCTACAAGAGCATGATCAAGCACTAGAGAATGTGCTGCCATGTCCCAAAGATGCTGGGTTGGTGCTGAATGGGTCTAAACTGATAAGTTTTTAGGCCACGTGTTGACATCACAGGGTATTCAGCTGGATCAGGAACACCAGTTCAGTTTTGTTCTCTGCTGGGTCTTCTCTCCTGGTACAACAAATCTGAGAGAGGAGAGTGGACTTCGCCGGTCTGATGATCGCTCAACAAAGCTGAGCTGATGTCAAAAAGCTACTTGTACACAGTTCTGCTCTTGCACTATTTTACCCGGTCATTTCTACTGACGCGTCTGCTTACGGGTTATGTCTTCACACACTTGAGCACTGATGGTCAAGAACTGTCGCTCTCGCACCCAGAACACACACCCCAGCTGAACAGTTAATCCACCGTAGTGTATTGGGGGAGACCCCGGGGGTCTGTTTAATCAAATTTGTGAGCAAGTTGTGAGTGTTCACTTTTTTCAATTTGAGGTGAAAATTGATCTCTAGAGATGTCTAGAGTTATATAGGGGCATCACGGGTTTTCCCGTCACCTTTTTCAGGAAAGAGGGACCATCATGGGGAAATCTCAGAGTAAAATGCGCAAAAAAAAGATCAATATGACGAACTAAAACTCAGTTTTGCCACGACTCACCAATAATTGTATCCAATTAATCTTGATTAAGGTTTATAATTCAGCGCTCGCTGTAAACGGCACTGTATACGTGCAAAAGCAGGTCAGGTTTTCCGTAAAGTAGTCCCTTGGACGTGCACTGTGGATGAATACACTTTTTTACATTGTGCTCCGCGCGCTTCATGGGAGAGCGCTTCACAGCTCGCGAAAGTTCGTTCCACGGTCACCGTGAAAGTTTTCATTTCAGCCCGTTGAGAAATCATTTCATCCTATCCAATAAAAATGTGTTTTACAGTCCACCCGCCACCGTGGCTGGTTTACATGGCAAAGTCACCTCAGACCCGGCGCCAGACACAAATTCACGGACGGGCATACATTTTTTTCAGGGGGGCACAAATGAAAACAACCTCATTGCATAATAACATGAATCGATTATGATAGGCTACTGTAATGATCGATAGAGCATAATAATTATATAATAAGCTACTGACGCTAAAGGTTCGATCTTGCACACTGAGTCCGAAATTCTCACATATGGCTACGACCTCAAATTGTGTCAATCACGTTTACACACTGTCTCCGCAAATTTCGTCCGTCATAAATTTTTTTTTAAAGTATTTTGAGAGGTGTTTTCAGGGCTGCTGGAAGTAATTGTGATCAGTGGGTGCTGTGAATTATTATAAAAAAAATTGGCATGTTGTGTGGACCTGTGTCCCTAGGAGTTCGGGGTCATGCTCCCCCGCAATAATTTTTTTTACATTTTAAGGTTAAATGCATCAATCTGGTGCACATTGAGAGCTCAAAATTAAGAGCTTCAACCGGCTTCGACCCATGAACTGTGCACATTGAACAAAGAAAAAGCATTGACTTGTACCTAAAGAGGGCTCAAACATCTTGTTAGTTATGATATAATCTCAGTCTACATTACATTGTAGGCTATTTTATATTACGCTATAGAATAGGAAAATTACAATACTTTTGTCCTAATTTCTTCCCTTGTAAGAAATAAACCCTTGAGCTTTTATTTAGGAGAAAACACCAGATCACCATGCTGATCGCGTGAGCAAGAGCGCACTTTTCTTTAAATTACGCAGCACAAACAGAATGCCTATAACGTTACTTAATTAAAGTCTTGTGCTGTTCAGCCAAAAAAAACGAAATATAATACCGA
Organism: Semotilus atromaculatus; assembly: GCA_031834385.1. NCBI lineage: Eukaryota > Metazoa > Chordata > Actinopteri > Cypriniformes > Leuciscidae > Semotilus > Semotilus atromaculatus. Next base: position 2,931,000 of record JAULUF010000031.1, read on the forward strand.
AAACACTCGACGTCAACAAAACATAAACATCTTCCCAAACACGTCAAGCTTATTTAAAAACCTCGAAAGCATAAACACTCATTCAAAGTAGCCTACCTGAATACAACGTATTACGTATTCAGAATACAAATTATGAGTAGGCTAACAGTAGTCTCCACAGAGCATAAAATATTCATTTCATTTTATTTTTCGTGTTATTTATGAGGAAAAAACAATGATAGCCTACGGACGTGAGCGTTCTGAAAGCGGCACTAAAAGATGCTTTAAAACTTTCACAGAGACATCAAACAGAAAGCACAACCTTTCTTTAAAGTGAATTTCGTTTTGTATTAATTGTATCTTAATTTTAATCAATGTTTCATCAACCAATTGCCTGGATTTAATAAATAAGAAGTAAATAGCTACGATAATGACGAAACGGAGGCGCCGGCGCTTGAACTGCAGCTCGTCTCATAAATGAACCGAAACTCAGCGTATCAGGTAGGCTATAGCCTCTCTCACAGACATGACTACTTTTAAACAGAACAATTCAAAACGAAAGAAAACAGACTAGCCTATAGACTGCTGCTCTCTGCATGTAATCCGTATGAAATGTGCATTTCTCTATGGCGTTTGAACGAAACGTTTGAATGACTGACTCAAAGACTCGCTTAATAAGACCGCTATCACATGCATTTCCGCGCTCACTAATCGACAAACCAATCAATCCGTTTACAATTAAAAAAAAAAATCAGACCAAACACATTTTTATTTTTATTCAGGAGTTATGTATATTAAAAACGATCACTTTTGATAACAGTAGCCTATTGATAAAAAAAGATATTGTGCAAACAAGCAAGGACTGGTGCGACTTGACGTGGAGTTGGTGAAGGGAGAGACTCGCTCAGGGCGGGCACTAGTGACTCACAGGGCGGGCCAGGCCCCCCAATGCCCGCCCATGGCGCCGGGACTGAGTCACCTGCCACTTTGAAACAGGACCCGTCATAAACCGATCTGTAGACGGTGATCCTCGCAATGACTGGAAAAAACACGAAATTCTGGGATGCGTGCAAGGAAGTGTGTCGCCGTCATGTCGTGTCGTTCACAATTGAGTCTTTGTTGTTTGTTTATAACTATCTGTCAATTCCCAGTAAATTGTGAAAAATAAATTGTACATTAGTCAAAATGTTATTTAAACTAAGGAGTGGCTGTGGGGGTGATGGGTGGAGTGGCGGGGAGTTTGATTGATCAAGCCTCTAGTGGGCCGGTTATCCGTGTGTCCATCACAGAATTTCACAATAAATGCTACAAACTGAGGAGATAAGAGGATGACAGGTTAATTAGGGTACATTGCATCACAAACACAGACGACTTGAATAGCCTATTTAAAGTGTCAAAATCAGCAATAGGCATTATTGTCCAGTGAAGGCGAAACAATCTTTGGCGAGCATTGAATATTACGTGGTACCGTCACGGAGCAGGGTGACCAGAAGATACAGTGATCAAGCGGCAATATCAAGTTAAAATCACTCAGCCATGGTAAAACATTTTTTTAAACTTAAAGGATTAGTTCACTTTTAAAAAAAACTTTTGCTGATAATTTACTCAACCCCATGTCATCCAAGATGTCCATGTCTTTCTTCAGTCGAAAATAAATTAAGGTTTTGGATGAAAACATTCCAGGATTTTTCTCCATATAATGGACTTCAATGGATCCAAACGGTTCAAGGTCCAAATGACAGTTTCAGTGCAGCTTCAAAGGGCTTTAAACGACACCTGGACACTATTTACCTTTTCCGGCTACAACTGAGTTCCCACGGGACTTCAGCGCGAGACTACAGCTTGCCGTCTAAAACACTATTTAAACCATGGCTAAGTTGCTAAACGCATCTTGTTCACATGTAAGGCCCCTGTTCATGTTGGACAGACAAAAACGCTCTTTATGTAATGTATATGCCCCCAGAGCTGCCGTTATAGCTGAGTGGGAGCTCTGGGCATTCGCGGTCGCAGCTCCGCGTCGCAAGCACCAATCCGGTTCGTTTTTTTTTCTTTAGACAGGACTCACAAAGGTATAACGATCAAGATTAACTTAAAAATTGCCCGGAGTTCTCCTTTAAAGGACATCCGGGGCTTAGCCCAGACCATTTTGTATAAATACAGGGAAAAGTCTTGTTTGCTTAATTTTTCTTTCATTTTTTCTTTCCTGCTCGCTGACGGTTGAGCACTCTTGCGGTTGGCTGTGCTAGCTCCTCCCCTACTGCTGCTCAGACCCGTCGCCAGACCTCAGTATTAAGGGGGGCATATGAAATGCATGGGCGGGCACAATTATTATTAGCCTACAGTACGTATTTTTATAATAATCGTATAGGCTACTCTATTCACGCAGCACATAATCATCACGTTAAACCTACAGCAATATGACCAGGTAACCTATAGCCTACACCAGATTCAATGTTATGAATATAAAACACTTGACTATACAACATATTGGGCCCTATCTTGCACCCGGCGCAAATGACTTTGTACACTGACGTATGTATCATTCGTATTTTGCACCCGCGCAAAGCAGACTTTTCCCTCCACAGACGTACGTCGGTAAACTAGAGAATGAACTTGCGCTCCCTGGGCGGTTCAGCGCAAAAAAGGAGGCGTGTTCCGGCGCAAACAATCCCTGGTGCTATTTTGCAGTTCCAGAAAACAATTGTGCCACTGACCAGAAAAACCCTAGTCTAAAGTCATTGGCCCGTTGAGCGTACATTCAGATGCTATTTTAAGCGCGCATGCTTGGTCATAATACAGAGTGTGAACAACGCGCAAACACTGTAGATGATTCTCTCATCTACACAGATGCATTTTCCTTTTTAAATGATACATTATTATAAGGAAAAATATTAAAACACGAGGGAAATCATTGTTGTGTCCATGACGATGGGAAAAATAGGCATAAAGCTTACATATTTACCCAAATTATTATATGCATGTATAACCGAAGCTAATTTGGGTGGGTTTGTCCCATCTCCAATGCCACTTCTCTTTCTTTTACGGCCCTGTCGAGAACATCGATCTCCTCGGCTGTGAACCGATTCTGAAGCGCTCCTGGTAAATGCGCCGTTATAATAGTATTGCGCCATGGAACAAGCGCACCTCGTTCATCATGCTCTTAAAGGGAATGGGATATGACGCTCTGATTGGTTTATTTCACGTTACGCCCAAACCACACCTATGAATAATGAAGCTACTTCAGACCAACCCCTTTTAAACTTGCGTCGGGCGCAAGAGTCATTTATCCCGGCGGTAAAATAGCAACAGCGCCCAAGACCCGCCCACAAAGATACTTGCGCTTTGCGCTTGATACTTGCGTTTCAGATCGTTAAAATACGGCCCATTAGATGTAACATCAGAAGCATCTCTCAAACATTGCATTTTAAAGCAGTCAACAGAGGGATATGCATTGCCATGACACACACACACACACACACACACACACACACACACAGACGTTGAACCTACTGGTACTTTGAGTGGAGGCAGCGCTTTTTCGTGGGCTTTTCAACCACTTATGGATAGCCATGACGACCTGAAGTGAGTTTCTAAAGAACTGAAGGTCCTTCGCACACCTGTCTGTAAATTAGTCTGAAATTTTCGCACGTAAAAAATAAATATGTCGTCCGTCATAAAAAAAAATCGGATCAGGTTCGATTTTCTGCGTTTTTCGCGTCCGTAGCTAGCATTTTGAATGGAGTTTTGACAGAGCCACCGAATCCGAAAAAAACTAAAACTTCGGACTCAGTGTGCAAGAGCCTTAAGCCTACGTCCCGTAAGTAGCCTAATTTTCTTTTTAGTAAGGCCGTGATAGGCTGTTGCAGTGTAGATTCCCATCAGTCAAACAAAATCACACAATTGTTTCTTTATATTTGTAATGTTTTAATTATAAAGAATGCAACACAAAATTAGCAACTATGATCTTTTTAAAGAGATCTGTGCCTCAAGTGTGTGTGTGTGTGGGGGGGGGGGGGATTCAGATTTCTGTTTCAGATTCCCGTTTCAGATTCCTGCGGTGAATGATGATCATTAGATCCGACCTCCAGATCCCTGTGTGAAACAGATTCAGATTCAGCTGAGATTAATCTTCATCATCTGAGCGTTACCATTATCATCATCATCTCTGAGATGATCATGTGACACAGTAAAATAAATCTCTCTCTCAGTTTGATTCACTCACCTGTTGTCTGTATCATCATCAGTCTGACAGATGATCCGCTTCCCTCTGAAAACACCGGACAACACACTGACACTTATTACACACACCATTATATTCTGTTTATTCAGAGACATTTAAACTTCAGATTTCCCCTTGATTTAATAATTCAATCTGAGACGTCATTGACTGCTACTGAGGTCAAACCATGAATTATATTTTGACCTCTTGGTTTCTTAAATCATGTAAGAATGTGAATGTGATTCACGATGACCTGAGCTCTTGTGAACTAGTGTCAGATGTAAAGACTGAAGTATGACGTTATAAGATCAGTCTGGACTCACCTGAAGATCCTTTTACGCAGTATAAAACAGATGATGATGATGAAGATGAAGATGAAGAGAGCAAACAGCCACCACAACTGATCTATACAAGTCATCAAATATCAAATCAGCTGATCTATAATAATGATAAACCAATATTAGAGTTTATGTTTAAAGCTCTTGAGGTTTTACCTGAGTTCTGGAGAGACGGAGTCACTCCATTCACAACATCTTTAAAACACAATGATCACAAATATCAGACAATATGACAAAAAACACTGAAACTGGATCGAGTCTGAATCAGATCTGAATCAGTTTTATTAGTGAATTAGACACACGTTTATGAGCTGAAACTCACCTGAGTTTAGAGTCGCTGCAGTTTCATTCCTCACTGAAAAACACATTCACAATCATCATTATTCACTTACAGAAGATTCAGTTCAACACACAGTTTCTTCTGAATTAGGACACACTGATGTGTTTTATTGAAGAGTCTCCCTCACCTCTGAACATGGTCTCCATTCTGAACTGAAATTAAAAAAAGAAGCATTATAGCAGCATTTATAGAGTTTCATTAAGTTATAAATATGAGATTGTGTTTGTTTAATGTTTTGATGAACTGCAACTCTGATTCATATTTAAATCAAAATAACATCATCATAATTTCTGTGTGTTTATATATAGAGTGGTGCAGGTATGACATCACTAGGAATAGACTTGTCCGAGAAGCAGAGACTAAAAACACATCTCTTCAACCTCTGGCATACACAACACATTATAAATTTCTATTTTTCAAATCAGTTAAATGATTGTTAGACTGCGTAAACTAGGTCAACCGGAACCGGGAACACTTCCTATAACATCCAATGTACTCGTCACATCATAAGAAGAATGGCATCTACGCTAATGTCTTTAACGTCATTCTGTTTATTCCAAGGTTTACTGTAGTCAGCCGGATCCGGGCCGTACCCAGATCAGATGGAGGACCTGCGCCTAGACATGAACACAACACATGATGTAGTCAGCCGGATCCGGGCCGTATCCAGATCAAATGGAGGACCTGCGCCTAGACACGACCACAACGCATGATGTAGTCAGCCGGATCCGGCCGTATCCAGATCTAATGGAGGACCTGCACCTAGACACGACCACAACGCATGATGTAGTCAGCCGGATCCGAGCCGTACCCAGATCAGATGGAGGACCTGCGCCTAGACATGAACACAACACATGATGTAGTCAGCCGGATCCGGGTCGTACCCAGATCAGATGGAGGACCTGCGCCTAGACACGACCACAACGCATGATGTAGTCAGCCGGATCCGGGCCGTATCCAGATCAAATGGAGGACCTGCGCCTAGACACGACCACAACGCATGATGTAGTCAGCCGGATCCGGGCCGTATCCAGATCAGATGGAGGACCTGCGCCTAGACACGACCACAACGCATGATGTAGTCAGCCGGATCCGAGCCGTACCCAGATCAGATGGAGGACCTGCGCCTAGACATGAACACAACACATGATGTAGTCAGCCGGATCCGGGTCGTACCCAGATCAGATGGAGGACCTGCGCCTAGACACGACCACAACGCATGATGTAGTCAGCCGGATCCGGGCCGTATCCCGATCAGATGGAGGACCTGCGCCTAGACACGACCACAACGCATGATGTAGTCAGCCGGATCCGGGCCGTATCCAGATCAAATGGAGGACCTGCACCTAGACACGACCACAACACATGATGTAGTCAGCCGGATCCGGGCTGTATCCAGATCAGATGGAGGACCTGTGTCTAGACACGACCACAACGCATGATGTAGTCAGCCGGATCCGAGCCGTACCCAGATCAGATGGAGGACCTGCGCCTAGACACGAACACAACACATGATGTAGTCAGCCGGATCCGGGTCGTACCCATATCAGATGGAGGACCTGCGCCTAGACACGTCCACAACGCATGATGTAGTCAGCCAGATCCGGGCCGTATCCAGATCAGATGGAGGACCTGCGCCTAGACACGACCACAACGCATGATGTAGTCAGCCGGATCCGAGCCGTATCCAGATCAGATGGAGGACCTGAGCCTAGACACGACCACAACGCATGATGTAGTCAGCCGGATCCGAGCCGTACCCAGATCAGATGGAGGACCTGCGCCTAGACATGAACACAACACATGATGTAGTCAGCCGGATCCGGGTCGTACCCAGATCAGATGGAGGACCTGCGCCTAGACACGACCACAACGCATGATGTAGTCAGCCGGATCCGGGCCGTATCCAGATCAAATGGAGGACCTGCACCTAGACACGACCACAACGCATGATGTAGTCAGCCGGATCCGAGCCGTACCCAGATCAGATGGAGGACCTGCGCCTAGACATGAACACAACGCATGATGTAGTCAGCCGGATCCGGGTCGTACCCAGATCAGATGGAGGACCTGCGCCTAGACACGACCACAACACATGATGTAGTCAGCCGGATCCGGGCCGTATCCAGATCAGATGGAGGACCTGCGCCTAGACACGACCACAACGCATGATGTAGTCAGCCGGATCCGGGCCGTATCCAGATCAGATGGAGGACCTGCGCCTAGACACGACCACAACGCATGATGTAGTCAGCCGGATCCGGGCCGTATCCAGATCAGATGGAGGACCTGCGCCTAGACACGACCACAACACATGATGTAGTCAGCCGGATCCGGGCCGTATCCAGATCAAATGGAGGACCTGCGCCTAGACACGACCACAACGCATGATGTAGTCAGCCGGATCCGGGCCGTATCCAGATCAGATGGAGGACCTGCGCCTAGACACGACCACAACGCATGATGTAGTCAGCCGGATCCGGGCCGTATCCAGATCAAATGGAGGACCTGCACCTAGACACAACCACAACACATGATGTAGTCAGCCGGATCCGGGCTGTATCCAGATCAGATGGAGGACCTGTGTCTAGACACGACCACAACGCATGATGTAGTCAGCCGGATCCGAGCCGTACCCAGATCAGATGGAGGACCTGCGCCTAGACATGAACACAACACATGATGTAGTCAGCCGGATCCGGGTCGTACCCAGATCAGATGGAGGACCTGCGCCTAGACACGACCACAACGCATGATGTAGTCAGCCGGATCCGGGCCGTATCCAGATCAGATGGAGGACCTGCGCCTAGACACGACCACAACGCATGATGTAGTCAGCCGGATCCGAGCCGTATCCAGATCAGATGGAGGACCTGCGCCTAGACACGACCACAACACATGATGTAGTCAGCCGGAGGACACAACGCATCCCTGAAGTGTCATGGGTGTTGAGATGTTTCAAAGAACCAGGGTTACGACAGTAACCTATTGCTCTGTGATAAGCAAAAGTTTATGATACTTGCACGTCTTGTCCATCAAGATGATTATCACAGATGAACACAAATTTTATGATTGTATTTTATGTCGTGGAATAAAACGTTTCCTGAGCTTGTGTTCACCACAGACCTTATTTCAGCCGTTTAACCAAAACTCCAATCAAAAAACCCATTGACTTCGGGAAAATAAAAAAACGCAAGTGCTAAAATGCAGATCACTTCTGCGGTTCGGACTACAGAGTGATGTCATACCTACACCAATCTATATGAAAGCATATGAATGACGAGAGAGAGTTGAGTTACTCCATTAGAATGACACTGAATCTCATGATGAACTTCCTCCACGCAGTGAGACGAGACGAGACGATCAGATGAGACTGAAATAAAAGGATGTTTCAGTTTTCCAGGATCTGATGGATCTATTATCAGACGCCCATCCTGAACACACCAAACACAAGAGGATTAAGTGTGTGTGTGTGTGTGTGTGTGTTTAGTTTGAGGACAGAAACACAGACACACACACACACCTCTGAATACCAGCTCTGATCAGTCGGGAATACTGGTTTGGTTCAGTATATTAGACTGAGTGTGTGTGTGTGTGTGTGTGTGTGTGTGTGTGTGTATAATAGTGTAGTTTGAGGACAGAAACACACACACACACACCTCTGAATACCAGCTCTGATCACAGTTGGGAATACTGGTTTGGTTCAGTATATTAGACTGAAGTCTGTATTCAAACCCGCCGTCAGTCTGAATCTCTGCACATGTTTTATTGATTCTGTTCATGTTTCAGTGCTGAAAACAGAAGAAAAATGTTATAAAGAACCAAAATGACAGCAGTATATTAATATTGTGTAGTAGAACAAACATTTGAACATACGTGGTAAATGTGTAGTGATGTGCATTTAAACCAGTGAAAATTACCCCTTAAAATATGAAGTTTTCAACAAATAATCTTAATTTCAATCTTTTCCTCTCAGGGAGCATCCCATTTCAGAAGAAAGTCATATAAATTGTCACAAAACAATGACATGCAGAAATGACATTATTTGAATATGTAGGGCACAAGAGGGCGCTATTGTCACTAATGAAATAATGAAAGTGAAAGTAAGTGTAAATCTACTGCAAAATCTGGGAAAACATTTACAATAAAGAAAAAGTGCAAATACAAACTCCTATTTATGTTACAAATTAGTCAAATCATTAAAAACTAAATATTTATATTAAATAGTCTAGTCTAAAAGATTTTTAATTGGGCAACAAATGTAGCCAAATAGATACAGTGAACTTCTGGGAAGACTGGTCCAGATCGCTGGTTGGCTATGGAGAGTCAACGGAGCCAAAAACACGGGAATTTTATTTATTTAACACGTGAAATATGCGTTAAATATACGTAAAATACGCATGAAATACACGTTAAAATCAGTTTGAACGGGTCAGGGTCATTGGCTGTTGAAGATTTGGGTCTAACCATTTCTGTGAGCTTAGGGGGGTGTCCCGTTTGTAGACTAGGCTACCACCATTTTACATGCTATAGATCAGCTTATCCAGCCTATTTATTTGATCCTTTTTTGACTTTTTGTTGTTGTTGTTGTTGTATAACCTATAGCTATAAATAATATATTTAAATTGCAGTTTTATGAGAAAAAAAAAAAAAACGGCGATGACAACATAAGACTTATAACATAGAGAGCATTTATTTATATTTGAAACCTGGTAAGATACATCACATGTGTGGAAAATAAATTGAATAATACATATAATTTATTGATCCCAGGGTGTAAATTGGTCATTACCATTGCTCACATTTAAGAAAAGAAATAAAAGCTTATGTGAAATCTTAAAAATTAAGATTACTTGTACATACTCTACTTATGAAACTATAAAGTAGAAAATATAGATCTGAGTATTGCACAGTTTAATTTATTGCATTTATATTATTGTACTATTAAATCATTGTATGTTTAAAGATATAAAGGATATGAAGCTATATTATATAAGATATAGATATATACACTCACCGGCCACTTTATTAGGTACCCCATGCTAGTAACGGGTTGGACCCCCTTTTGCCTTCAGAACTGCCTCAATTCTTCGTGGCATAGATTCAACAAGGTGCTGGAAGCATTCCTCAGGGAGTTTGGTCCATATTGACATGATGGCATCACACAGTTGCCGCAGATTTGTCGGCTGCACATCCATGATGCGAATCTCCCGTTCCACCACATCCCAAAGATACTCTATTGGATTGAGATCTGGTGACTGTGGAGGCCATTTGAGTACAGCGAACTCATTGTCATGTTCAAGAAACCAGTCTGAGATGATTCCAGCTTTATGACATGGCGCATTATCCTGCTGAAAGTAGCCATCAGAAGTTGGGTACATTGTGGTCATAAAGGGATGGACATGGTCAGCAACAATACTCAGGTAGGCTGTGGCGTTGCAACGATGCTCAATTGGTACCAAGGGGCCCAAAGAGTGCCAAGAAAATATTCCCCACACCATGACACCACCACCACCAGCCTGAACCGTTGATACAAGGCAGGATGGATCCATGCTTTCATGTTGTAGACGCCAAATTCTGACCCTACCATCCGAATGTCGCAGCAGAAATCGAGACTTATCAGACCAGGCAACGTTTTTCCAATCTTCTATTGTCCAATTTCGATGAGCTTGTGCAAATTGTAGCCTCAGTTTCCTGTTCTTAGCTGAAAGGAGTGGCACCCGGTGTGGTCTTCTGCTGCTGTAGCCCATCTGCCTCAAAGTTCGACGTACTGTGCGTTCAGAGATGCTCTTCTGCCCACCTTGGTTGTAACGGGTGGTTATTTGAGTCACTGTTGCCCTTCTATCAGCTCGAACCAGTCTGGCCATTCTCCTCTGACCTCTGGCATCAACAAGGCATTTCCGCCCACAGAACTGCCGCTCACTGGATGTTTTTTCTTTTTCGGACCATTCTCTGTAAACCCTAGAGATGGTTGTGCGTGAAAATCCCAGTAGATTAGCAGTTTCTGAAATACTCAGACCAGCCCTTCTGGCACCAACAATCATGCCACGTTCAAAGTCACTCAAATCACCTTTCTTCCCCATACTGATGCTCGGTTTGAACTGCAGGAGATTGTCTTGACCATGTCTACATGCCTAAATGCACTGAGTTGCCACCATGTGATTGGCTACTTAGAAATTAAGTGTTAAGGAGCAGTTGGACAGGTGTACCTAATAAAGTGGCCGGTGAGTGTATATATATATATATATATATATATATATATATATATATATATATACAGTGAAGAAAATAAGTATTTGAACACCCTGCTATTTTGCAAGTTCTCCCACTTAGAAATCATGGAGGGGTCTGAAATTGTCATCGTAGGTGCATGTCCACTGTGAGAGACATAATCTAAAAAAAAAAATCCGGAAATCACTATGTATGATTTTTTAACTATTTATTTGTAAGATACAGCTGCAAATAAGTATTTGAACACCTGTCTATCAGCTAGAATTCTGACCCTCAAAGACCTGTTAGTCTGCCTTTAAAATGTCCACCTCCACTCCATTTATTATCCTAAATTAGATGGACCTGTTTGAGGTCGTAGCTGCATAAAGACCCCTGTCCACCCCATACAATCAGTAAGAATCCAACTACTAACACGGCCAAGACCAAAGAGCTGTCCAAAGACACTAGAGACAAAATTGTACACCTCTACAAGGCTGGAAAGGGCTATGGGGAAATTGCCAAGCAGCTTGGTGAAAAAAGGTCCACTGTTGGAGCAATCATTAGAAAATGGAAGAAGCTAAACATGACTGTCAATCTCCCTCGGACTGGGGCTCCATGCAAGATCTCACCTCGTGGGGTCTCAATGATTCTAAGAAAGGTGAGAAATCAGCCCAGAACTACACGGGAGGAGCTGGTCAATGACCTGAAAAGAGCTGGGACCACCGTTTCCAAGGTTACTGTTGGTAATACACTAAGACGTCATGGTTTGAAATCATGCATGGCACGGAAGGTTCCCCTGCTTAAACCAGCACATGTCAAGGCCCGTCTAAAGTTTGCCAATGACCATTTGGATGATCCAGAGGAGTCATGGGAGAAAGTCATGTGGTCAGATGAGACCAAAATAGAACTTTTTGGTCATAATTCCACCATCCCTACTGTGAAGCATGGGGGTGGTAGCATCATGCTTTGGGGGTGTTTTTCTGCACATGGGACAGGGCGACTGCACTGTATTAAGGAGAGGATGACCGGGGCCATGTTTTGCGTGATTTTGGGGAACAACCTCCTTCCCTCAGTTAGAGCATTGAAGATGGGTCGAGGCTGGGTCTTCCAACATGACAATGACCCAAAGCACACAGCCAGGATAACCAAGGAGTGGCTCTGTAAGAAGCATATCAAGGTTCTGGCGTGGCCTAGCCAGTCTCCAGACCTAAACCCAACAGAGAATCTTTGGAGGGAGCTCAAACTCCGTGTTTCTCAGCGACAGCCCAGAAACCTGACTGATCTAGAGAAGATCTGTGTGGAGGAGTGGGCCAAAATCCCTCCTGCAGTGTGTGCAAACCTGGTGAAAAACTACAGGAAATGTTTGACCTCTGTAATTGCAAACAAAGGCTACTGTACCAAATATTAACATTGATTTTCTCAGGTGTTCAAATACTTATTTGCAGCTGTATCTTACAACTAAATAGTTAAAAAATCATACATTGTGATTTCTGGATTTTTTTTTTAGATTATGTCTCTCACAGTGGACATGCACCTACGATGACAATTTCAGACCCCTCCATGATTTCTAAGTGGGAGAACTTGCAAAATAGCAGGGTGTTCAAATACTTATTTTCTTCACTGTATATCTTATCCTGTCTCTTTAGTAAACAATGTGATTTAAATTTGGAACCCATTTAAAACACTGAATTGTCAGATCATAACTTAGGGCTTAAAGGGATAGTTCACCCATTTACTCACCCTTATGCTTTTCAAAACTTCCATGAGTTTCTTTCTTGTGTGGAACTTCCAAAGTATGGAAAAAATACTTATCAGTAGAAAGAGGCTCATGCATGTTTGAAACAACATGAGGCTGAGTAAATGAAGATAGCATTTTCCATTGTGGGTGAACTATCCCTTTAAGACAGGACGTTTCTGTAACTTGGTCCCTGTGATAGATGGCAAGATAAATTTTTACTGTTGCTATGTTACAATCTTACATTCCTACGTTGCCAACAGGGATACACAAATCTCCACGGAGAAGCGCCGCGTTTGAAGAGAGGAGGATTATGCTATTGATGTTCAGATATTAGTAAACAAGTGTTTACGAGAAAATTGTTCTGCAGGATATCACTTGATGTGTGATAGATGAATAGTGAAGTCTGTAGTTTGATAGCATATGTTATTTATAAGGAATCTAATTATATATTTAAATGATAATAGAAAAAAAAAGTCATAGCTTGTGGAGTAAAACGCACAGTTTCTCTCTATCATAATAACTATAATATAATCTTTATAGATGAGATGATTCCAAGATGGAACTTTTTGTACAAACCACGGAAATCGGTTGATAAATGTAAACGTTATTTTAGTTTTTATAAATTCAAATAGGCTAACTTATATAATATATATTTTATAGTAAATCTAGTATATATATCTAGGCCTACTACTCGCTATGACGCTATGTTTACTGTAAGTGTGTTGCTGTTTCCTTCAGCTCAACTCATGTAATTGTCTGATTCATACTGAAGATAGATCTGAATTTCACATATAAATGTAAATTCCACACAGGCCCGGCTGCAGGATGAAATGACTGAGGGGGCATGTGAAATTGTTAAGGGGGCTTAACTTTATACCATCAATGAACAATACACACTGAGAACTCGCTTTGGAACAACATATTTTTAAATGCAGCGCTCCCTAAAACACTCCATATCCAACTGCACAGGTAACCGCGTAATAAAAAGATAAGCCGTAGGGCCCGGGGTGAATCATGATTTTCTTTCATGTTGATTTACTATTTTGCAAGTGACTGAGCATTACAGCCAAACTAATTCCCCTGTTTTAAAAACAAAGCCTTTCAAGGTAACAAAATATGAAATAAAAAAAGAATGACAGACCAAAGTGGCGCAAATAAAAATAGGCTACACAACATAATATAGGCCTACAAACTAAATAAACAGGGATTTATTTTTTTCAGTTACAGTAGGTGTATTTAACACATTCAAGTAAGAAATTAAGTGATCAAATATAAAGATAAAACACTACATAGACATCACTGAACTATACATCGATTCTTATTAAAGCTACTTTTAAAGTTCTCAGTCAAGTTCTCAGTTCTCAGTCTTGTTGTTGTATTAACATTAAAGGATTAATTCCCCCCAAAATGAAAATTGTCATTATTTATTCTCCTAAGTTGTTTAAACCTGAATAAGTTTCTTTCTTCTTTTGAAAATAAAAGTTATTTTGAAAAATGTGGGTAACCAAACAGTTGCTGGTCCCTAGTGACTTCTATAGTATATATATTTTTTTTAAATTCAACTTTTTTTTATTGTTCAACAGTCAAAACATCAGAGTACATCACATTATTCAGTAATCAAATTCCAATTTCGCAAAATAATCCTGGCAGCTGTAATACAGCCACTCTTAATAAGGGTACATTTATTTTTTTCTATGTTGGGTATCATTGATTTATCTCCAAGAAGGCATAATCGTGGTTCCACAGGTAAATTAGACCCCATCCACTCTTCAAGTACTGCCAGAATTTTACACCAGAATGGGTGAACTAAAGAACATTCCCAAATCATATGTAAATAAGTACCCTCTTCTTCATTACATTTCCGACACAGATTATTTTTCTATAGTATATTTTTAATGGAAGTCAATGGGGACCAGCAACCGCTTGGATAGACCCATTTTTCTAAATATATTCTTTCTTTTTTTTTTTTTGCACAAAAAATAAATGAATACAGAATTGCAACAACATTAGAGTGAGTGAATAATGACAGACATTTATTGTTGGGTGAACTATCCCTTTAAGGACAAGCGGCAGCATGTTTACTATTGGGCTACTGTCACTTTAAGACCTGCACGCATCTAATGGACACGCATAGGCCTATGTCACGCACTCTATTTTCTCTCAAATGTGTTGTTTCACAAGACATACGTGTTTATGTAAACCTTGTGTGTATTTGACAGTATATTAGCGCAATAAGACTTGAAAGATAACTTAGTCCAGTAATCAGGCGCTGTTTGACGGTTTAGTGTGTGTGCTTCGGGTAGGCTACGCGCTCAGCAAAGCGCATGTTAGTTAGATCCGCGCAACAGCAAGCGAATGAAATGTTTAACCGGCAAAGATTTAATGCACCGGCAGATAATGAACTTGTATGAACTACAGTGTCACGTGAGTGTTACTGTACCACTGCGTTAACATGTGATGTGAATATATGTGTCTTCGCGAAGTCTACGCGTGCGATATAGCCTACTGGAAAAGAAGACACAAAAGCGGGAATAAATCAAACGTTATTAATGAAATAGAAGATCAGTGGGAATAATTTCTTTATTTAATAAATTTTCATAGTTCATAGGTTTCAGTCACGTGACTGGTGCGGAGATCTGCTGTGTTATTTTAGCAGTTAGTTTAGTTTTATTCATATTTTGATTTTGAATTAGTTTTATTGGTTTCCGTGGTAATTTTATTTTAATTTTAAGCAATTTCGAAATGTTCTTTTGTTATTTTATTTATATTGCTATATATTTTTTAATTTAGGCGATATTACATTATTTATATATAATTTAGCTATTTTTAGTTTAGTTTAAGTTTTTATTTCCTTCCAGTTAATAATTCTTGAGCTTCAACTTAAACTTATTTCAGTCTATTGCAAGGCAACATTATAGGATACATTATAGCCTATGTATAATTATATTACTGTATAAGCCTACATTATATTATTACAATATTACAGACCTATTTTATTTAGTCTAATTTCAGCTCTATTTCAACTTAAATGCTTGTAATAGTTTAGGCTATAATGCCGGTCTGTGACTCACTCAAAAAAATTAATCAAGCCCTTCTTAGAGGTGGTGACACATTTAAATTGTATTTGATATATTTAAATCTATTTAAGATCATACATTATATATATATATATATATATATATATATATATATATATATATATATATATATATATATATATTTAAGTGGTTTAACAAAAAAATATGAATAGTCCGACCCAAGGGCTTTACTCAAAAAAATTATTGAACTCAATTATATTGTGGGCAGGATTTCCATCCAATAAATATATGTAGCCCCAACTCAAAGTGAGTTCATCCATTCAACAGAATGTAAATCGTTTAGTCGAACTCATTTTTATCGAAAAAATGCAAAAGAATATAAAAGAGTGAGGCTAATTTATTTTGATCAAATACTTATTACTAACCAGACTGACTTTATTTCTGTCAGACGTCTACACAAGTTTTATTGAGAATTAACAGAGGTTTAACTCTATTTTTTCCATTGTAAGTCACCATAACAGTGCGCGCTGCCATGACGACGACTCCGGTTGCCAACTTCCGGTTCGAATCTGGGCTGCGTTCAGCCCCGACAAAACGTTGCAGAACGTTTTTTAAACAACGGTGACACGTTGAACGCACTGTTCTGATGACGCAAGAGTTGCAACTACGGCAGCTGAGAAGGCTTTTTGTGTTCTTTGTGAAGAATTTTCGGAGCCTAATGAAGTCGGTATAAATATGTTTAATTCTACAAAATATGCCCGATGTTACAGTTACTGCACTTGCCGCCCAGAACACAAGAGAACATCCCAATCAGTGAAGGGATTGCTGAAACTGAAATGGAAGCACACATCTTACCTAATAAAGACTAAAACACATCTATTTATAGCCTCACATACTGACTTTATGTTGTTCATACTGTTTTATTAATACCCTGTATTTTCTTTCTCATTTTTAGGAAAAGCACTTTACCATTGTTTATTTCTATACCAAATGACATACACTTGCAATGAAGTTAAAAATATAAACAACTACATCATTATGTTGATATCCTATATTTTTTACAATAAAACTTACGACAGTCTTCTAATATCCTCAGTTGTTGCGTATCGAACACATTTGTAAATTACTTCCATTGTGCGCGTTCACTTTAATACCGCGTGCTGTATATACACGTTGCTGCTGATTGGACTGCAGTTCTGACACGCCCACCAAACAAGAGAAAACGCATCTCAAACCCCGTTGCATATACCGGTGCAAGCCGATTCCACGAAACATGACGTTCAACCCGGACACCGTAGCAAAACGTTGCGCACCGTTGTGATCTTGAACGTGCCCCAGGTCTATAAGCTTTTGCCATGCGTTTCAGATTGTGTCATCCCCACATCGGCGATGTGACATCGCTAAACTAAGTCGAAAAAAACAGGTATGTGAAGGTATGTGTTGTGAAACAAAAACATATGAGAAAAACATGTGACAACATATTATTTATAAATACGTCAGTGAACCAGTCTGTTTCAAGATGATTATAAAACCATCACCAGTGCTGCGTTCAGCGCCGACAAAACGTTGCAGAACCGCTGTGATCTTGAACGTGCCCCAGGTAACCATCATCAGCTGATCTCATTTCACTTTAGCTTTCTCTGCTGCTGTAAATGTGTTTAACACACACACTGTCACACCAGCCAAAAAGACAATAGATATAGTAAGAGTTAAGAGCCCTGATCAATATGGTTTTTGTTTGGCAGCCGTAGCTGCCAGTCATTTGACCCTTTTTTTACGTTTTTTTTTTACAATGAAGGTACCCACTAAATTGTTTAGTGGGAATGAACAATACGTTCGGATGTTAAACGCTCTATTTACGCGTGGCTGGGAGCAGGTGTAGATTTCTTTCGTACCAACTAACATTTGGAAGATACGAACATTTTAATGAATCCGAAAATTTACGCCAGAACCACTTTACACACCACAAAAATTCGTTCTGCTCGTGTTTCATGAATCAATGAGACCCATTAACTGTATTTTATTGAGAAGATATTTTAGTTGGTCTTGTAGGCAATGTATGTTTGATTAGATCAGATATGGTCGAGCTATAATGTACTCCATCCATTCTTTCAGGGTAAATCAAGAAACAAATATACCCTGTATTAATACAACAAAACCACATAATGCTGCTAGACATGTGAAATTAATTTGGGAAATATACTCGGAATTATGTTTGACCACTTAAAAATTATATAGGCCTATAATAATCATTTATTAAACTGCTAAACACAAACTCCTGTACAATCTGTGGAACGGATCAATGTCAAGCTCGTAAAGGCGAGACAAGAACAGCGTTTGTTCAAATGATTGAGCCAGAAATCTCCACTTCAGCAGCTTTACATCAACTTTACAGTTATTCGTATTCCGAAGGGGATTGTTCATACATCATTTCCTGATTTTATTCCTAAAAAAATATATTTTTTTATTATTTATTTTTTATTTTCTGAAAGTGCTAAATTAATTTATATGTATAGTGTATTTAAATAAAAAAATTACATTACCATTCTAGCAACGTTTGGTGCAAAATGAAAATGAAAATGAAATTACATAATTTACATTTGCCATTTCATACACTAGTTTTAATATGCATAATTGAAACTCTTTATAAGTTGCAAAATTAAAATAAAGATGCATTACAGAAATGATTAGATATGTGTAACATGTTCAAGCAAAAACTGTGGCAAAATTATCATTCAAATGTTATTTTTCTTAATTCAATTGTCACAGTCAAGACACTTGCGATTGCATTTTCATGAAATGTCCCGCAATGAATCTAGCTAAATTCAATGTCCACATTGAAAATGTATTCCAAGCCGATCACGCCCCCTCCTGCCCTGTCAAGCGAAATTTACGCGCGTCACGCGCGTCAGAATCGAAACACGTTGGCGGCTATCTTTTTAATGTTGATCGAGCATTCATCGAGAGAATATTTGCTCTGGAGAGCAGAACAGCGGCGTAGGGATAATCGTCGCCGTATTTGGGTCCACCAGACCATTCGGAGGCGAACTCAGTTCGGCGAGTTTCACCATTTCCTCGCTCCAGGAGCAGCGCCTGGATGACGGCCGCTTCCAGCGGTACTTCCGCCTGTCCCGCGCCCAGTTTGATGACCTGTTGTCCCGCATCGGAGCGAGGATCACCCTCGCCCTCACCAACCTAATCTGTCAAATATAAATAACAGACCGGACACCGTCGGGTCTAGAATAATATGTGTCAGTAACAAATCCAAAACAATATAGGCTACTATTTGTCTGAATATCTGTCATTTATTTGTGTTTTGATGATAAATGGAGCCAGCCTCCAAAAGTGATTAACCTGTCCTGTGATTTTTCTCTCTCTCTCTCTCACAACACTGTCCAGACACGAACATGTTCTTATGCACTATGTCTTACATTAGAATAATAATGTTTCATATAATCTAGATATGGAATAAAAAGCATTCAATACAAAATGAATATGTCTCATATATTGAAATCAAGTTTTTATGTGATAAAATATTTGCTTTGTTGTGCATTAGAACAGAATATAATAAAATAGTAGGCTAATTTTATTCCATTTAGTCATAGCCTATTACAAAATAATGTATTGAGGCATCCAGCATCCAGATTCTTCACCACGTGACAGCAAGCAGGCTCCTGATTGGTTAACGCGGCGAATTGACGCAGAAGTTCAGGGGCACGTTCAAGTTCAAAACGGTGCTCAACGTTTTGTTTTCCGGGTTGAACGTCATGTTTCCTGGAAACAGGAGGCTTGTTTGAGATGAGCAAAATCTGCGCAGAACCGATCACAGTTGATCAACGCGAGATGCATGCCGGTTAGAAATGTGTCCGAGAGCGGTCCGCCTGGCTCTGATGTCATGTATGTCAAAAAACTCTCGCGAGCGCAAAGCGCACGTGTCGGATTCTGCAGTCGAGCGCAGTTGCTCTCCACCGACTGCGCTGATCAAAAGCATTATGGGAAACGACTTTGCTGACGACACAGCTTAATGCTCATTGGTTTAAACAACCATGATGTATTGTTCTCTTTTAAAAAAAAATATTTTAAAACTCTGGTATCATGTTTTATGTGTATACCTACGTTATGTGTGAATAAACTCTCTGACAGTGCGATATGGGTTATGATGTCATTTTTATAGAAAATAAAATAATAAAAACACATGTCTGTATTAAAGAAAAAAAATATTAGGCTTGTTTGATATGAGCAAAATCTGCGCAGAACCGATCACCGGTGATCAACGCGAGATGAATGCCGGTTAGAAATAGGCTTGTTTGAGATGCGCCTTGCCTCGCCTGAATTGTGAGAGTAGTCGGCTGCAGTGAGGGGAGGAGTGAAAAAAGCGCAGGCAAGACGGACAGATCTCTCTTCTCGCAGTGGATCAGACTCCTGTGAGATCAAAGCAGGGGCGTAGGAAGGAGTTTAACATTGGGGGGGACACCAGGGGCGATTTTAATTTTAGGGAGGCTCAGCCCCCAATGAGAACACACAGGGTTTTTCCTGGCTCAAAACGAGGTGGAGGTGGTAAAATTCTGATAGCCTTTTATAAGATCATTACAATTGTATTTTTCACAGACCATATCCTGTGATTCCAACGCATTCTCATCCCAAGGCGTAATATTCTGACACTTTGACAAAGCGTCTATATCGAACGCGCATGGAACCCTTTAGCGTCAATATAACACGCAGAGAGATGGGTAGGTTTAGGTATGGTGTAGGGTTAGGGTTAGACCGCTAGGAGGCGCCTTCTGACCCATATATTTCGGCGTCTCATATTGACGCTAAAGGGTACCATGCGCGTTCGATATAGACGCTTTGGCAAAAGCGTCATTATATTACGCCTTGGGATGAGAACGGGCTGGTGATTCCCACAGTATTTTTGTGAGTGCAGCTCAGTAACTCTAGGGGGGTCCGGGGGCATGCACCCCCGGAAGAAAATTTTGTACATTTTAAAGATAAATTCATTAATCTGGTGCACTTTGAGTCATCCAAAAAACTGTTGAAAATGAAAAATCTCTCCGCCAATCGCAGAAGGAATGCTCATATTGACCGTTTAACCGTTAACCGAAAGTTAAACGTTTTTTTTTGTTGTTGATTTTTTTATTTAATTTTTTTGCTTCATGGTTAAAAAAAAAAAACCCATTTGTTGACTCACTGAGCGCGTCGACATGCGCAATCACACGCGCCAACAGATATTCTCCCTGAGCAAGCAAAATGAAGCGAGAGAAAAGTAGCCTAGCTAGGCTACTAATATGTGGGACCATTTCGACAGAAAGGGCGACGAAGTTACTTGCAAAATATGCTACGTGGTATTAAAATAAAGCAGTCGTCCAAGTAGCCTACAAAGCAGTATCACTTGCGAAGCAGCTTCCCGAAGCTGCAATGGCGAGACGTTATCTCTGTATTCCCGAACATCTGTGCCATCGGAGACTACTGTTTTCTCTCTGCGCTCCAGACTTAGGCTACCCAACAGCATGTAGACTGTAATGCTACTTTTTAAAATAAAAACTAGACAAGCTGTGATATTAAAACACCAAACTCAGTACATATCATATTAATAAACTTAATGTGTAATTAAAGGCGTTGCGTTCATATTCTGGGCTCATCTTATTTTTTATACATAGTATGGTTTATTAATATGATATGTACTGAGTTTGGTGTTTTAATATCACTGTCTTAGTGCATTAAGCCACGTTAAGCGTTTTCTTATAACGGTTTTCTAAGAAAATGCTTAACGTGTAATTAAAGGCGTTGCGTTCATATTCTGGGCTCATCTTATTTTTTATACATAGTATGGTTTATTAATATGATATGTACTGAGTTTGGTCTTTTAATATCACTGTCTTAGTGCATTAAGCCACGTTAAGCGTTTTCTTATAATGGTTTTCTATGGGAAGAAAATGCTTAATGTGTAATTAAAGGCGTTGCGTTCATATTCTGGGCTCATCTTATTTTTTATACATAGTATGGTTTATTAATATGATATGTACTGAGTTTGGTCTTTTAATATCACTGTCTTAGTGCATTAAGCCACGTTAAGCGTTTTCTTATAATGGTTTTCTATGGGAAGAAAATGCTTAATTAAAGCCGTTGCGTTCATATTCTGGGCTCATCTTATTTTTTATACATAGTATGGTTTATTAATATGATATGTACTGAGTTTGGTCTTTTAATATCACTGTCTTAGTGCATTAAGCCACGTTAAGCGTTTTCTTATAACGGTTTTCTAAGAAAATGCTTAACGTGTAATTAAAGGCGTTGCGTTCATATTCTGGGCTCATCTTATTTTTTATACATAGTATGGTTTATTAATATGATATGTACTGAGTTTGGTCTTTTAATATCACTGTCTTAGTGCATTAAGCCACGTTAAGCGTTTTCTTATAATGGTTTTCTATGGGAAGAAAATGCTTAATGTGTAATTAAAGGCGTTGCGTTCATATTCTGGGCTCATCTTATTTTTTATACATAGTATGGTTTATTAATATGATATGTACTGAGTTTGGTGTTTTAATATCACTGTCTTAGTGCATTAAGCCACGTTAAGCGTTTTCTTATAACGGTTTTCTATGGGAAGAAAATGCTTAACGTGTAATTAAAGGCGTTGCGTTCATATTCTGGACTCATCTTATTTTTTATACATAGTATGGTTTATTAATATGATATGTACTGAGTTTGGTCTTTTAATATCACTGTCTTAGTGCATTAAGCCACGTTAAGCGTTTTCTTATAATGGTTTTCTACACTCAAAAAAATGATATGTTGGCTTTACTTAACTTTCTTTTGTAAACAGGTTCCACCGGTTCCACATAACTATGTTTCGTTAAACAAACATAATATGTTCATGTAACTTCAACATCATGGAATTTGGTCATTTTAAGCGACCCAATTAAACTCTGAGCTAATGAGTTAATTAAGTGAATAATTGAGTGATGATTGAGCATTATTGAAGACACCTGATGTTAACAAGCAGAATCACTGAAGGAGAAAACCGGAATGTTTAAGTCACCATTATGGAGATAAGTGTGTGTTTTAGTTGGGCTCTTGACCATTAACTCATTAACTTTTGAGTTTGTTTGGCTGCTGTACGTGAGTTATAGCAGCCGGATGAACAATGAACAAAGGTGATCTGATGGTGTTGGTTGTGTTTAACATAGTCATTATTTCACAATCATTTGCCCTGAATCACTGAACTTATATTAAACCCAATTTCTAAGTTTACCTCACGGAATATAGCAGCACTGTCATTGTAGAGCATACTATTTTTAGCCTTTTCAATGAAATTTAAGTGATCAAATCAATAAATAAAAAAGAAACTTCTTAAAAAATATTTTGTGTAGGCACACACAGACATCAAGAATCAGCCTGTGAATCTCAGCAATGGTGACAAACAGATCATAAGCTCATTTTTTATTCATGTAGCAATGCATGATGGGAGCCATGAATGAGTTTTGATTGGTGGCACCCAGAATGCACTGCAACATGCTTTATAATTGTCACCATTGTTGAGATTCACAGGCTGATTCTTGATGTCTGTGTGTGCCTACTGAAAATATTTCTTAAGAAGTTTCTTTTTTATGTATTGATTTGATCATATGAATTTCATTAAAAAGGCTCAAAATAGTACGCTCTACAATGACAGTGCTGCTATAATCCGTAAGGTAAACTTAACTCAGAAATTGGGTTTAATATAGGTTCAGTGACTCAGGTCAAATGATTGTGAAACAATGATTATGTTAAAACACAACCAACACCATCAGATCACCTTTGTTCATTGTTCATTTGGCTGTTATAACTCACATACAGCAGCCAAACAAACTCTAAAGTTAATGAGTTAATGGTCAAGAGCCCAACTAAAACACACACTTATCTCCATAATGGTGACTTAAACATTTCCGGTTTTCTCCTTCAGTGATTCTGCTTGTTAACATCAGGTGTCTTCAATAATGCGCAATCATCACTCAATAAATCACTTAATTAACTCATTAGCTCAGAGTTTAATTGGGTCGCTTAAAATGACCAAATTCCATGTTGTTGAAGTTACATGAACATATTATGTTTGTTTAACGAAACATAGTTATGTGGAACCGGTGGAACCTGTTTACAAAGAAAAGTTAAGTAAAGCCAACATATCATTTTTTTGAGTGTATGGGAAGAAAATGCTTAATGTGTAATTAAAGGCGTTGCGTTCATATTCTGGGCTCATCTTATTTTTTATACATAGTATGGTTTATTAATATGATATGTACTGAGTTTGGTGTTTTAATATCACTGTCTTAGTGCATTAAGCCACGTTAAGCGTTTTCTTATAACGGTTTTCTATGGGAAGAAAATGCTTAACGTGTAATTAAAGGCGTTGCGTTCATATTCTGGACTCATCTGATTTTTTATACATAGTATGGTTTATTAATATGATATGTACTGAGTTTGGTGTTTTAATATCACTGTCTTAGTGCATTAAGCCACGTTAAGCGTTTTTCACGTTAAGCGTTTTAGAATGTCCCGAATTAGCGTCAAACGCGTAAATGCAAAAAAAGCACTAATAAAATCATTCGCGCGAAACGCGCCAGACGCTCAATTCGCGCCTACTGTGCCGCAGGAATTTTTTACGCGCGTACGCGTTGAAATCACTCGCGCCAGACGCTCTAATCGCGTCTGGTGTGAACGCACCTAGAGCCCTGCATTTCAGCCCGAGCCCGACGGGCCCCGACTTATTTACGCCCATAAGGCCGGGCTTCGGGCCAATTTTCACGTCATAGTTCACACGCAGGCCGGACCGGGCCGGGCCCCTGGCCTGTTTTATGCTTATCTTTTTTATAGCCTATTTTAGACATTAATTAAAATAAAATATGAGAAGATGACGATTGAAAAGCAAACATAGAAAGACGTTTTATAACCTGACACATGGCAGTCTGCTCACGCACACACACACAGGTTTCCCGGCGGCGCGATCCGAGATTCGCGCGACCGGCTCGTTCTGTGTTTAGTGTCCGCCAGCAGCAGAAGCAGCGCGTGACTTCAGCGCAGCTGGAAAAAGTGCGACTGGATTAAAACCTTCCACTGTGTGGATGCTGTGCTTTTTCTTCACGATGCTCTGTAAGAGACTTCTTATGTTAGGAGGCTGTCTTGTTGGTTTTCGTTTGATTGGACTTTATTTGTAGGCTATTCCAACCCGATGTTGGAAACTATAGAGATCGCTAAGACATGTGACCAACTGGGCGGCAACGTCATCAGAACGCAAAGAATTATGGGTATGTTTGGCCCGTTTACATGGGCTGCCATAGCAGGCTATAGCGTTCTGGCATAAAAATCATGAAAAATTAGCGTGAAAAACATAATATAATCCTACAAAATGCAGCGGGCTAAAGAAAACATTGTTGGACCATACTGCTTAAAACTAAATCCTAATGCAAAGATGAGATATGACGAGAAAATAAAGGGAATCAAAGGACTGGATCCTTACGAGCATATTGACAGGTCAGGAGACGTCATCCTGTTGCCCAACTTCCAGCACCCATATACAACTACATGGTGTTAGTGCAGTGATTCTCAACTGGTGGGGCGCGCCCCCCCGGGGGGGCGCCGACACTCTCCCGGGGGGGCGCGAGTAGGCTACAGGTCAGGATGGGAGGGAAAAAAAATTTGCAATTTTTTTTTGGATCACTAAACTACTGTCATAAAAAGTTAAAGTTTTGTATATACATAACACCACAATAAAAATTTAAATGTGTTTGGACTGATTTAAAAAAAAATGTTTTGAACAAATTTGATTCGTTTGTCGATAGTGAGCGCAAATGCAGGTGCAATAAGCGGTTTTATTAAGCGAGTCATTGAGTCGTTCATTCAAACGATTCGTTCAAACGGCCGATTCATCAAGAATGAGACAGCTGTTTGTGAATGGGTCATAGAATCTTTGACTCAACCGATTCGTTCAAAACACTGAATCATTCAAAACACGATTGAGTGTTGCTGTGAGATGCGCTATGCTGTGATCTTTGTTTGGATTCATCGGATCTATTTTCGCTGCTAAAATATACCAAAACAGTCATTATTTCGTCTAAAATGTAAGTGACTTAATATTATTAACTAGTTTGTTGAACTGTCTGTCATGAAATCAGTGTCACATTTTAAATCGTGAGGTGATGGTAAATTAAGTGATGGTCGTCATGTCGTGTGATGTATGTTGCTGACGTGTATTCATTTAACTGCAAAATGTCAATTTAGTTTATTTGTGTGTGCTGCGCTCATAGACTTTAGAAAACGGCGCTCATTTGTTTGATTTCTCCTCGAGAAGCTGCGCAAGCCTCAAAAGTTTAAGGTCCTTGCACCCTGACTGAGTCCGAAACTGTCGTATTCGTTTTTTCATATTCGTCATTTGGTGGCTCTCATGTCAAAACCTCTCAAAATATTTGCTACGGATGCTAAAAATGCAGAAAATCGAACCATCCGCATTTATTTTTATGACGGATGCAGGGCTCGACATTAAGGCAAGCGGATTTTTTTGTAGGACAAGTGGAAGAGAAAATTAGTTGTCCCACTGGACAAGTTAAATTTCAAACAAAAATAAAATGCATGTTACTTAACGTTATATGCCACTCATTACGTCTATTTTACAGATTTAATTTGACCGATTTGAAACGAACACATTTTTCGCGCTGCATGTGAATGTCCTGAATCTGACTCACAGAAAGACGCGCGCCCTATGCGCATGCACAGACCGCGCGCCAGAATACAGTTCTCTTTCGCGCTTGAACGAATGCCAAAATGTTGTTTGTCGAGTATCTTCATAACATAAGAGCAGTCTTATGAGGGACATAAAGAGTTGTATGGGGGGATGATGGGGGGGGGGGGGGGGGATGGAGCGGGGGGCACTGGGGCCCCAACTGCAATGAATCAGCTTTGGGGGGGCCCAGCTTGCAAAAGGTTGAGAACCCCTGTGTTAGTGCATACACACACGAAGTTTTCAGTAACTTCAAGTCGCTGCAGCACCCAGCAGATTTCATCATGAGTCATTTTGTACCCACCACTTAAAAAAAAAAAAGCTTTGTCTTGTTGTCCACTTCTTTTTGACATGATGCTGGTATAATTCTCTCTATCTGACTATCGCGCTTCCTTTTTTAAAGAATATCATGAGTGTAGAATGTCCCCTCTGTGGCACCAGTTTATTTTTGTTATTTTCCAAATGAAATACTTCGATCCGCACACATTGTTTGAGTTCTTAAATGGTCTAGTGGTAGATATTCTGCCAAGAGTGTCAGAGGTTTCGGGTTTTAATCCACTCAACGTTTGGTTTTTTTCTCTGTCAATAAAACCGAACATGTTCATCAGTGGTTACAGTCTATATCAAGCAGGGACAAATTTGTGTGCAGTTTATTTTGTGATTTTACCGGAACGAACAGAGAGTCTCTGCAACGGCGATAGATTGAAGCGCGCGTCCGACTGAGGACTGTGCGCGAGCCACACTATGCATGAGCAGCGGCAACGAGCGCTCAGCTGGATATCAAAAACAGATTTAAGCGCTAGATCTCGTATTTAAAAGCGAACTAAATGAATGCTCTGCTAGTTAACTGGAGATGTTTAGTTTATTTATATTAGGTACATCCGTTCTATGACATTAGTAGGCAGACCTATATTTTTTACTAACCATACATTTACGTATATTGCGTCATTGTACCCAGCACTTCTGAAAATGCACTTCCGAAAGCGTCTCTGTCCCCAGCAGCACACTTCAGACCAAACTGATGGGGGTGGCTAAGGGCTGGATTAAGATAGAGGGGATGAATGGTTTACATGTGGGGGCTGGGGGGGCAGCGTGTTGTATGTATGAAGGGAGTGAGTTTACTGTTGTTGTGGACAAATGCCACTTCTATCGTGAGAACGACTATTGCAGTTTATAACACAGCAGGTAGACGGCATCTTGAACACAGCGTTTTCCCCTCCATGCAATCAAGTATGGCGCCTTATGTTTGTGCCGCGGATTCCCAAAATGCTTTGCGTTCACCATTGGTAATACGTCATGATGACGTCACATTAGCAATCTCTATAGGGAATGCCCATGTTCTTTAATGAAGACTTGATTTGACTTGACTTTGAGGTAAGATAACCTGCATGTTTGTTTTTAATCTAATTTAATGTAATTTATTTGATTTGTTTATTGTATTTAGCTCATTTAGTTTGCGAACGCTGTTGCGACTGAGCAGCAGAGAAGTTTGCCTCAGCTTTTCAAAAATGATAATAAACGTTTAAACTAACGTTAACTGTCTGTGTGATATGCTTAAATTGTTTTTATATCTATGGATTTTATTGTAGCAAAGTAAAGTGTTGATTTGAAATTGAGAGGCTAAATGGATCAAAGTAACATGTTTAACTCGCTGTCGGCTGCTTGGTCGTTATATATAGGCTAATATATATAAATAAATAAAAAACATTTGTCCAAATAAACTTAATAAAGAAATGAAAATAAACTTACCGGTAACTACTTTGCCATTGAGAACGTAACAGATCTGTTTTAATGACTGCAACATAGTCAGGCTGACATATGTTACGCAGGCTGTGTTTTTTTTTTTTTTTTTTTTTTTTTACGGGCTCGGGTCGGACTCGGGCTGATCATTCTGATGAGCTGTCGGACACGGGCCGGGCTAGGGCCTGAGCGTCTCGGGCCAGGGCCGGGCTAAGGCCTAGATTACGCACCATCTTAAGCCCCGCCTTGATGCAGTGATTGACAGGGCAGGAGGGGGCGTGATCGGCTCGGAATGCATTTTCAATGTGCACACTGAATTTTGCTACATTCATTGCGGGACATTTCATGAAAATGCAATCGCAAGTGTCTTGACTGTGACAATTCAATTAAGAAAAATAACATTTGAATGATAATTTTGCCACAGTTTTTGCTTGAACATGTTACACATATCTAATAATTTCTGTAATGCATTTTAATTTTAATTTTGCAACTTATAAAGCGTTTCAATATTAAAACTAGTGTATGAAATGGCAAATGTAAATTATGTAATTTCATTTTCATTTTGCACCAAACGTTGCTAGATTGGTAATGTAAAATGTAAATTTTGCCATTTTACATACTGCATTGTCATTTTGCTTATTACATTTCAAATTGAATATTGATACATATGCTTACATACACACATTGACACAAGTTCTAATAAAGTCAGGATTTTGTGACAGCATCGTTTCATATCGAGCATCAGAGAATTAAAGACTCGCTTACTTGTTTTTTTCGTATAAATATATTTTACGTAGACATTCTTGTATGAAAAATCTTTTTTTTTTCCGTATCAAACATCAGTCTACATATGAAACGGATACCTGAACAGAGTTAAGAGTGTGAAACAGACTGGTATTTAAATATAACAAATATGTTGTCACGTGTTTTTCTCATATGTTTTTTTCTCAACACATACCTTCAGTCACTGCAGCATGAGATTAAACAATATTATAACAATAAGTTAGAAGACTTTAAAGAACATGAGCACAAAATAGTCCGTTTATGATGACACACACAGACATAAACAATCAATGAATCTCAACAACACTGTCACACCAGCCAAAAAAGACAATAGATATAATAAGAGTTAAGAGCCCAACTAATGGAAACTGATCAATATGGTTTTTGTTCTGCCAGTCATTTGACCCTTTTTTTAATGATTTTTTCACAATGAAGGTAATAGGCCTACACTCTAAACAAAAATGGTGCTTTGTTCATTGGCTTGTAACCACAGGGGAACCACTTTAATTGCCATGGCACTTATCTTTGTCAAATGGTGTAGAACCATAACAGGTGCCATAAAGCACCTTAACCACCCCAGAGAACCCCTGAAGAAGCTTTTTTTTAGTGTATGATCATAATAATGCAGGAAATGCCTGTAAAATAACAGTGTTTTTCAGTTTATTTAAATTAGAATATTTTACTTTAATGTTACAGTTTTTTGGGTGGCTGTCAGTCATTTGACCGTTTTATCATTTAACTGTTTTGTTATTGTTTAATAACAGATTATATTTGTAATTTTACATACATTTTTATGTAATTTAAGAAAACAGAAAAAATACTGTATGAAAAACACAATCAATTTCCTGTATAAAAAAATGTGAATTACTGCAATTTGTCGTTAATGTCACAAAACCTAAAAAAACAGCATTTTTATTTTACAGATATTATTTGTAATTTTACAGTGTTTTGAGTACAATTTAAAATGAAAGAAAATGATCGTCAAAAAATCTGTTATTTTTTCATCAAAAATCTTAACTTCTTTTCGAGTAAAGAAAGAAAGACATGGACATCTTAGATGACATTGGGGTGAGGAAATTATCAGCAAAAGTGTTTTTTAAAGTGGACTACTCCTTTAAGAGCGTTCCTTTGTGTGCGGAGGCGTCGAGTCTGCACGCGATTAGATTTCCGTGCGCTTTAAACGAGCGGGAGAGAGAGTATGGAACGCCAAAAGGGTCAATTTTCGCCTCTAACCAAACGCCTTACATTCTCAAAACGCCGGTTTTTACGGCGTTTAAGACGAAAAGACGCCGCAAAGGACGGCGTTCTGTGGTACAAACGCCGCAAATTACGGCGTTTACAAAGCAAATTCGCCGTCATTATTGGCGTTTTTTTATCCAGCCATTGACGCCGTTTCTGACGCCGCAGGCCATCCATAGTGCGCCGTTATCTACGGCGCTTCTGTCTGACAAAGACGGCGTAAAAAGCGGCGTTTTGTATAATATTATAATCAGCCCCACCCTTTTCTTCAAAGTTCAGCCCATCTAATGAAGTAGATGGAAAGACATACATAGTAGATTGTCGATCTGAATGGGTTCTGTTTTTCTAATGTTGTTGGACTATTTGGACTGTATCTTGTCATATTTTTCTTCATTGGGCACGTGGTGTATCCCCCTTTTTCCTTTATCATGTGGGTATATAGTATGATTCATAGATTCTGATTCAGCCTCTGTTTACATTCATGTCTATGAAATACATTAGATTACCCAGCAAACCATCTTCAGTCGGGCATTGGTCTGCGTGCACGGGAAGCAGTGTTGTTTGCTCTTATAGTGACTGGGTTCGACTCGAAGGTCCGAGCGTATTTTTATCTCCGCTTCGTTTCTTTTGCTTCATTATTTTAAACATTACAAATTAAAACATTTTTAGTAGGCTGTTTCCATGAGAGCGAAAAGCGCGTTTCTGAAGATTCCACACTCAGGGCCGTCGCCAGAACATGCTTTCGTTTTATAGGTGAACAATTTTTTTATTATGATCTGAGAAACAGACTTCTCAGCAAAACGATAAGATCCCGTATTATTACTGAAGTAGATAGTCCATCACCACAACCCTTTTGCATTAGCCTGCTATATATTCCCTATACTTCGTAAACGAGGAACAAAAACGTTTCAATTCCTCCAACAACACAATGATAAAAACAATACATACCAAACACCAATAAAATATGAAGCCTACATCTAAGGGCTGCATAATAGGCTATATCAAAATATCGCAAATGTATTTCGCAATATGCATATCGCAACGGCTTGCAATAACTGCATGAGCAAAAGATGAAGAGAAAATCACTCTGCTCTTGGCTAAATAACTTTTGTAGCTTTAATAAGAATCAGTATAGGCCTATATTTAATTGGGTTTTTATTTTTTACATTTGATTATTCAGTTTCAGTTTTCATTTATAACCCTAATGTAGGATAACCTGAACCCCTAAACCCCGTGGTTTATATTGATGTTAAAATAGCACTTCTAACACACTGATGTTCACTTTATATAAGTTGTGATGTTTTCCTGTCACAAAAAGAATGTGGAACACGTATGGGTTATATCATTTTAAATACATTTTAAAGATAACATATTGCATTTTTCTTCAATCGTGCAGCCCCAATCTGTAGCATATTGATGTGTAACAAAACATTCACTGTACAGTAGGCTACTCACTATCTAAGGCGGCTATTCTCCAAGTGATATTCATTTATAAATAAAATAGGCTAATGTTTCAAAGTTTCCTTTTGTGTAATAAAGCATATTAATTTTCTGACAGGCAGAGGGTGTCGCGCTTCCCATTTAAAAACAAGTTTCAAGTTACTTTTCACCGTGACTTCGAATTTCTTGAATTTCGTTTTGTATAATGTGTATCTTAATTTGAATAAATATTTCATTAACCAATGGCCTGGATTTAATAAATAAGAAGCAAACCAAGAACATCGGGTTTGGATTAGTGACAAACGAACCATGTTTCCGCGGCCTTTAATGCCGAAAAAATATAGCCTATATGTCTTTCTGCTTTTAATGAATGTCTTGCATGTCTCAATTACAGTAAGCCTCTAGGAAGTTATGATATTTGTGTCTTTAAAGCAATATGCTGTATTGTATAAAGTGGTAGGCTATATAAAAAAATAAAAAAAAATAAAAAACTTGTATTAGGCCTACTTAAGTAAATAGGCAATTCCAAATGTGTTGAGTCCAAGTTTGACTGAAACAATTAAATTCAAGATTTTATTTGAGAAAAATACAATATAATTATTTTTTTTAAATACACATTTAAAAGAAAAAAATATATATATATAATGTAGCATTAGCCATTATGGAAACAGGCATATCACAACTCTTTATTATTTACAGTCCATAAAAATAGGGCGTTTTTTTTTACAGTTTTCCCGTGTATTTTTACTGAGGCATTGTATTGTGTTGTGTTGTGTTTTAAGGTTTAACGGAAAATGCCTAAAGTCTTGAAAAAAAAAAAATGAAAAAAAGAAAAAAGACCATTACATTTTCCATCTTTAGCCCCCTTTTTCCCACAATGGTCCACTAAAAATAACGCCAGAAATTCTGATTTTGATTCTACAGAAAATGAATAATTTAGTGTTACAAAAAAAAAAAAAAAAACGACATTTAATCGTTATAGTATTTTATGACATCAGATCAGAATGAACAAGGTAGTACAAAATATTTTATTTACTGTTAGCAATATTAATGTCTATTTTAAGGCTTGATAATAAATAATTTATGTGAAATATATTACAGTCATGTATGGTCAAGAGCAGCGCTAGTCCTCGCTTGGGCTGGCGCCATCGCTTGCTTAATAGTTCAATCGTTTAGGAAGGCTTCTTTCGTGTATCCTGGGAACTGATAAAACTCCAGAGTTTTATGATCTTAAAAAGCTAAATGGTCTATATCGTGAAGCATAGGCCCATCTAAATCTAATCCGCAATAAAGGGACCCACAGCAGCCAAGCGGGCTTAAACAGTTGCTGTTGTAATTTCGTAATAAGTAGCCTACCCTATCGCCAGCTACTCAATCAGTTGTCAGCTATCGGGTAGTCTTCCGAAATGTAAAAGACATAGGCTACACCAACATACCAATACAAAAGAAACGAAGCGGAGATAAAAAATACGGTCGGACCTTGTCCTGAGCAAAACACTTTTCCCGACACTGCTTCCCGTGCACGCAGACCAATGCCCTAATGAGGGTAGTAATTTGCTGGGTAATCTAATTTATTTCACAGACATGAATGTAAGAGGCTAAAACCATACTATATCATGATAAAGGAAAAAGGGGGATGCACGTGCCCAATGAAGAAATAAAAATATGACACAATAGTCCATAGTCCAATAACAACGTTAGAGAAACAGAACAAAGACGGTCGCCTTTCAGATCGACAATCTACTATGTATGTCTTTCCATCTACTTCATGGGCTGAGCTTTGAAGAAAAGGGTGGGGCTGATTATAATATTATACAAAACGCCGCTTTTTACGCCGTCTTTGTCAGACAGAAGCGCCGTAAATAACGGCGCATTATGGATGGCCTGCGGCGTCAGAAACGGCGTCAATGGCTGGATAAAAAAAACGCCGATAATGACGGCGAATTTGCTTTGTAAACGCCGTAATTTGCGGCGTTTGTACCACAGAACGCCGTACTTTGCGGCGTCTTTTCGTCTTAAACGCCGAAAAAACCGGCGTTTTGAGAATGTAAGGCGTTTGGTTAGTGGCGAAAATTGACCCTTTTGGCGTTCCATAAGAGAGCGGGTGTTTGCGTGGGCTGCGGGCTTTTTTAGGGTTTAGTTTTAGGCTGATTAGATCTTCCTGATTGTCGTAGGGCTGCCCCTTCATTGGTGTTGCTTATGTTGAACTTTATTCTTGTTCAAACAAACGCTGCATTTAAGCAGTTTATGTATTGACTGAAAATGTCCCTGAAACATCTGTGTATTTTACAAATGATGAAACATTTTTTACACTTAAAGTAAATTGTAAAGCGGCGAAATCAATAACATACACTGCATGAACTGAATACATGTAAGTAAAAAAAATAAGTAGATCTGAGTAACTGCATTTGGTACATTATCAAATAAAATTAAGTAGGCTACAAACAATTGGGATAAAATGAGTAAAATTAGCTGTTTTTCTAATGAGTAATATTAACTTTTAATTTCCTCTAAACGTTTGTAAAATATTCCATAAAACCAATACATGACATTGTCCTTTATTGTCGATGAGTAGCCTATAGGCTACTGCAATATTTTAGACTTAATTTTGACATCGATACAATATTTAAGCTCATGTAACAAACATTTTAGATTTAATTTTACTCAATTTCCAAGTGTGCGTTAAATATTAATAATATGGATTTGAATCAAGTAATATTTGTGTTTCTTGAAACAGATCAGTTTAATTCTCCATTCTCAAAAAATTTTATATAAATGTCTCAAATATATTAAGTGTATTTTAAATAAATAATTGGTTAGTCAAATACTAAATTCTTTTAGTGAAAAAAAAAAACTTAAATATAACTCTACATTTAGCCAAACTTAACTGTTGGATTTTTAGTCAATTATGTTCAACTCAAACCATTGAGTAAATGATATTCAGAGATTTTATTAAGTTAATAAAGTGTATTATTACTGTGATTTTACTAAGCCACTTCATAATTTTTTTAGAGTATATAGGCCTATTAGTTTATTTTTAATAAAATTATACACCCATTTATTGGACAAACCAGGGGAGAATAACCCAAATACTAGTCAATGACCCACAAGCGGCCATTTTGTGTCAGCACATGTGCTCAGGTCACATGATGACTCCATATTCTCTCCAAAGAAAAGTAAATTTTTCACTAATTTGCATCCACTTAATCACCCACAAAAACTATGAGTCCCCTTCACTGGTTTGTTTAAGTATTTTCAAGAACTTTACATTATATAGCCTATCATTAAATGTTTAACAAAAAACTGAACATTCTAATAAAGCCAGGATTTTGTGACAGCATCGTTTCATATCGAGCATCAGAAAATTAAAGACTCGCTTATTCACTCCATGTTACTTGTTTTTTCGTATAATATTTTTCACGTAGGCTATACATTATTTTTTCCTATCAAACATCAGTCTACATATGTATGAAACGGATACCTGAAGTGATGGAAGATGAAGATCAGAAACTCCTCCTGTTGATGCTGGATGTGGAGAACCCGCTTTAATGAGCAGAAACACATGAAGGAACTGGACCAGATGAACAGCTTTATTAAGACACACACACACACACACACACGGAATGCGGAAACAACGAAGAAGTGCTTGCCTATGTTTCCTTTGAAGGCTATGAGTCAGACTCTGAGTCAGACCTCTTGAGTGCGTGCGTGTGTGTGTGTGTGTGTGTGTGTGTGTGTGTGTGTGACATGAACATGAAATAGGCGATCCAAAATGTGAACTGCACTAGTTAAGTGAATATTTTTGCTCTTCAGTTCTTTAAAAACACTTATTTTTACTAAGTTTGGGTGTACAATTACAGAGAACATGTATCTGGTTCCCTGGATTATTGCGCACTGCATTTAACCCTTGTGCCACCTTATGGACATTTTTCACTTTTTCAGTGTTTTTATATTTTTATTTTAGCACAACTGTGTATTTTTTAATCACCCACAAAACTGATTAGTAAATAAGTATTTTAAAGAACTTTACATTATATATAATCAAATGTTTTAACACTGTGTACATGCAATTGCATCAGGCAATAGCTTATGCAATACAGATATTTGTAAGGAAAACAATTAGAAGTATCTGAATATATTTACATTTTTGCATGATTTTTACTGCACTAATAATAATAGTAATTCACACTATATCTGCACATATTTTGATTAGCACTTAATAAAGATATAAAACAAACTGTCTATATGACTTCATCAACTGCAGAGAGTGAGAGCGAGGATGAAGTTGGATATAATTACTTGATATGATAATTTGGTAATACTCCACTATGAAATGTGTAATACATTAAAACTGGATAAATGTACTAACATATTCGAGGACCATACACAGATATTTATAAATTTAGCTTATATTTTCTGTAATTAGCAAAGAACATCTGTGTTAAATATGAATACATTATATTTTCTGTAATTAGCAAAGAACATCGGTGTTAAATATGAATACATTATAATAATGTTAATCAAGCTGACTAAATCACACGACTGCGAGACTATGAACAGTTCACATTCGCAATAAAAATACAATATAATCGATATAATTTCAAACATTAAGGCAAGCTCATTGAGGAGTGCGCGCCGCATTTGCTCCATTTTGCTCGCGCCGAAGCTTTTGGGAAACATGCGGTTGTTTGGTTTCATCTAAATCTATTTCCCCGAATTATTTAAATGTATAGCCCCGAATTATTTAAATCGAAGAGCGCCCCGGATTTGCGCGTGATTTTAAAGAGCGCGCCGCATTTGCTCGTGATATTGAAGAGTGCGCGCCGCGTTTGCTCGTAATGTTGAAGAGTGCGCGCCGCGTTTGCTCGTGATGTTGAAGAGTGCGCGCCACGTTTGCTCGTGATATTGAAGAGTGCGCGCCGCGTTTGCTCGTGATATTGAAGAGTGCGCGCCGCATTTGCTCGTGATATTGAAAAGAGCGCGGCACATTTGTGCGTGATATTGAAGAGCGCGCCGCATTTGCTCGTGATATTGAAGAGTGCGCGCCGCGTTTGCTCGTAATATTGAAAAGTGCGCGCCGCATTTGCTCGTGATATTGAAAAGAGCGCGACACATTTGCGCGTGATATTGAAGAGCGCGCCGCATTTGCTCGTGATATTGAAGAGTGCGCGCCGCGTTTGCTCGTGATATTGAAGAGCGCGCCGCATTTTCTCGTGATGTTAAATATGTATAATCAAGCTGACTAAATCGCACGACTGCGAGACTATACACTCTAAAAAGAGATGTGTTAAAAATGACACATCATGTGTAGAATTTTAACACATGTGGTGAGTGTGTTCAGGGACTACACATGTTGTGTCAAATTTACTACGGACTCGGGCTGATAATTCTGATGAGCTGTCGGACACGGGCCGGGCTAGGGCCTGAGCGTCTCGGGCCAGGGCCGGGCTAAGGCCTAGATTACGCACCATCTTAAGCCCCGCCTTGATGCAGTGATTGACAGGGCAGGAGGGGGCGTGATCGGCTCGGAATGCATTTTCAATGTGCACACTGAATTTTGCTACATTCATTGCGGGACATTTCATGAAAATGCAATCGCAAGTGTCTTGACTGTGACAATTCAATTAAGAAAAATAACATTTGAATGATAATTTTGCCACAGTTTTTGCTTGAACATGTTACACATATCTAATCATTTCTGTAATGCATTTTAATTTTAATTTTGCAACTTATAAAGCGTTTCAATATGCATATTAAAACTAGTGTATGAAATGGCAAATGTAAATTATGTAATTTCATTTTCATTTTGCACCAAACGTTGCTAGATTGGTAATGTAAAATGTAAATTTTGCCATTTTACATATTGCATTGTCATTTTGCTTATTACATTTCAAATTGAATATTGATACATATATGCTTACATACACACATTGACACAAGTTCTAATAAAGCCAGGATTTTGTGACAGCATCGTTTCATATCGAGCATCAGAGAATTAAAGACTCGCTTACTTGTTTTTTTCGTATAAATATATTTTACGTAGACATTCTTGTATGAAAAATCTTTTTTTTTTTTCGTATCAAACATCAGTCTACATATGTATGAAACGGATACCTGAACAGAGTTAAGAGTGTGAAACAGACTGGTATTTAAATATAACAAATATGTTGTCACGTGTTTTTCTCATATGTTTTTTTCTCAACACATACCTTCAGTCACTGCAGCATGAGATTAAACAATATTATAACAATAAGTTAGAAGACTTTAAAGAACATGAGCACAAAATAGTCCGTTTATGATGACACACACAGACATAAACAATCAATGAATCTCAACAACACTGTCACACCAGCCAAAAAAGACAATAGATATAATAAGAGTTAAGAGCCCAACTAATGGAAACTGATCAATATGGTTTTTGTTCTGCCAGTCATTTGACCCTTTTTTTAATGATTTTTTCACAATGAAGGTATAGGCCTACACTCTAAACAAAAATGGTGCTTTGTTCATTGGCTTGTAACCACAGGGGAACCACTTTAATTGCCATGGCACTTATCTTTGTCAAATGGTGTAGAACCATAACAGGTGCCATAAAGCACCTTAACCACCCCACACTCAAAAAAATGATATGTTGGCTTTACTTAACTTTTCTTTGTAAACAGGTTCCACCGGTTCCACATAACTATGTTTCGTTAAACAAACATAATATGTTCATGTAACTTCAACAACATGGAATTTGGTCATTTTAAGCGACCCAATTAAACTCTGAGCTAATGAGTTAATTAAGTGAATAATTGAGTGATGATTGAGCATTATTGAAGACACCTGATGTTAACAAGCAGAATCACTGAAGGAGAAAACCGGAATGTTTAAGTCACCATTATGGAGATAAGTGTGTGTTTTAGTTGGGCTCTTGACCATTAACTCATTAACTTTAGAGTTTGTTTGGCTGTTGTACGTGAGTT
Organism: Semotilus atromaculatus; assembly: GCA_031834385.1. Lineage (NCBI taxonomy): Eukaryota > Metazoa > Chordata > Actinopteri > Cypriniformes > Leuciscidae > Semotilus > Semotilus atromaculatus. The sequence continues at coordinate 2,969,782 of JAULUF010000031.1, forward strand.
ATAACAGCCGAATGAACAATGAACAAAGGTGATCTGATGGTGTTGGTTGTGTTTTAACATAATCATTGTTTCACAATCATTTAACCTGAGTCACTGAACTTATATTAAACCCAATTTCTGAGTTAAGTTTACCTTACGGATTATAGCAGCACTGTCATTGTAGAACATACTATTTCGAGCCTTTTTAATGAAATTCAAATGATCAAATCAATACATAAAAAAGAAACTTCTTAAAAAATATCTTGAGCAGGCACACACAGACATCAAGAATCAGCCTGTGAATCTCAACAATGGTGACAATTATAAAGCATGTTGCAGTGCATTCTGGGTGCCACCAATCAAAACTCATTTATGGCTCCCATCATGCATTGCTGCATGAATAAATAATGAGCTTATGATTTGTTTGTCACCATTGTTGAGATTCACAGGCTGATTCTTGATGTCTGTGTGTGCCTACACAAAATATTTCTTAAGAAGTTTCTTTTTTATTTATTGATTTGATCATTTAAATTTCATTGAAAAGGCTAAAAATAGTATGCTCTACAATGACAGTGCTGCTATAATCCGTAAGGTAAACTTAGAAATTGGGTTTAATATAAGTTCAGTGATTCCGGTCAAATGATTGTGAAATAATGATTATGTTAAAACACAACCAACACCATCAGATCACCTTTGTTCATTGTTCATTCGGCTGTTATAACTCACGTACAACAGCCAAACAAACTCTAAAGTTAATGAGTTAATGGTCAAGAGCCCAACTAAAACACACACTTATCTCCATAATGGTGACTTAAACATTCCGGTTTTCTCCTTCAGTGATTCTGCTTGTTAACATCAGGTGTCTTCAATAATGCTCAATCATCACTCAATTATTCACTTAATTAACTCATTAGCTCAGAGTTTAATTTGGTCGCTTAAGGCGAGACACTACAGGTGAATAGGGTAAAACAATTTACTTACAGATATCACCATGAAACTTTACCAGTTGATTACTCACATGAATAGGAGAAAAAAATGTATTGCAAGTTTTCTGTAATTTTATGTTTAAATATGCTAATCAGGCTATATCTAATTAAATATGCGCTAATTTGCATATATTTTGAAGTGACAAATCTGACCATTGAAAAAAACAAGGTTCAAAATGATTTTTACATTTTGTTGATATATTCAATGAAAAGACATTTTCAGACGGGGATTATTAATATCTCCTTTTGTTACCCTGTAAATCAGAAAATACTGGCAATAGCCTTAAAAAATTGATTTCCGCCCTATTTTTAGGCATAAAATGTCATATAAATCAGGCCCAGAATGATATATCAACAAATCCCTCTGAACAAACCTTCACAATATAGTTAGGAATACGGCTGTAAAGTTTGGTGTATGTAGGTGCTACAGACGTGGAAAATCGTCACTAGGAGTGTGAGAAAAAACTCATTTTGAGAAAATGGCCTTTAAAGATTTTTATGGCAAAATTCCACTAATTTCTATTGAAAGCCATGAATTACAGACAAAATATGTTTTAGGTCCAAGTAAAATCCATGTATCACACTGTTTAACATCTAAAACTCATTACTGCTTCATCCATCACTGATCATAACATCCAAAACAACACATCAACAGTCCATCACACAGGTGGAATGACAAAAACTAAATATATCACACCTATAGTAGACGTCACAGAAACATCACGTTACGCTTCTGAAGATGACTGCAGAGTCAGCAGTCGAAACTGTCAAGGTATGACAACAAACTTTAAACTTATCGTATAAGAAATAATCACTTATAAATACAAATAGTAGGCTAAATGAACTCATAATCTTTCCACATTTTGAACTACCACGGAAATGTCAGAGCGCGTCACGTGACGATTCTGAACGAATCACGTTGTCAGAAATTGGCATCAGCCAATGAGATTGCGCATGTCGAGTAAATGGCCCATTTTACTTTCATGATTCGTTGCTGATAAATAGGAAATGACCATATTTGGATCCGACAGCATTGAAGAGGAGAGAGAGAGCTTTCCAACGGTATATGTGATGACAGTGTGCAGACAGCGATCGCGGAGCAGCGGGATGATTTAGAACGGCAACTTTTGATGAATTTAGGCGAAATCTACACACGCAAACAGACAAAGTGTAGTAAAATAAAGACCTAAATGTGTATTTTGGACTTTTTTTCAGCACAAGTCTGAAAGAATACATGTTATTGAAGACAAATAGCCCAAAATCTCAAAATTGACCAGTGAAAAAAAAACGATGTTTTTGCCTGCCGTGTCTCGCCTTAAAATGACCAAATTCTATGATGTTGAAGTTACGTGAACATATTTTGTTTGTTTAACGAAACATAGTTATGTGGAACCGGTGGAACCTGTTTACAAAAGAAAGTTAAGTAAAGCCAACATATCATTTTTTTGAGTGCAGAGAACCCCTGAAGAAGCTTTTTTTTAGAGTGTATGATCATAATAATGCAGGAAATGCCTGTAAAATAACAGTGTTTTTCAGTTTATTTAAATTAGAATATTTTACTTTAATGTTACAGTTTTTTGGGTGGCTGCCAGTCATTTGACCGTTTTATCATTTAACTGTTTTGTTATGGTTTAATAACAGATTATATTTGTAATTTTACATACATTTTTATGTAATTTAAGAAAACAGAAAAAATACTGTATGAAAAACACAATCAATTTCCTGTATAAAAAATGTGAATTACTGCAATTTGTCGTTAATGTCACAAAACCTAAAAAAAACAGCATTTTTATTTTACAGATATTATTTGTAATTTTACAGTGTTTTGAGTACAATTTAAAATGAAAGAAAATGATCGTCAAAAAATCTGTTATTTTTTCATCAAAAATCTTAACTTCTTTTCGAGTAAAGAAAGAAAGACATGGACATCTTAGATGACATTGGGGTGAGGAAATTATCAGCAAAAGTGTTTTTTAAAGTGGACTACTCCTTTAAGAGCGTTCCTTTGTGTGCGGAGGCGTCGAGTCTGCAAGCGATTAGATTTCCGTGCGCTTTAAACGAGCTGGAGAGAGCGGGTGTTTGCGTGGGCTGCGGGCTTTTTTAGGGTTTAGTTTTAGGCTGATTAGATCTTCCTGATTGTCGTAGGGCTGCCCCTTCATTGGTGTTGCTTATGTTGAACTTTATTCTTGTTCAAACAGACGCTGCATTTAAGCAGTTTATGTATTGACTGAAAATGTCCCTGAAACATCTGTGTATTTTGCAAATGATGAAACATTTTTTACACTTAAAGTAAATTGTAAAGCGGCGAAATCAATAACATACACTGCATGAACTGAATACATGTAAGTAAAAAAAATAAGTAGATCTGAGTAACTGCATTTGGTACATTATCAAATAAAATTAAGTAGGCTACAAACAATTGGGATAAAATGAGTAAAATTAGCTGTTTTTCTAATGAGTAATATTAACTTTTAATTTCCTCTAAACGTTTGTAAAATATTCCATAAAACCAATACATGACATTGTCCTTTATTGTCGATGAGTAGCCTATAGGCTACTGCAATATTTTAGACTTAATTTTGACATCGATACAATATTTAAGCTCATGTAACAAACATTTTAGATTTAATTTTACTCCATTTCCAAGTGTGCGTTAAATATTAATAATATGGATTTGAATCAAGTAATATTTGTGTTTCTTGAAACAGATCAGTTTAATTCTCCATTCTCAAAAAATTTTATATAAATGTCTCAAATATATTAAGTGTATTTTAAATAAATAATTGGTTAGTCAAATACTAAATTCTTTTAGTGAAAAAAAAAAACTTAAATATAACTCTACATTTAGCCAAACTTAACTGTTGGATTTTTAGTCAATTATGTTCAACTCAAACCATTGAGTAAATGATATTCAGAGATTTTATTAAGTTAATAAAGTGTATTATTACTGTGATTTTACTAAGCCACTTCATAATTTTTTTAGAGTATATAGGCCTATTAGTTTATTTTTAATAAAATTATACACCCATTTATTGGACAAACCAGGGGAGAATAACCCAAATACTAGTCAATGACCCACAAGCGGCCATTTTGTGTCAGCACATGTGCTCAGGTCACATGATGACTCCATATTCTCTCCAAAGAAAAGTAAATTTTTCACTAATTTGCATCCACTTAATCACCCACAAAAACTATGAGTCCCCTTCACTGGTTTGTTTAAGTATTTTCAAGAACTTTACATTATATAGCCTATCATTAAATGTTTAACAAAAAACTGAACATTCTAATAAAGCCAGGATTTTGTGACAGCATCGTTTCATATCGAGCATCAGAAAATTAAAGACTCACTTATTCACTCCATGTTACTTGTTTTTTCGTATAATATTTTTCACGTAGGCTATACATTATTTTTTCCTATCAAACATCAGTCTACATATGTATGAAACGGATACCTGAAGTGATGGAAGATGAAGATCAGAAACTCCTCCTGTTGATGCTGGATGTGGAGAACCCGCTTTAATGAGCAGAAACACATGAAGGAACTGGACCAGATGAACAGCTTTATTAAGACACACACACACACACACACGGAATGCGGAAACAACGAAGAAGTGCTTGCCTATGTTTCCTTTGAAGGCTATGAGTCAGACTCTGAGTCAGACCTCTTGAGTGCGTGCGTGTGTGTGTGTGTGCGTGTGTGTGTGTGTGTGTGTGACATGAACATGAAATAGGCGATCCAAAATGTGAACTGCACTAGTTAAGTGAATATTTTTGCTCTTCAGTTCTTTAAAAACACTTATTTTTACTAAGTTTGGGTGTACAATTACAGAGAACATGTATCTGGTTCCCTGGATTATTGCGCACTGCATTTAACCCTTGTGCCACCTTATGGACATTTTTCACTTTTTCAGTGTTTTTATATTTTTATTTTAGCACAACTGTGTATTTTTTAATCACCCACAAAACTGATTAGTAAATAAGTATTTTAAAGAACTTTACATTATATATAATCAAATGTTTTAACACTGTGTACATGCAATTGCATCAGGCAATAGCTTATGCAATACAGATATTTGTAAGGAAAACAATTAGAAGTATCTGAATATATTTACATTTTTGCATGATTTTTACTGCACTAATAATAATAGTAATTCACACTATATCTGCACATATTTTGATTAGCACTTAATAAAGATATAAAACAAACTGTCTATATGACTTCATCAACTGCAGAGAGTGAGAGCGAGGATGAAGTTGGATATAATTACTTGATATGATAATTTGGTAATACTCCACTATGAAATGTGTAATACATTAAAACTGGATAAATGTACTAACATATTCGAGGACCATACACAGATATTTATAAATTTAGCTTATATTTTCTGTAATTAGCAAAGAACATCTGTGTTAAATATGAATACATTATATTTTCTGTAATTAGCAAAGAACATCGGTGTTAAATATGAATACATTATAATAATGTTAATCAAGCTGACTAAATCACACGACTGCGAGACTATGAACAGTTCACATTCGCAATAAAAATACAATATAATCGATATAATTTCAAACATTAAGGCAAGCTCATTGAGGAGTGCGCGCCGCATTTGCTCCTGATGTTGAAGAGTGCGCGCCGCGTTTGCTCGTAATATTGAAGAGTGCGCGCCGCGTTTGCTCGTGATATTGAAAAGTGCGCGCCGCATTTGCTCGTGATATTGAAAAGAGCGCGACACATTTGCGCGTGATATTGAAGAGCGCGCCGCATTTGCTCGTGATATTGAAGAGTGCGCGCCGCGTTTGCTCGTAATATTGAAGAGTGCGCGCCGCGTTTGCTCGTGATATTGAAAAGTGCGCGCCGCATTTGCTCGTGATATTGAAAAGAGCGCGACACATTTGCGCGTGATATTGAAGAGCGCGCCGCATTTGCTCGTGATATTGAAGAGTGCGCGCCGCGTTTGCTCGTGATATTGAAGAGCGCGCCGCATTTGCTCGTGATGTTAAAGATGTATAATCAAGCTGACTAAATCGCACGACTGCGAGACTATGAACAGTTCACATTCACAATAAAAGAACTCTGCGATTCTGTTTGCGAATGGATAGATGGCTAACAAAGCTTTTGGGAAACACACCCATGGTTGTTTGGTTTAATCTAAATCTATTTCCCCGAATTATTTAAATCTATTTCCCCGAATTATTTAAATGTATAGCCCCGAATTATTTAAATCGAGCCCCGGATCATTTAATATATATTTCCCCAAATTATTTAAATCGAATGATTATATTGCCACAACGTCACCTGCACTGTCTACACTGCCATCTACAGCGACACATGCGGTGGCTTCTCTGTCCACATTGTCACCTGCACTGTCCTCACTGACATCTACAGCGACACGCGCCGTGGCTTCTCTGTCCACAACGTCCCCTGCACTGTCTTCACTGACATCTACAACGACAAGTGCGGTGGCTTCTCTGTCCACAACGTCCCCTGCACTGTCTTCACTGACATCTACAGCGACACGCGCCGTGGCTTCTCTGTCCACAACGTCCCCTGCACTGTCTATACTGATATCTACAGCGACACCTGCGGTGGCTTCTCTGTCCACAACGTCCCCTGCACTGTCTATACTGATATCTACAGCGACACCTGCGGTGGCTTTTCTGTGCACAACGTCCCCTGCACTGTCTATACTGACATCTACAGCGACAAGTGCGGTGCCTTCTCTGTCCACAACGTCCCCTGCACTGTCTATACTGATATCTACAGCGACACCTGCGGTGGCTTCTATGTCCACAACGTCCCCTGCACTGTCTATACTGATATCTACAGCGACACCTGCGGTGGCTTCTCTGTCCACAACGTCCCCTGCACTGTCTATACTGATATCTACAGCGACACCTGCGGTGGCTTTTCTGTGCACAACGTCCCCTGCACTGTCTATACTGACATCTACAGCGACAAGTGCGGTGGCTTCTCTGTCCACAACGTCCCCTGCACTGTCTATACTGATATCTACAGCGACACCTGCGGTGGCTTCTCTGTCCACAACGTCCCCTGCACTGTCTATACTGATATCTACAGCGACACCTGCGGTGGCTTCTCTGTCCACAACGTCCCCTGCACTGTCTATACTGATATCTACAGCGACACCTGCGGTGGCTTCTATGTCCACAACGTCCCCTGCACTGTCTACACTGACATCTACAGCGACACCTGCGGTGGCTTTTCTGTGCACAACGTCCCCTGCACTGTCTTCACTGACATCTACAGCGACACCTGCGGTGGCTTCTCTGTCCACAACGTCCCCTGCACTGTCTTCACTGACATCTACAGCGACACGCGCCGTGGCTTCTCTGTCCACAACGTCCCCTGCACTGTCTTCACTGACATCTACAGCGACACCTGCGGTGGCCTCTATGTCCACAACGTCCCCTGCACTGTCTATACTGATATCTACAGCGACAAGTGCGGTGGCTTCTCTGTCCACAACGTCCCCTGCACTGTCTATACTGATATCTACAGCGACACCTGCGGTGGCTTCTATGTCCACAACGTCCCCTGCACTGTCTATACTGATATCTACAGCGACACCTGCGGTGGCTTCTCTGTCCACAACGTCCCCTGCACTGTCTATACTGATATCTACAGCGACACCTGCGGTGGCTTCTATGTCCACAACGTCACCTGCACTGTCTATACTGATATCTACAGCGACACCTGCGGTGGCTTCTATGTCCACAACGTCCCCTGCACTGTCCTCACTGACATCTACAGCGACACCTGCGGTGGCTTCTATGTCCACAACGTCACCTGCACTGTCCTCACTGCCATCTACAGCGACACCTGCGGTGGCTTCTATGTCCACAACGTCACCTGCACTGTCCTCACTGACATCTACAGCGACACATGCGGTGGCTTCTCTGTCCACAATGTCACCTGCACTGTCTACACTGCCATCTACAGCGACACATGCGGTGGCTTCTCTGTCCACAACGTCCCCTGCACTGTCCTCACTGACATCTACAGCGACACCTGCGGTGGCTTCTCTGTCCACAACGTCCCCTGCACTGTCCTCACTGCCATCTACAGCGACACATGCGGTGGCTTCTATGTCCACAACGTCCCCTGCACTGTCCTCACTGACATCTACAGCGACACCTGCGGTGGCTTCTCTGTCCACAACGTCCCCTGCACTGTCCTCACTGCCATCTACAGCGACACATGCGGTGGCTTCTATGTCCACAACGTCCCCTGCACTGTCCTCACTGACATCTACAGCGACACATGCGGTGGCTTCTATGTCCACAACGTCCCCTGCACTGTCTACACTGCCATCTACAGCGACACATGCGGTGGCTTCTCTGTCCACAACGTCCCCTGCACTGTTCTCACTGCCATCTACAGCGACATTTGCGGTGGCTTCTCTGTCCACAACATCACCTGCACTGTCCTCACTGACATCTACAGCGACACCTGCGGTGGCTTCTCTGTCCACAACGTCACCTGCACTGTCTACACTGCAATCTACAGTGACACCTGCGGTGGCTTCTCTGTCCACAACGTCACCTGCACTGTCCTCACTGACATCTACAGCGACACCTGCGGTGGCTTCTCTGTCCACAACGTCCCCTGCACTGTCCTCACTGACATCTACAGCGACACGTGCGGTGGCTTTTCTGTCCACAACGTCCCCTGCACTGTCTTCACTGACATCTACAGCGACACCTGCGGTGGCTTTTCTGTCCACAACGTCCCCTGCACTGTCTTCACTGACATCTACAGCGACAAGTGCGGTGGCTTCTCTGTCCACAACGTCCCCTGCACTGTCTTCACTGACATCTACAGCGACACGCGCCGTGGCTTCTCTGTCCACAACATCCCCTGCATTGTCTTCACTGACATCTACAGCGACACGCGCCGTGGCTTCTCTGTCCACAACGTCCCCTGCACTGTCTATACTGATATCTACAGCGACAAGTGCGGTGGCTTCTCTGTCCACAACGTCCCCTGCACTGTCTATACTGATATCTACAGCGACACCTGCGGTGGCTTCTCTGTCCACAACGTCCCCTGCACTGTCTATACTGATATCTACAGCGACACCTGCGGTGGCTTTTCTGTGCACAACGTCCCCTGCACTGTCTATACTGATATCTACAGCGACACCTGCGGTGGCTTTTCTGTGCACAACGTCCCCTGCACTGTCTTCACTGACATCTACAGCGACAAGTGCGGTGGCTTCTCTGTCCACAACGTCCCCTGCACTGTCTATACTGATATCTACAGCGACACCTGCGGTGGCTTCTCTGTCCACAACGTCCCCTGCACTGTCTATACTGATATCTACAGCGACACCTGCGGTGGCTTCTATGTCCACAACGTCACCTGCACTGTGTATACTGATATCTACAGCGACACCTGCGGTGGCTTCTATGTCCACAACGTCCCCTGCACTGTCCTCACTGACATCTACAGCGACACCTGCGGTGGCTTCTATGTCCACAACGTCACATGCACTGTCCTCACTGACATCTACAGCGACACATGCGGTGGCTTCTCTGTCCACAATGTCACCTGCACTGTCTACACTGCCATCTACAGCGACACATGCGGTGGCTTCTCTGTCCACAACGTCCCCTGCACTGTCCTCACTGACATCTACAGCGACACCTGCGGTGGCTTCTCTGTCCACAACGTCCCCTGCACTGTCCTCACTGCCATCTACAGCGACACATGCGGTGGCTTCTCTGTCCACAACGTCCCCTGCACTGTCCTCACTGACATCTACAGCGACACCTGCGGTGGCTTCTCTGTCCACAACGTCCCCTGCACTGTCTACACTGCCATCTACAGCGACACATGCGGTGGCTTCTCTGTCCACAACGTCCCCTGCACTGTTCTCACTGCCATCTACAGCGACATTTGCGGTGGCTTCTCTGTCCACAACGTCACCTGCACTGTCTACACTGCAATCTACAGTGACACCTGCGGTGGCTTCTCTGTCCACAACGTCACCTGCACTGTCCTCACTGACATCTACAGCGACACCTGCGGTGGCTTCTCTGTCCACAACGTCACCTGCACTGTCCTCACTGACATCTACAGTGACACCTGCGGTGGCTTCTCTGTCCACAACGTCCCCTGCACTGTCCTCACTGACATCTACAGCGACACGTGCGGTGGCTTTTCTGTCCACAACGTCCCCTGCACTGTCTATGCTGATATCTACAGCGACACCTGCGGTGGCTTTTCTGTCCACAATGTCCCCTGCACTGTCTTCACTGACATCTACAGCGACACCTGCGGTGGCTTTTCTGTCCACAACGTCCCCTGCACTGTCTTCACTGACATCTACAGCGACACCTGCGGTGGCTTTTCTGTCCACAACGTCCACTGCACTGTCTATACTGATATCTACAGCGACAAGTGCGGTGGCTTTTCTGTCCACAACGTCCCCTGCACTGTCTTCACTGACATCTACAGCGACAAGTGCGGTGGCTTTTCTGTCCACAACGTCCCCTGCACTGTCTACACTGACATCTACAGCGACACCTGCGGTGGCTTCTCTGTCCACAACGTCCCCTGCACTGTCTTCACTGACATCTACAGCGACAAGTGCGGTGGCTTTTCTATACACAACGTCCCCTGCACTGTCTTCACTGACATCTACAGCGACAAGTGCGGTGGCTTCTCTGTCCACAACGTCCCCTGCACTGTCTTCACTGACATCTACAGCGACAAGTGCGGTGGCTTCTCTGTCCACAACGTCCCCTGCACTGTCTTCACTGACATCTACAGCGACAAGTGCGGTGGCTTCTCAGTCCACAACGTCCCCTGCACTGTCTTCACTGACATCTACAACGACAAGTGCGGTGGCTTCTCTGTCCACAACGTCCCCTGCACTGTCTTCACTGCCATCTACAGCGACACGCGCCGTGGCTTCTCTGTCCACAACGTCCCCTGCACTGTCTTCACTGACATCTACAGCGACAAGTGCGGTGGCTTCTCTGTCCACAACGTCCCCTGCACTGTCTTCACTGCCATCTACAGCGACACGCGCCGTGGCTTCTCTGTCCACAACGTCCCCTGCACTGTCTATACTGATATCTACAGTGACAAGTGCGGTGGCTTCTCTGTCCACAACGTCCCCTGCACTGTCTTCACTGACATCTACAGCGACACGCGCCGTGGCTTCTCTGTCCACAACATCCCCTGCACTGTCTACACTGACATCTACAGCGACACCTGCGGTGGCCTCTATGTCCACAACGTCTCCTGCACTGTCTATACTGATATCTACAGCGACAAGTGCGGTGGCTTCTCTGTCCACAACGTCCCCTGCACTGTCTATACTGATATCTACAGCGACAAGTGCGGTGACTTCTATGTCCACAACGTCCCCTGCACTGTCTATACTGATATCTACAGCGACACCTGCGGTGGCTTCTATGTCCACAACGTCCCCTGCACTGTCTATACTGATATCTACAGCGACAAGTGCGGTGGCTTCTCTGTCCACAACGTCCCCTGCACTGTCTATACTGATATCTACAGTGACACCTGCGGTGGCTTCTATGTCCACAACATCACCTGCACTGTCCTCACTGACATCTACAGCGACACCTGCGGTGGCTTCTATGTCCACAACGTCACCTGCACTGTCCTCACTGACATCTACAGCGACACATGCGGTGGCTTCTCTGTCCACAATGTCACCTGCACTGTCTACACTGCCATCTACAGCGACACATGCGGTGGCTTCTCTGTCCACAACGTCCCCTGCACTGTCCTCACTGACATCTACAGCGACACCTGCGGTGGCTTCTCTGTCCACAACGTCCCCTGCACTGTCCTCACTGCCATCTACAGCGACACATGCGGTGGCTTCTCTGTCCACAACGTCCCCTGCACTGTCCTCACTGACATCTACAGCGACACCTGCGGTGGCTTCTCTGTCCACAACGTCCCCTGCACTGTCTACACTGCCATCTACAGCGACACATGCGGTGGCTTCTCTGTCCACAACGTCCCCTGCACTGTTCTCACTGCCATCTACAGCGACATTTGCGGTGGCTTCTCTGTCCACAACGTCACCTGCACTGTCCTCACTGACATCTACAGCGACACCTGCGGTGGCTTCTCTGTCCACAACGTCACCTGCACTGTCTACACTGCAATCTACAGTGACACCTGCGGTGGCTTCTCTGTCCACAACGTCACCTGCACTGTCCTCACTGACATCTACAGCGACACCTGCGGTGGCTTCTCTGTCCACAACGTCCCCTGCACTGTCCTCACTGACATCTACAGCGACACGTGCGGTGGCTTTTCTGTCCACAACGTCCCCTGCACTGTCTATGCTGATATCTACAGCGACACCTGCGGTGGCTTTTCTGTCCACAACGTCCCCTGCACTGTCTTCACTGACATCTACAGCGACACCTGCGGTGGCTTTTCTGTCCACAACGTCCCCTGCACTGTCTTCACTGACATCTACAGCGACAAGTGCGGTGGCTTCTCTGTCCACAACGTCCCCTGCACTGTCTTCACTGACATCTACAGCGACACGCGCCGTGGCTTCTCTGTCCACAACATCCCCTGCATTGTCTTCACTGACATCTACAGCGACACCTGCGGTGGCTTCTCTGTCCACAACGTCCCCTGCACTGTCTACACTGACATCTACAGCGACACCTGCGGTGGCTTCTCTGTCCACAACGTCCCCTGCACTGTCTTCACTGACATATACAGCGACAAGTGCGGTGGCTTTTCTATACACAACGTCCCCTGCACTGTCTTCACTGACATCTACAGCGACAAGTGTGGTGGCTTCTCTGTCCACAACGTCCCCTGCACTGTCTTCACTGACATCTACAGCGACAAGTGCGGTGGCTTCTCTGTCCACAACGTCCCCTGCACTGTCTTCACTGACATCTACAGCGACAAGTGCGGTGGCTTCTCAGTCCACAACGTCCCCTGCACTGTCTTCACTGACATCTACAACGACAAGTGCGGTGGCTTCTCTGTCCACAACGTCCCCTGCACTGTCTTCACTGCCATCTACAGCGACACGCGCCGTGGCTTCTCTGTCCACAACGTCCCCTGCACTGTCTTCACTGACATCTACAGCGACAAGTGCGGTGGCTTCTCTGTCCACAACGTCCCCTGCACTGTCTTCACTGCCATCTACAGCGACACGCGCCGTGGCTTCTCTGTCCACAACGTCCCCTGCACTGTCTATACTGATATCTACAGTGACAAGTGCGGTGGCTTCTCTGTCCACAACGTCCCCTGCACTGTCTTCACTGACATCTACAGCGACAAGTGCGGTGGCTTCTCTGTCCACAACGTCCCCTGCACTGTCTACACTGACATCTACAGCGACACCTGCGGTGGCCTCTATGTCCACAACGTCTCCTGCACTGTCTATACTGATATCTACAGCGACAAGTGCGGTGGCTTCTCTGTCCACAACGTCCCCTGCACTGTCTATACTGATATCTACAGCGACAAGTGCGGTGACTTCTATGTCCACAACGTCCCCTGCACTGTCTATACTGATATCTACAGCGACACCTGCGGTGGCTTCTATGTCCACAACGTCCCCTGCACTGTCTATACTGATATCTACAGCGACAAGTGCGGTGGCTTCTCTGTCCACAACGTCCCCTGCACTGTCTATACTGATATCTACAGTGACACCTGCGGTGGCTTCTATGTCCACAACATCACCTGCACTGTCCTCACTGACATCTACAGCGACACCTGCGGTGGCTTCTATGTCCACAACGTCACCTGCACTGTCCTCACTGACATCTACAGCGACACCTGCGGTGGCTTCTATGTCCACAACGTCACCTGCACTGTCCTCACTGCCATCTACAGCGACACCTGCGGTGGCTTCTCTGTCCACAACGTCACCTGCACTGTCTACACTGCCATCTACAGCGACACATGCGGTGGCTTCTCTGTCCACAATGTCACCTGCACTGTCTACACTGCCATCTACAGCGACACATGCGGTGGCTTCTCTGTCCACAACGTCCCCTGCACTGTCCTCACTGACATCTACAGCGACACCTGCGGTGGCTTCTCTGTCCACAACGTCCCCTGCACTGTCTACACTGCCATCTACAGCGACACATGCGGTGGCTTCTCTGTCCACAACGTCCCCTGCACTGTCCTCACTGCCATCTACAGCGACATTTGCGGTGGCTTCTCTGTCCACAACGTCACCTGCACTGTCTACACTGCCATCTACAGCGACACATGCGGTGGCTTCTCTGTCCACAATGTCACCTGCACTGTCTACACTGCCATCTACAGCGACACATGCGGTGGCTTCTCTGTCCACAACGTCCCCTGCACTGTCCTCACTGACATCTACAGCGACACCTGCGGTGGCTTCTCTGTCCACAACGTCCCCTGCACTGTCTACACTGCCATCTACAGCGACACATGCGGTGGCTTCTCTGTCCACAACGTCCCCTGCACTGTCCTCACTGCCATCTACAGCGACATTTGCGGTGGCTTCTCTGTCCACAACGTCACCTGCACTGTCTACACTGCAATCTACAGTGACACCTGCGGTGGCTTCTCTGTCCACAACGTCACCTGCACTGTCCTCACTGACATCTACAGTGACACCTGCGGTGGCTTCTCTGTCCACATTGTCCCCTGCACTGTCTTCACTGCCATCTACAGCGACACCTGCGGTGGCTTCTCTGTCCACAACGTCACCTGCACTGTCTACACTGCAATCTACAGTGACACCTGCGGTGGCTTCTCTGTCCACAACGTCACCTGCACTGTCCTCACTGACATCTACAGTGACACCTGCGGTGGCTTCTCTGTCCACATTGTCCCCTGCACTGTCTTCACTGCCATCTACAGCGACACCTGCGGTGGCTTCTCTGTCCACAACGTCACCTGCACTGTCTACACTGCAATCTACAGTGACACCTGCGGTGGCTTCTCTGTCCACAACGTCACCTGCACTGTCTACACTGCAATCTACAGTGACACCTGCGGTGGCTTCTCTGTCCACAACGTCACCTGCACTGTCCTCACTGACATCTACAGCGACACCTGCGGTGGCTTCTCTGTCCACAACGTCACCTGCACTGTCCTCACTGACATCTACAGCGACACCTGCGGTGGCTTCTCTGTCCACAACGTCACCTGCACTGTCCTCACTGCCATCTACAGCGACACCTGCGGTGGCTTCTCTGTCCACATTGTCCCCTGCACTGTCTTCACTGCCATCTACAGCGACAAGTGCGGTGGCTTCTCTGTCCACAACGTCCCCTGCACTGTCTTCACTGCCATCTACAGCGACAAGTGCGGTGGCTTCTCTGTCCACAATGTCCCCTGCACTGTCTTCACTGCCATTTACAGCGACAAGTGCGGTGGCTTCTCTGTCCACAACGTCCCCTGCACTGTCTTCACTGCCATCTACAGCGACACGTGCGAGGCTTCTCTGTCCACAACGTCCCCTGCACTGTCTTCACTGCCATCTACAGCGACAAGTGCGGTGGCTTCTCTGTCCACAACGTCCCCTGCACTGTCTTCACTGCCATCTACAGCGACACGTGCGGTGGCTTCTCTGTCCACAACGTCCCCTGCACTGTCTTCACTGCCATCTACAGCGACAAGTGCGGTGGCTTCTCTGTCCACAACGTCCCCTGCACTGTCTTCACTGCCATCTACAGCGACAAGTGCGGTGGCTTTTCTGTCCACAACGTCACCTGAACTGTCTACACTGACATATACAGCGACACGTGCGGTGGCTTCTCTGTCCACTGTCTACACTGACATATACAGCGACACGTGCGGTGGCTTCTCTGTCCACAACGTCCCCTGCACTGTCTTCACTGCCATCTACAGCGACAAGTGCGGTGGCTTCTCTGTCCACAACGTCACCTGAACTGTCTACACTGACATCTACAGCGACACGTGCGGTGGCTTCTCTGTCCACAACGTCACCTGAACTGTCTACACTGACATCTACAGCGACACGTGAGGTGGCTTCTCTGTCCACAACGTCCCCTGCACTGTCTTCCCTGCCATCTACAGCGACAAGTGCGGTGGCTTCTCTGTCCACAACGTCACCTGAACTGTCTACACTGACATCTACAGCGACACGTGCGGTGGCTTCTCTGTCCACAACGTCCCCTGCACTGTCTTCACTGATATCTACAGCGACACGTGCGGTGGCTTCTCTGTCCACAACGTCACCTGAACTGTCTACACTGACATCTACAGCGACACGTGCGGTGGCTTCTCTGTCCACAACGTCCCCTGCACTGTCTTCACTGCCATCTACAGCGACAAGTGCGGTGGCTTTTCTGTCCACAACGTCCCCTGCACTGTCTACACTGACATCTACAGCGACACCTGCGGTGGCTTCTATGTCCACAACGTCACCTGCACTGTCTACACTGACATCTACAGCGACACCTGCGGTGGCTTCTATGTCCACATTGTCACCTGCACTGTCTACACTGACATCTACAGCGACACGTTTGGTGGCTTCTCTGTCCACAACGTCACCTGCACTGTCCTCACTGCCATCTACAGTGACACCTGCGGTGGCTTCTATGTCCACAACGTCCCCTGCACTGTCCTCACTGCCATCTACAGCGACACCTGCGGTTGCTTCTCTGTCCACAACGTCCCCTGCACTGTCTATACTGATATCTACAGCGACACCTGCGGTGGCTTCTCTGTCCACAACGTCACCTGCACTGTCCTCACTGCCATCTACAGCGACACCTGCGGTGGCTTCTCTATCCACAACGTCCCCTGCACTGTCTATACTGATATCTACAGCGACACCTGCGGTGGCTTCTATGTCCACAACGTCACCTTCACTGTCCTCACTGCCATCTACAGCGACACCTGCGGTGGCTTCTCTGTCCACAACGTCCCCTGCACTGTCTTCACTGACATCTACAGCGACACCTGCGGTGGCCTCTATGTCCACAACGTCACCTGCACTGTCTATACTGATATCTACAGCGACAAGTGCGGTGGCTTCTCTGTCCACAACGTCCCCTGCACTGTCTATACTGATATCTACAGCGACACCTGCGGTGGCTTCTATGTCCACAACGTCCCCTGCACTGTCTATACTGATATCTACAGCGACACCTGCGGTGGCTTCTATGTCCACAACGTCCCCTGCACTGTCTATACTGATATCTACAGCGACACCTGCGGTGGCTTCTATGTCCACAACGTCACCTGCACTGTCTATACTGATATCTACAGCGACACCTGCGGTGGCTTCTATGTCCACAACGTCCCCTGCACTGTCTATACTGATATCTACAGCGACACCTGCGGTGGCTTCTATGTCCACAACGTCCCCTGCACTGTCCTCACTGACATCTACAGCGACACCTGCGGTGGCTTCTCTGTCCACAACGTCACCTGCACTGTCTACACTGCAATCTACAGTGACACCTGCGGTGGCTTCTCTGTCCACAACGTCACCTGCACTGTCCTCACTGCCATCTACAGCGACAAGTGCGGTGGCTTCTCTGTCCACAACGTCCCCTGCACTGTCTTCACTGCCATTTACAGCGACAAGTGCGGTGGCTTCTCTGTCCACAACGTCCCCTGCACTGTCTATACTGACATCTACAGCGACACCTGCGGTGGCTTCTCTGTCCACAACGTCACCTGCACTGTCCTCACTGACATCTACAGCGACACCTGCGGTGGCTTCTCTGTCCACATTGTCCCCTGCACTGTCTTCACTGCCATCTACAGCGACACCTGCGGTGGCTTCTCTGTCCACAACGTCACCTGCACTGTCCTCACTGACATCTACAGCGACACCTGCGGTGGCTTCTCTGTCCACAACGTCACCTGCACTGTCCTCACTGCCATCTACAGCGACAAGTACGGTGGCTTCTCTGTCCACAACGTCCCCTGCACTGTCTTCACTGCCATCTACAGCGACAAGTGCGGTGGCTTCTCTGTCCACAACGTCCCCTGCACTGTCTTCACTGCCATTTACAGCGACAAGTGCGGTGGCTTCTCTGTCCACAACGTCCCCTGCACTGTCTTCACTGCCATCTACAGCGACACGTGCGGTGGCTTCTCTGTCCACAACGTCCCCTGCACTGTCTTCACTGCCATCTACAGCGACACGTGCGGTGGCTTCTCTGTCCACAACGTCCCCTGCACTGTCTTCACTGCCATCTACAGCGACAAGTGCGGTGGCTTTTCTGTCCACAACGTCACCTGAACTGTCTACACTGACATATACAGCGACACGTGCGGTGGCTTCTCTGTCCACAACGTCACCTGCACTGTCCTCACTGACATCTACAGCGACACCTGCGGTGGCTTCTCTGTCCACAACGTCACCTGCACTGTCTACACTGCAATCTACAGTGACACCTGCGGTGGCTTCTCTGTCCACAACGTCACCTGCACTGTCCTCACTGACATCTACAGCGACACCTGCGGTGGCTTCTCTGTCCACAACGTCACCTGCACTGTCCTCACTGCCATCTACAGCGACAAGTGCGGTGGCTTCTCTGTCCACAACGTCCCCTGCACTGTCTTCACTGCCATCTACAGCGACAAGTGCGGTGGCTTCTCTGTCCACAACGTCCCCTGCACTGTCTTCACTGCCATTTACAGCGACAAGTGCGGTGGCTTCTCTGTCCACAACGTCCCCTGCACTGTCTATACTGACATCTACAGCGACACCTGCGGTGGCTTCTCTGTCCACAACGTCACCTGCACTGTCCTCACTGACATCTACAGCGACACCTGCGGTGGCTTCTCTGTCCACATTGTCCCCTGCACTGTCTTCACTGCCATCTACAGCGACACCTGCGGTGGCTTCTCTGTCCACAACGTCACCTGCACTGTCTACACTGCAATCTACAGTGACACCTGCGGTGGCTTCTCTGTCCACAACGTCACCTGCACTGTCCTCACTGACATCTACAGCGACACCTGCGGTGGCTTCTCTGTCCACAACGTCACCTGCACTGTCCTCACTGCCATCTACAGCGACAAGTGCGGTGGCTTCTCTGTCCACAACGTCCCCTGCACTGTCTTCACTGCCATCTACAGCGACAAGTGCGGTGGCTTCTCTGTCCACAACGTCCCCTGCACTGTCTTCACTGCCATCTACAGCGACAAGTGCGGTGGCTTCTCTGTCCACAACGTCCCCTGCACTGTCTTCACTGCCATCTACAGCGACACGCGCCGTGGCTTCTCTGTCCACAACGTCCCCTGCACTGTCTTCACTGACATCTACAGCGACAAGTGCGGTGGCTTCTCTGTCCACAACGTCCCCTGCACTGTCTTCACTGCCATCTACAGCGACACGCGCCGTGGCTTCTCTGTCCACAACGTCGCCTGCACTGTCTATACTGATATCTACAGCGACAAGTGCGGTGGCTTCTCTGTCCACAACGTCCCCTGCACTGTCTTCACTGACATCTACAGCGACAAGTGCGGTGGCTTCTCTGTCCACAACGTCCCCTGTACTGTCTTCACTGACATCTACAGCGACACGCGCCGTGGCTTCTCTGTCCACAACATCCCCTGCACTGTCTACACTGACATCTACAGCGACACCTGCGGTGGCCTCTATGTCCACAACGTCTCCTGCACTGTCTATACTGATATCTACAGCGACAAGTGCGGTGGCTTCTCTGTCCACAACGTCCCCTGCACTGTCTATACTGATATCTACAGCGACAAGTGCGGTGACTTCTATGTCCACAACGTCCCCTGCACTGTCTATACTGATATCTACAGCGACACCTGCGGTGGCTTCTATGTCCACAACGTCCCCTGCACTGTCTATACTGATATCTACAGCGACAAGTGCGGTGGCTTCTCTGTCCACAACGTCCCCTGCACTGTCTATACTGATATCTACAGTGACACCTGCGGTGGCTTCTATGTCCACAACATCACCTGCACTGTCCTCACTGACATCTACAGCGACACCTGCGGTGGCTTCTATGTCCACAACGTCACCTGCACTGTCCTCACTGACATCTACAGCGACACCTGCGGTGGCTTCTATGTCCACAACGTCACCTGCACTGTCCTCACTGCCATCTACAGCGACACCTGCGGTGGCTTCTCTGTCCACAACGTCACCTGCACTGTCTACACTGCCATCTACAGCGACACATGCGGTGGCTTCTCTGTCCACAATGTCACCTGCACTGTCTACACTGCCATCTACAGCGACACATGCGGTGGCTTCTCTGTCCACAACGTCCCCTGCACTGTCCTCACTGATATTTACAGCGACACCTGCGGTGGCTTCTCTGTCCACAACGTCCCCTGCACTGTCTACACTGCCATCTACAGCGACACATGCGGTGGCTTCTCTGTCCACAATGTCACCTGCACTGTCTACACTGCCATCTACAGCGACACATGCGGTGGCTTCTCTGTCCACAACGTCACCTGCACTGTCCTCACTGCCATCTACAGCGACAAGTGCGGTGGCTTCTCTGTCCACAACGTCCCCTGCACTGTCTTCACTGCCATCTACAGCGACAAGTGCGGTGGCTTCTCTGTCCACAACGTCCCCTGCACTGTCTTCACTGCCATTTACAGCGACAAGTGCGGTGGCTTCTCTGTCCACAACGTCCCCTGCACTGTCTTCACTGCCATCTACAGCGACACCTGCGGTGGCTTCTCTGTCCACAACGTCACCTGCACTGTCCTCACTGCCATCTACAGCGACAAGTGCGGTGGCTTCTCTGTCCACAACGTCCCCTGCACTGTCTTCACTGCCATCTACAGCGACAAGTGCGGTGGCTTCTCTGTCCACAACGTCCCCTGCACTGTCTTCACTGCCATTTACAGCGACAAGTGCGGTGGCTTCTCTGTCCACAACGTCCCCTGCACTGTCTATACTGACATCTACAGCGACACCTGCGGTGGCTTCTCTGTCCACAACGTCACCTGCACTGTCCTCACTGACATCTACAGCGACACCTGCGGTGGCTTCTCTGTCCACATTGTCCCCTGCACTGTCTTCACTGCCATCTACAGCGACACCTGCGGTGGCTTCTCTGTCCACAACGTCACCTGCACTGTCTACACTGCAATCTACAGTGACACCTGCGGTGGCTTCTCTGTCCACAACGTCACCTGCACTGTCCTCACTGACATCTACAGCGACACCTGCGGTGGCTTCTCTGTCCACAACGTCACCTGCACTGTCCTCACTGCCATCTACAGCGACAAGTGCGGTGGCTTCTCTGTCCACAACGTCCCCTGCACTGTCTTCACTGCCATCTACAGCGACAAGTGCGGTGGCTTCTCTGTCCACAACGTCCCCTGCACTGTCTTCACTGCCATTTACAGCGACAAGTGCGGTGGCTTCTCTGTTCACAACGTCCCCTGCACTGTCTTCACTGCCATCTACAGCGACACGCGCCGTGGCTTCTCTGTCCACAACGTCCCCTGCACTGTCTTCACTGACATCTACAGCGACAAGTGCGGTGGCTTCTCTGTCCACAACGTCCCCTGCACTGTCTTCACTGCCATCTACAGCGACACGCGCCGTGGCTTCTCTGTCCACAACGTCGCCTGCACTGTCTATACTGATATCTACAGCGACAAGTGCGGTGGCTTCTCTGTCCACAACGTCCCCTGCACTGTCTTCACTGACATCTACAGCGACAAGTGCGGTGGCTTCTCTGTCCACAACGTCCCCTGTACTGTCTTCACTGACATCTACAGCGACACGCGCCGTGGCTTCTCTGTCCACAACATCCCCTGCACTGTCTACACTGACATCTACAGCGACACCTGCGGTGGCCTCTATGTCCACAACGTCTCCTGCACTGTCTATACTGATATCTACAGCGACAAGTGCGGTGGCTTCTCTGTCCACAACGTCCCCTGCACTGTCTATACTGATATCTACAGCGACAAGTGCGGTGACTTCTATGTCCACAACGTCCCCTGCACTGTCTATACTGATATCTACAGCGACACCTGCGGTGGCTTCTATGTCCACAACGTCCCCTGCACTGTCTATACTGATATCTACAGCGACAAGTGCGGTGGCTTCTCTGTCCACAACGTCCCCTGCACTGTCTATACTGATATCTACAGTGACACCTGCGGTGGCTTCTATGTCCACAACATCACCTGCACTGTCCTCACTGACATCTACAGCGACACCTGCGGTGGCTTCTATGTCCACAACGTCACCTGCACTGTCCTCACTGACATCTACAGCGACACCTGCGGTGGCTTCTATGTCCACAACGTCACCTGCACTGTCCTCACTGACATCTACAGCGACACCTGCGGTGGCTTCTATGTCCACAACGTCACCTGCACTGTCCTCACTGACATCTACAGCGACACATGCGGTGGCTTCTCTGTCCACAATGTCACCTGCACTGTCTACACTGCCATCTACAGCGACACATGCGGTGGCTTCTCTGTCCACAACGTCCCCTGCACTGTCCTCACTGACATCTACAGCGACACCTGCGGTGGCTTCTCTGTCCACAACGTCCCCTGCACTGTCTACACTGCCATCTACAGCGACACATGCGGTGGCTTCTCTGTCCACAACGTCCCCTGCACTGTCCTCACTGCCATCTACAGCGACATTTGCGGTGGCTTCTCTGTCCACAACGTCACCTGCACTGTCTACACTGCAATCTACAGTGACACCTGCGGTGGCTTCTCTGTCCACAACATCACCTGCACTGTCCTCACTGACATCTACAGCGACACCTGCGGTGGCTTCTATGTCCACAACGTCACCTGCACTGTCCTCACTGACATCTACAGCGACACCTGCGGTGGCTTCTATGTCCACAACGTCACCTGCACTGTCCTCACTGCCATCTACAGCGACACCTGCGGTGGCTTCTCTGTCCACAACGTCACCTGCACTGTCTACACTGCCATCTACAGCGACACATGCGGTGGCTTCTCTGTCCACAATGTCACCTGCACTGTCTACACTGCCATCTACAGCGACACATGCGGTGGCTTCTCTGTCCACAACGTCCCCTGCACTGTCCTCACTGACATCTACAGCGACACCTGCGGTGGCTTCTCTGTCCACAACGTCCCCTGCACTGTCTACACTGCCATCTACAGCGACACATGCGGTGGCTTCTCTGTCCACAACGTCCCCTGCACTGTCCTCACTGCCATCTACAGCGACATTTGCGGTGGCTTCTCTGTCCACAACGTCACCTGCACTGTCCTCACTGACATCTTCAGTGACACCTGCGGTGGCTTCTCTGTCCACAACATCACCTGCACTGTCCTCACTGACATCTACAGCGACACCTGCGGTGGCTTCTCTGTCCACAACGTCACCTGCACTGTCTACACTGCAATCTACAGTGACACCTGCGGTGGCTTCTCTGTCCACAACGTCACCTGCACTGTCTACACTGCAATCTACAGTGACACCTGCGGTGGCTTCTCTGTCCACAACATCACCTGCACTGTCCTCACTGACATCTACAGCGACACCTGCGGTGGCTTCTCTGTCCACAACGTCACCAGCACTGTCTACACTGCAATCTACAGTGACACCTGCGGTGGCTTCTCTGTCCACAACGTCACCTGCACTGTCCTCACTGACATCTACAGTGACACCTGCGGTGGCTTCTCTGTCCACATTGTCCCCTGCACTGTCCTCACTGACATCTACAGTGACACCTGCGGTGGCTTCTCTGTCCACAACGTCACCTGCACTGTCCTCACTGCCATCTACAGCGACACCTGCGGTGGCTTCTCTGTCCACATTGTCCCCTGCACTGTCTTCACTGCCATCTACAGCGACAAGTGCGGTGGCTTCTCTGTCCACAACGTCCCCTGCACTGTCTTCACTGCCATCTACAGCGACAAGTGCGGTGGCTTCTCTGTCCACAATGTCCCCTGCACTGTCTTCACTGCCATTTACAGCGACAAGTGCGGTGGCTTCTCTGTCCACAACGTCCCCTGCACTGTCTTCACTGCCATCTACAGCGACACGTGCGGTGGCTTCTCTGTCCACAACGTCCCCTGCACTGTCTTCACTGCCATCTACAGCGACAAGTGCGGTGGCTTCTCTGTCCACAACGTCCCCTGCACTGTCTTCACTGCCATCTACAGCGACACGTGCGGTGGCTTCTCTGTCCACAACGTCCCCTGCACTGTCTTCACTGCCATCTACAGCGACAAGTGCGGTGGCTTTTCTGTCCACAACGTCACCTGAACTGTCTACACTGACATATACAGCGACACGTGCGGTGGCTTCTCTGTCCACTGTCTACACTGACATATACAGCGACACGTGCGGTGGCTTCTCTGTCCACAACGTCCCCTGCACTGTCTTCACTGCCATCTACAGCGACAAGTGTGGTGGCTTCTCTGTCCACAACGTCACCTGAACTGTCTACACTGACATCTACAGCGACACGTGCGGTGGCTTCTCTGTCCACAACGTCACCTGAACTGTCTACACTGACATCTACAGCGACACGTGCGGTGGCTTCTCTGTCCACAACGTCCCCTGCACTGTCTTCCCTGCCATCTACAGCGACAAGTGCGGTGGCTTCTCTGTCCACAACGTCACCTGAACTGTCTACACTGACATCTACAGCGACAAGTGTGGTGGCTTCTCTGTCCACAACGTCCCCTGCACTGTCCTCACTGACATCTACAGCGACACCTGCGGTGGCTTCTCTGTCCACAACGTCACCTGCACTGTCTACACTGCCATCTACATCGACACCTGCGGTGGCTTCTCTGTCCACAACGTCCCCTGCACTGTCTACACTGCCATCTACAGCGACACCTGCGGTGGCTTCTCTGTCCACATTGTCACCTGCACTGTCTACACTGCCATCTACATCGACACCTGCGGTGGCTTCTATGTCCACAACGTCCCCTGCACTGTCCTCACTGCCATCTACAGCGACAAGTGCGGTTGCTTCTCTGTCCACAACGTCCCCTGCACTGTCTATACTGATATCTACAGCGACACCTGCGGTGGCTTCTCTGTCCACAACGTCCCCTGCACTGTCTATACTGATATCTACAGCGACACCTGCGGTGGCTTCTATGTCCACAACGTCACCTGCAGTGTCTATACTGATATCTACAGCGACAAGTGCGGTGGCTTCTCTGTCCACAACGTGCCCTGCACTGTCTATACTGATATCTACAGCGACACCTGCGGTGGCTTCTATGTCCACAACGTCACCTGCACTGTCTATACTGATATCTACAGCGACAAGTGCGGTGGCTTCTCTGTCCACAACGTCCCCTGCACTGTCTATACTGATATCTACAGCGACACCTGCGGTGGCTTCTATGTCCACAACGTCACCTGCAATGTCCTCACTGCCATCTACAGCGACACCTGCGGTGGCTTCTCTGTCCACAACGTCCCCTGCACTGTCTATACTGATATCTACAGCGACACCTGCGGTGGCTTCTATGTCCACAACGTCACCTGCACTGTCTATACTGATATCTACAGCGACACCTGTGGTGGCTTCTCTGTCCACAACGTCCCCTGCACTGTCTATACTGATATCTACAGCGACACCTGCGGTGGCTTCTATGTCCACATTGTCACCTGCACTGTCTACACTGACATCTACAGCGACACCTGCGGTGGCTTCTATGTCCACATTGTCCCCTGCACTGTCTACACTGCCATCTACAGCGACACCTGCGGTGGCTTCTCTGTCCACAACGTCACCTGCACTGTCTACACTGCCATCTACAGCGACACCTGCGGTGGCTTCTCTGTCCACAATGTCACCTGCACTGTCTACACTGCCATCTACAGCGACACCTGCGGTGGCTTCTATGTCCACAACGTCCCCTGCACTGTCTACACTGCCATCTACAGCGACACCTGCGGTGGCTTCTCTGTCCACAACGTCACCTGCACTGTCTACACTGCAATCTACAGCGACACCTGCGGTGGCTTCTATGTCCACAACGTCCCCTGCACTGTCTACACTGACATCTACAGCGACACCTGCAGTGGCTTCTATGTCCAAAACGTCACCTGCACTGTCTACACTGACATCTACAGCGACACCTGCAGTGGCTTCTATGTCCAAAACGTCACCTGCACTGTCTACACTGCCATCTACAGCGACACGTGCGGTGGCTTCTCTGTCCACAACGTCCCCTGCACTGTCTATACTGATATCTACAGCTACACCTGCGGTAGCTTCTATGTCCACAACGTCACCTGCACTGTCTACACTGACATCTACAGCGACACGTGCGGTGGCTTCTCTGTCCACAACGTCACCTGCACTGTCCTCACTGCCATCTACAGCGACACCTGCGGTGGCTTCTATGTCCACAACGTCACCTGCACTGTCCTCACTGCCATATACAGCGACACCTGCGGTGGCTTCTCTGTCCACAACGTCCCCTGCACTGTCTATACTGATATCTACAGCGACACCTGCGGTGGCTTCTATGTCCAAAACGTCACCTGCACTGTCTACACTGACATCTACAGCGACACGTGCGGTGGCTTCTCTGTCCACAACGTCACCTGCACTGTCCTCACTGCCATCTACAGCGACACCTGCGGTGGCTTCTATGTCCACAACGTCACCTGCACTGTCCTCACTGCCATATACAGCGACACCTGCGGTGGCTTCTCTGTCCACAACGTCCCCTGCACTGTCTATACTGATATCTACAGCGACACCTGCGGTGGCTTCTATGTCCACAACGTCACCTGCACTGTCCTCACTGCCATCTACAGCGACACCTGCGGTGGCTTCTCTGTCCACAACGTCACCTGCACTGTCTACACTGCCATCTACAGCGACACATGCGGTGGCTTCTCTGTCCACAATGTCACCTGCACTGTCTACACTGCCATCTACAGCGACACATGCGGTGGCTTCTCTGTCCACAACGTCCCCTGCACTGTCCTCACTGACATCTACAGCGACACCTGCGGTGGCTTCTCTGTCCACAACGTCCCCTGCACTGTCTACACTGCCATCTACAGCGACACATGCGGTGGCTTCTCTGTCCACAACGTCCCCTGCACTGTCCTCACTGCCATCTACAGCGACATTTGCGGTGGCTTCTCTGTCCACAACGTCACCTGCACTGTCCTCACTGACATCTTCAGTGACACCTGCGGTGGCTTCTCTGTCCACAACATCACCTGCACTGTCCTCACTGACA
Source organism: Semotilus atromaculatus (assembly GCA_031834385.1). Taxonomy (NCBI): domain Eukaryota; kingdom Metazoa; phylum Chordata; class Actinopteri; order Cypriniformes; family Leuciscidae; genus Semotilus; species Semotilus atromaculatus. The sequence continues at coordinate 2,996,953 of JAULUF010000031.1, forward strand.
TCTACAGCGACACCTGCGGTGGCTTCTCTGTCCACAACGTCACCTGCACTGTCTACACTGCAATCTACAGTGACACCTGCGGTGGCTTCTCTGTCCACAACGTCACCTGCACTGTCTACACTGCAATCTACAGTGACACCTGCGGTGGCTTCTCTGTCCACAACATCACCTGCACTGTCCTCACTGACATCTACAGCGACACCTGCGGTGGCTTCTCTGTCCACAACGTCACCAGCACTGTCTACACTGCAATCTACAGTGACACCTGCGGTGGCTTCTCTGTCCACAACGTCACCTGCACTGTCCTCACTGACATCTACAGTGACACCTGCGGTGGCTTCTCTGTCCACAACGTCACCTGCACTGTCCTCACTGCCATCTACAGCGACACCTGCGGTGGCTTCTCTGTCCACATTGTCCCCTGCACTGTCTTCACTGCCATCTACAGCGACAAGTGCGGTGGCTTCTCTGTCCACAACGTCCCCTGCACTGTCTTCACTGCCATCTACAGCGACAAGTGCGGTGGCTTCTCTGTCCACAATGTCCCCTGCACTGTCTTCACTGCCATTTACAGCGACAAGTGCGGTGGCTTCTCTGTCCACAACGTCCCCTGCACTGTCTTCACTGCCATCTACAGCGACACGTGCGGTGGCTTCTCTGTCCACAACGTCCCCTGCACTGTCTTCACTGCCATCTACAGCGACAAGTGCGGTGGCTTCTCTGTCCACAACGTCCCCTGCACTGTCTTCACTGCCATCTACAGCGACACGTGCGGTGGCTTCTCTGTCCACAACGTCCCCTGCACTGTCTTCACTGCCATCTACAGCGACAAGTGCGGTGGCTTTTCTGTCCACAACGTCACCTGAACTGTCTACACTGACATATACAGCGACACGTGCGGTGGCTTCTCTGTCCACTGTCTACACTGACATATACAGCGACACGTGCGGTGGCTTCTCTGTCCACAACGTCCCCTGCACTGTCTTCACTGCCATCTACAGCGACAAGTGTGGTGGCTTCTCTGTCCACAACGTCACCTGAACTGTCTACACTGACATCTACAGCGACACGTGCGGTGGCTTCTCTGTCCACAACGTCACCTGAACTGTCTACACTGACATCTACAGCGACACGTGCGGTGGCTTCTCTGTCCACAACGTCCCCTGCACTGTCTTCCCTGCCATCTACAGCGACAAGTGCGGTGGCTTCTCTGTCCACAACGTCACCTGAACTGTCTACACTGACATCTACAGCGACAAGTGTGGTGGCTTCTCTGTCCACAACGTCCCCTGCACTGTCCTCACTGACATCTACAGCGACACCTGCGGTGGCTTCTCTGTCCACAACGTCACCTGCACTGTCTACACTGCCATCTACATCGACACCTGCGGTGGCTTCTCTGTCCACAACGTCCCCTGCACTGTCTACACTGCCATCTACAGCGACACCTGCGGTGGCTTCTCTGTCCACATTGTCACCTGCACTGTCTACACTGCCATCTACATCGACACCTGCGGTGGCTTCTATGTCCACAACGTCCCCTGCACTGTCCTCACTGCCATCTACAGCGACAAGTGCGGTTGCTTCTCTGTCCACAACGTCCCCTGCACTGTCTATACTGATATCTACAGCGACACCTGCGGTGGCTTCTCTGTCCACAACGTCCCCTGCACTGTCTATACTGATATCTACAGCGACACCTGCGGTGGCTTCTATGTCCACAACGTCACCTGCAGTGTCTATACTGATATCTACAGCGACAAGTGCGGTGGCTTCTCTGTCCACAACGTGCCCTGCACTGTCTATACTGATATCTACAGCGACACCTGCGGTGGCTTCTATGTCCACAACGTCACCTGCACTGTCTATACTGATATCTACAGCGACAAGTGCGGTGGCTTCTCTGTCCACAACGTCCCCTGCACTGTCTATACTGATATCTACAGCGACACCTGCGGTGGCTTCTATGTCCACAACGTCACCTGCAATGTCCTCACTGCCATCTACAGCGACACCTGCGGTGGCTTCTCTGTCCACAACGTCCCCTGCACTGTCTATACTGATATCTACAGCGACACCTGCGGTGGCTTCTATGTCCACAACGTCACCTGCACTGTCTATACTGATATCTACAGCGACACCTGTGGTGGCTTCTCTGTCCACAACGTCCCCTGCACTGTCTATACTGATATCTACAGCGACACCTGCGGTGGCTTCTATGTCCACATTGTCACCTGCACTGTCTACACTGACATCTACAGCGACACCTGCGGTGGCTTCTATGTCCACATTGTCCCCTGCACTGTCTACACTGCCATCTACAGCGACACCTGCGGTGGCTTCTCTGTCCACAACGTCACCTGCACTGTCTACACTGCCATCTACAGCGACACCTGCGGTGGCTTCTCTGTCCACAATGTCACCTGCACTGTCTACACTGCCATCTACAGCGACACCTGCGGTGGCTTCTATGTCCACAACGTCCCCTGCACTGTCTACACTGCCATCTACAGCGACACCTGCGGTGGCTTCTCTGTCCACAACGTCACCTGCACTGTCTACACTGCAATCTACAGCGACACCTGCGGTGGCTTCTATGTCCACAACGTCCCCTGCACTGTCTACACTGACATCTACAGCGACACCTGCAGTGGCTTCTATGTCCAAAACGTCACCTGCACTGTCTACACTGACATCTACAGCGACACCTGCAGTGGCTTCTATGTCCAAAACGTCACCTGCACTGTCTACACTGCCATCTACAGCGACACGTGCGGTGGCTTCTCTGTCCACAACGTCCCCTGCACTGTCTATACTGATATCTACAGCTACACCTGCGGTAGCTTCTATGTCCACAACGTCACCTGCACTGTCTACACTGACATCTACAGCGACACGTGCGGTGGCTTCTCTGTCCACAACGTCCCCTGCACTGTCTATACTGATATCTACAGCTACACCTGCGGTAGCTTCTATGTCCACAACGTCACCTGCACTGTCCTCACTGCCATCTACAGCGACACCTGCGGTGGCTTCTATGTCCACAACGTCACCTGCACTGTCCTCACTGCCATATACAGCGACACCTGCGGTGGCTTCTCTGTCCACAACGTCCCCTGCACTGTCTATACTGATATCTACAGCGACACCTGCGGTGGCTTCTATGTCCAAAACGTCACCTGCACTGTCTACACTGACATCTACAGCGACACGTGCGGTGGCTTCTCTGTCCACAACGTCACCTGCACTGTCCTCACTGCCATCTACAGCGACACCTGCGGTGGCTTCTATGTCCACAACGTCACCTGCACTGTCCTCACTGCCATATACAGCGACACCTGCGGTGGCTTCTCTGTCCACAACGTCCCCTGCACTGTCTATACTGATATCTACAGCGACACCTGCGGTGGCTTCTATGTCCACAACGTCACCTGCACTGTCTATACTGATATCTACAGCGACAAGTGCGGTGGCTTCTATGTCCACAACGTCCCCTGCACTGTCTATACTGATATCTACAGCGACACCTGCGGTGGCTTCTATGTCCACAACGTCCCCTGCACTGTCTATACTGATATCTACAGCGACACGTGCGGTGGCTTCTCTGTCCACAACGTCCCCTGCACTGTCTATACTGATATCTACAGCGACAAGTGCGGTGGCTTCTCTGTCCACAACGTCCCCTGCACTGTCTATACTGATATCTACAGCGACACGTGCGGTGGCTTCTCTGTCCACAACGTCCCCTGCACTGTCTATACTGATATCTACAGCGACAAGTGCGGTGGCTTCTCTGTCCACAACGTCCCCTGCACTGTCTATACTGATATCTACAGCGACACGTGCGGTGGCTTCTCTGTCCACAACGTCCCCTGCACTGTCTATACTGATATCTACAGCGACAAGTGCGGTGGCTTCTCTGTCCACAACGTCCCCTGCACTGTCCTCACTGACATCTACATCGACACCTGCGGTGGCTTCTCTGTCCATGTAAGGGTGGATTTCCTGCAGGGGTTCAAGCTGCAAGACTGCCGAATGACTAAAGAAATATTATCAGAAAGATGGTAGAAAACTGTACATTTCTAGTCTATTCCACCCACTGCCACTTATACCAACGACGGAAATAAGCGCAGTTCCAATAGCTTAATATGTGGGAGAGCGTTGCTATATGAGTGACAATATTGTATTGCAATAGGTAGCACTTCAAAGTCAATACCAAATCAAAACTAGTTAGCACAATATTTGTAATTGACAAGGTTTAATGACAAAATATGGATATGGTTACACTTAAAATAGTTACATAATAGTTGTATGAGATGATGTTATATAATTGTACCCAGCATGTATGTAAAATGTTACCTGAGAGATAGATAGAAACAGAGAGAGAGAGAGAGAGAGAGAGAGAGAGATAGCAGGAGATAAAGAGAGAGAGTCAGTCCCAAGAGGGACCCAGAGAATCAGAGCGCCAGAGCATGAGAGAGTCAGAGCAACAGATTCAATCTTGTTTTATCCTTTCCCTGACCATGTGACTAAAACCCAAATGTGAGACATTCAAACTGACCAATCAGATAATTACAACTTCCCCCATTGTTCTAAAGGTGTGACAATTTATAGACCCCCAAAGTACAAACATCTTGGCCTACAGGCCTTGATCACTATCAGCCCCTCTGTGTCTTTGGGAACTCCAAATGGTCCTTGTGGTTGCAACAAGAGGTGGAACACAGTAAAGCATATGTCTTTGTTCATTTCAAATATCTTGGATTATTTTCAATCCTACATCCACATTGTCCCCTGCACTGTCTACACTGCCATCTACAGTGACACCTGCGGTGGCTTCTCTGTCCACAACGTCCCCTGCACTGTCTACACTGCCATCTACAGCAACACGTGCGGTGGCTTCTCTGTCCACAACTAAAATCATTTTAATTTAATTTAGTTTCCAAATTAGGAAAAATAATATGTAGAGATTTATTAAGGCGAGAGAGATGTCAAATTGTGTAACTACCTCAGCAGTTGTGAATTTGGAAATGTTTTAACAGTAATATAACAGTAATAATGTACAGTAATATATTACTGTACACTAAAAAAATGCTGGTTCGTTTTAACCCATTTTTGGGTCAAATATGGACAATCCCAAACGTTGGGATAAAAATGTAATTAAAAAATGTAGCCCAATGCTGCATTTTTTATAGCGTATCATTTTCTTTTTTGGTCTTTTACAGTGGCCATTGCTTCTTTTGTAATATATATATATATTTTTTTTTTATGAATAAATGAACAATGCAGTGTTAATATCTGAAAAGTGTCATCCCAGTTAGTTAATGGAGCTGTTTAACAACCATTGTATGCAATTTGTGTTGGTCCTTTTCCATTCATACAGCAATCTCTCATTCTTGTGTTAATAGACAGTGTCTGAGAGCTTTCTGTTTTGTATTGCCTACTTAAAGGAGAACTCCGGGCAATTTTTAAGTTAATCTTGATCGTTAGACCTTTGTGAGTACTGTCTATAGAAAAAAAAACGAACCGGATTGGTGCTTGCGACGCGGAGCTGCGACCGCGAATGCCCAGAGCTCCCACTCAGCTAAAACGGCTGCTCTGGGGGCATGTACATAAAGAGCGTTTTTGAGCCTCTTAACAGACACATAATGCAATTAAAATGTCTGTCCAACATGAACAGGGGCCTTACCTGTAAACAAGATGCGTTTAGCAACTTAGCCATGGTTTAAATTCACCTAAATAGTGTTTTAGACGGCAAGCTGTAGTCTCGCGCTGAAGTCTCGCTCCTCCCACCTGGACTCACGTGGGAACTCAGTTGTAGCCGGGATTGGTAAATAGTGTCCAGGTGGGAGGAGCGAGACTTCAGCGCGAGACTACAGCTTGCCGTCTAAAACACTATTTAAACCATGGCTAAGTTGCTAAACGCAACTCGTTCACAGGTAAGGCCCCTGTTCATGTTGGACAGACATTTTAATTGCATTATGTGTCTGTTAAGAGGCACAAAAACGCTCTTTATGTATATGCCCCCAGAGCTGCCATTATAGCTGAGTGGGAGCTCTGGGCATTCGCGGTCGCAGCTCCGCTTCGCAAGCACCAATCCGGTTCGTTTTTTTTTCTATAGTCAGTACTCACAAAGGTCTAACGATCAAGATTAACTTAAAAATTGCCCGGAGTTCTCCTTTAAGAGGAATTGTTTTTTTGTAAAACTGAATGTTTTTTATGAGCTGCTCAGATTTTAATGTTTTTAATGTGTGTGAACATTTATTTATATGTTTTTTAATAAAATGTGTAAAACACAAAAGGCTGATAACAGTGTGATTTGTGATGTTTGGTTTAGGAGATTGAAAGAAAAATTAACAGACTGCCGCAAAATGAGCAGTTTTACTGTATTTTTTATTTAGCTTTTTTTTTTGTAAAATTAACATTGTTATTTTATTATATAGACTGCATTTCTCCCAAATTCTATATAGTCATTTAGGGCATTTATATGCATAAATGACATTTAAACTCGTTTTTGATCTATAATACAAATTCCTTTAATGCAAGAAGAGTCCAGAAATTAATTTGTTTCTTTTTATTTAAATAAAAAATTTTTTCTAAAATAATCTATGTTGTCATAGATGCTTTGAGGTTCAGTATCATATTGTCGGATGAGGAGGATTCTGATTGGACGAGACTCGTTAATAGGCCTGTCCAGTTTAACTCCTGCTGGAGAGACAACATCACAAACACAATATAAATAGAGATGGACTACTGTTATGGAGCTTTTGTTTTGTTTATAATCTCTCATACTGATACAATTTTTAATTAGCCTATGGCCTTCATTTGCCTGGTAGGTAATCTAGGTGAGTCAAATGTTTTTTGTTGTTGTTGTTGTGTATTTGTTGTATTCTTGTAGCCTATATTTGGCTTTCTGTAGCCAATATCACATAGGCTATATGTTTTTGAATTCCCACATTGGACATATTCAGATATCATTTAGCCTACTCGGACGGGATTATGCGGTGGTCAAACGGGATAACTTAATTTGTGTTCAAGCCCGTACGGGTGGATTTACACGCGCTTCTCCTGCTTCAAGTTCGGCTACACTTCAGCGAATGTATTTCACATTGATTTAAACCTCGGGAACGAGAGGGAACGAGAATTGCGTAGCTATACGTAGTGGGGGGAAACTCCTTTTCCTCGATTTACTGAAGCCTACATGTAAAACGCATTTGCTGCTGCACAGCCAGCACATCGAGCGTCTGCTCGCTCATAGGCCGTGCTGCGGCAACTGCACATCCAATGGCGTGACCAATGACCTAGCCCTACGTCATTACACGTCAGAGCCCACCAAGGGGGCGTGGCCTTAGCCTATAAAAGTCCCCCGAATTCGCCATTATAGCAGGTTTAACGACTGAAGTGACAACTTCACGTCTGACTTTTTCCTGAAAGCGTTCTCCGTTGAACAAGCCCTTCTGCCTGAGCAAGCATAATTTCAGCAGACTACGCCTTCTCAGCCGTTTTCTCCTGACGCCGTTCACCTGTGGCTATCCGGCGTCAATGCAATATCCTTTCTTTCGGTGTGGTTTCAATCTTTTTTGGGACAATGACTTCTCAGAGATCTCCGATGCCAGAAATATTAGACTTTATTAACAAACGAAGCCGAGTGATCTCCTGCAGGAGAACCCTCTCGAACAGTGCCCAGCTCCTCATACATATCTAGTATTTTATTTATTTATTTTTTATACATTTTTTTTTAAAGTGTTTTTGATTGAGTGTGCATCTGTCGATCTGTCAGAGGTGGCGTGATCTTTCATGATCTGTCATACATGGAGTTGGTTTAAAACAAACAATTAGTGTAAGAAAATTGATTTATTGGTGTATGTCATATTTGAAACTATGTATATGGCATGGTTTTTCGAATGGTAGATTGGGGATTAGCTACCCTTGATTTATCTGAATCTTAAATAAGATGGCTTGAGAGCTGTATAACCTAAGGTGGTTTATGTGAAATGACATCACTGATATGTCAAGTAGACGACCGGTCCTATAATCTAGTGTAAAACAGTGGGGGTGAATGTGACGAATGTATGTTGTTACACTAGATTATTGACATAATTTAATCAATAACAGTATTGTTTTATGTGACTCTTATTTTGAAAACATTTATTTTGGAAACTGCACAGTTGTCAATGGTCATGTGATCATAAACTTAATTTGCGTTGTTTTCAATTCTTCATACATGTATATTTCTTATTTTTTTGTATTGCTGTTGGTTTCACTTTTGATAAATATTTTTACATTAAATTAAGGAAGCACTATTACGTAAGCTTCGTTATGCGTGAGGGTAATGCTGATGCAATTTGCGTGCGCGCTCTCTCTTTCGCGGGATGTCGTGGCGAGAGGTATGTTTTTATCTGCTCCTCCGAGAAGTGTATAAATGTGCTTTATTGAGTGTTGTATAGGGATTTTCTTTAGGTAATGAGTTTATTTGTTGTATTTTCTGTACTGAGCGATCAACAATCTGGGTTATAAATGTTATAAGAGTATGTTTGATCGAAGTACAAATTTGATTAATGGCCGCAGTTACACGTGCGGTATGCTTGTGAGTTTAGAACGATATATTTTTCGTTAACCTTTACACTTGAATTTAATATGAGTTATACATCGGTAATTGTGTAAAGTTGTATTTGTTTATTTTGAAGGATCCATGCAATATTCGAAATGTATTTTCTGTATATGAATTTACATTGTGATATCGTGTGTTGATTGACAGGCACGGCTAGACAGGAAATGCCAAGTATGTGTGCTTAAGTGTGATCGTGTCTGTTATTTCTTTTGACACAGGTATGTAGATGGATCATTTACTATTGTTATTTTTCTATATTTCTTATTTTTCTTTCTTTTATTACTTCATTTATTTCAATGATTAAGTGCTCTCTTTCGCGGGATGTCGTGGCGAGAGGCACGGCTAGACAGGAAATGCCAAGTATGTGTGCTTAAGTGTGATCGTGTCTGTTATTTCTTTTGACACAGATATAGCAAGGCTGAGAGTAAAGAAAAACAAAAGTACATCATTGTGTGGGATCTCTTTCTTTAAAAATCAAACACAACGCAGAAGAAAACCCACTACAAATTGGACTAGCTGTAGTTTGTTTATTAAGCGTGCAGGGCAACCACCCAGTAGAGCATTACAATGATCTAGTCTTGATGTCATGAACGCATGAACTAATTGTTCCGGATTTGTCAATGAGAGCATATGGCGTAATTTAGCTATATTTTTAAGATGGAAAAATGCGGTTTTACAGATACTAGACACATGACTTTCAAATGAAAGAATATAAAATAGGTGACTTAACTTGACTGTGTGTGTGTGCAGAGGTGTCGCAATAGGGCAGGCAAGCCAGGCAATTGCCTGGGGCCCCGTATTTTAAGGGGCCCCCCCTACGGCAGATCATTTAAACAATCAGGACTGTTAATATAAAGACGCAGCAACATCTCTGCATCCCCCTTAGTGGGGCCCCTCTCTCGTTACGCTGGTTATGATTTTACCACCTCAGCAGCCTTTTTCAAACTGGAGCAGCACTGACTCATGGTAGAAAATGCATGATTTGATTTGTTATACTTGTGTGGGACGTGCCATTTGGGAGTTTCACTTGAAACACACATGGTTTAAAACTTTTCACACATGCAAGCATAATGAAACTTAGTGTATTTACTAGTTGTCATATCAACAATATATAGGCTACAGTAGAGAAAAATTTGCGCCAAAAAACAAACAAACATATGTAACAGGGTTCAATGTTATTTATTTAAAATAAAACAAACGAACTACAAAGAACTGCCTGCAGCCCCTCGCGGACGACTGCTGGCTTCCAAAGTAAAACACAAGTAATACACAAAATAAAAACCGCCAGCAGCCCCACGCGGACGACTGCTGGCTACCTTAAATAAAAATTCGGTAATGTTTGGAATAAAATTTTGCAAACATAAACAAAACACAGGCCTGTTCCTCTCTTGATCATCCACGTCATCCCTCCTCCTTTATGCCTCCGCTCCTACTTGAGAGATGTGAGACCGGTGTGCTCACAGGTGTCGCTCATTAACACTCGCACCACCGGCCTCGCGCCGTTCTCACGTCCCTCGGCCTCGTCCTGTTCACCAAAACATATTAAACATTTAAGAGACAGTGTAGAGAAAAAATTCTCTGATAGCCGAGGCACTCCTTAATTAAAATGTCTTTATTTAGAAAAATGACATGTCCTGAACGGACAACTTTAAAACGCCCACGCGTAGCGGCATGGAGCCTTCTTCAGGGCATAGTGAAACAGATAGAAAACTGATTTTATAATGACAAAGACACACAAGTAGAAGCAAACACACAGGTGCAGGCAATCAGTGCTAAAGGTCTACAGGTAATTGCTAAGACACACCTCTCACATGGTTCCCAGCACTAAAAATATACATCACAATAATAAACAGAAACACAGGCAAAAATAGCATGTATATATATTCATGCATACATTGCTAGGGCAGGCCTCTCACATGGCTCCCAGCAACAAATCTGTTGATCACAATAAAAAACTAAAAACATACAAGCAACAAAATAGCATGCATATACACTCATGCATATACTGATAGGACACACCTTTCTCATGATTCACAGCACTAAAGCTGTTTAGTCACATTGTAAGTAAAAACATAAGCAACAGGTAGCACGCATTCATGCACACACATGCATATATATTCATGCATATACATATACAATACATATGAAAAGTAGGTAATCACAAGAAAAAACAGTATTACAGAGTCACAGAAAAGGTCTATAATCTATCTCCTCATTTAATCCTGGATAGTCCATTGCTTTAAAACTCCATATCCAAAAGGTTTCACGTTGCAATAACCGTTTTAGAATGTCACCTCCACGTATAGATTTTTTAATAATTTCAATGCCCTGAATTCTCAAAGATGATGGGTCACTATGGTGTATTTCTTTATAGTGTTTGGCCATAGGGTAATCTTCGTTGTTGACTCGGATTGCGTATTTGTGTTCATAAAACCGCTCTTTTAGTTTTCTTTTAGTTCTGCCCACATAAAAACACCCACATGGGCATTGTAGGCGGTAGACCACATATTCAGAGTTTTATTAATTGTAACTCTGAATATGTGGTCTACCGCCTACAATGCCCATGTGGGTGTTTTTATGTGGGCAGAACTAAAAGAAAACTAAAAGAGCGGTTTTATGAACACAAATACGCAATCCGAGTCAACAACGAAGATTACCCTATGGCCAAACACTATAAAGAAATACACCATAGTGACCCATCATCTTTGAGAATTCAGGGCATTGAAATTATTAAAAAATCTATACGTGGAGGTGACATTCTAAAACGGTTATTGCAACGTGAAACCTTTTGGATATGGAGTTTTAAAGCAATGGACTATCCAGGATTAAATGAGATAGATTATAGACCTTTTCTGTGACTCTGTAATACTGTTTTTTCTTGTGATTACCTACTTTTCATATGTATTGTATATGTATATGCATGAATATATATGCATGTGTGTGCATGAATGCGTGCTACCTGTTGCTTATGTTTTTACTTACAATGTGACTAAACAGCTTTAGTGCTGTGAATCATGAGAAAGGTGTGTCCTATCAGTATATGCATGAGTGTATATGCATGCTATTTTGTTGCTTGTATGTTTTTAGTTTTTTATTGTGATCAACAGATTTGTTGCTGGGAGCCATGTGAGAGGCCTGCCCTAGCAATGTATGCATGAATATATATACATGCTATTTTTGCCTGTGTTTCTGTTTATTATTGTGATGTATATTTTTAGTGCTGGGAACCATGTGAGAGGTGTGTCTTAGCAATTACCTGTAGACCTTTAGCACTGATTGCCTGCACCTGTGTGTTTGCTTCTACTTGTGTGTCTTTGTCATTATAAAATCAGTTTTCTATCTGTTTCACTATGCCCTGAAGAAGGCTCCATGCCGCTACGCGTGGGCGTTTTAAAGTTGTCCGTTCAGGACATGTCATTTTTCTAAATAAAGACATTTTAATTAAGGAGTGCCTCGGCTATCAGAGAATTTTTTCTCTACACTGTCTCTTAGATGTTCTACCTTGGACCGAAGAGCACCCAAATCAAACTTAAAAGGAATTGAGCACGCTATTCATCTTGAATCTAAACATATTAAACATTTATTTAACCAAAGTAAAGTTTGTATTGAAGTATAGTTCATCTCTTTTGTCTCATTTTCTGTTCCTTCACATGCAACGGTTAAAACCACATCCTGCTTCTTTCAGCTAGTTTCTCTGTCAGAGAAAACCACCATCACATAGCCTATAGATATTAATAATTACATTTGAATTTAAAATTTAAATTTTTTTTATTTTAAATTAAATTTTTATTAAAACAATTTTTAATTTAATAATTAAACTTTTAGTTTTAACGTACTTTGCAAATTATTCCACATCTAAATGCCATTTTCCCCAATTCAGGACTGTTAGGGGGGAACAGTTTAGGACCCAAGGACCACATGTTTGAATGTTTGAAGGACCTTTTTGACAAACTGAAGACTGTATGACTGTGTGTGACTGCGCTACTCCAAACAACACTCATCAGTGTTGACATATGACTGTACATGATCAGCAGAAACACTGCTGAATCTCGCTCATAACCTTAGTGCTCTCCAGCACTAAGAGAAAACTCTTCTGCTCTCTGACTGAAGATCTGATTACAGGTACGAGTTACATGTTACAGGGGAAGATGCTCTCCTTAAAAACAATGAGCATTTACTTTTACACTGTGGGCGGGGGAGATTGCATCGTCTGTCGGCCTGACCCTATTATTAATCAAACAGATGGAGTAAGAAATAAAGGCCTCCCTGTAACAAAAGCCTGCTTCAAATAAAAGCCTTTTACCTTCTGCAGTTCAGGTAAATAAAGGCCCCAGTTTTTATTTGTCACATTGCGCAGTGGGTAGTTCATCTTTTTTTTCTCATTTTCTCATTAACGGTTAAAACCACATCCTGCTTCTTACAGCTCATTTCTCTGTCAGAGAACAACGACACAGACGTGGACGCCGACCGGATGGGCAGACGACGCTGACGTGGACCGGATGGGCAGACGACACAGACGTGGACGACACAGACGGTGACCAGAAGACACAGACGTGGACGCCGACCGGATGGGCAGACGACGCCGACCGGATGGGCAGACGACGCCGACGTGGACCGGATGGCCAGACGACACCGACGGCAACAAAGATGTGGATGCCGACAGGATGGGCAGACGACGCCGACATGGACCAGATGGGCAGACGACGGCGACGTGGACTGGATGGGCAGACGACGCTGATGTAGACCAGATGGGCAGACGACACAGACGTGGACGACAAAGACGGCGACCAGACGACACAGACGTGGACAGCGACCGGATGGGCAGACAACACAACACCGACGGCAACCGGGTGGGCAGACGACACCGTCGGCGATCGGATGGCCAGACGATGCCGACCGGATGGGCAGACGACGGCGACCGGATGGGCTGACGGATGGGCAGACGACGGCGACCGGATGGGCAGACGACACAGACGTGGACGACACAGACGGCTACCAGAAGACACCGACGTGGACGACACAGACGTGGACGACAAAGACGGCGACCAGACGACACAGACGTGGACGGCGACCGGATGGGCAGACAACACAACACCGACGGCAACCGGGTGGGCAGACGACACCGTCGGCGATTGGAAGGCCAGACGACGCCGACCGGATGGGCAGACGACACAGACGTGGACGACACAGACGGCGACCAGAAGACACAGACGTGGACGACACAGACGTGGACGCCGACCGGATGGGCAGACGATGCGGACCGGATGGGCAGACGACACAGACGTGGACGACACAGACGGCGACCAGAAGACACAGACGTGGACGACACAGACGTGGACGGCGACCGGATGGGCAGACGACACAGACGGCGAACGGATGGGCAGACGACGCCGACCGGATGGGCAGACGACGCCGACGTGGAACGGATGGCCAGACGACACCGACGGCAACAAAGATGTGGATGCCGACAGGATGGGCAGACGACGCCGACATGGACCAGATGGGCAGACGACGGCGACGTGGACCGGATGGGCAGACGACGCCGATGTAGACCGGATGGGCAGACGACACAGACGTGGATGACAAAGACGACGACCAGACGACACAGACGTGGACGGCGACCGGATGGGCAGACAACACAACACCGACGGCAACCGGGTGGGCAGACGACACCGTCGGCGATCGGATGGCCAGACGACGGCGACCGGATGGGCAGACAACGGCGACCGGATGGGCTGACGGATGGGCAGACGACGGCGACCGGATGGGCTGACGGATGGGCAGACGACGCCGACCGGATGGGCTGACGGATGGGCAGACGACGGCGACCGGATGGGCTGACGGATGGGCAGACGACGCCGACCGGATGGGCAGACGACACAGACGTGGACGACACAGACGGCTACCAGAAGACACAGACGTGGACGGCGACGCCGACCGGATGGGCTGACGGATGGGCAGACGACGGCGACCGGATGGGCAGACGACACAGACGTGGACGACACAGACGGCTACCAGAAGACACAGACGTGGACGGCGACCGGATGGGCAGACGACACAGACGGCGAACGGATGGGCAGACGACGCCGACCGGATGGGCTGACGGATGGGCAGACGACGGCGACCGGATGGGCTGACGGATGGGCAGACGACGGCGACCGGATGGGCAGACGACACAGACGTGGACGACACAGACGGCTACCAGAAGACACAGACGTGGACGGCGACGCCGACTGGATGGGCTGACGGATGGGCAGACGACGGCGACCGGATGGGCAGACGACACAGACGTGGACGACACAGACGGCTACCAGAAGACACAGACGTGGACGGCGACCGGATGGGCAGACGACACAGACGGCGAACGGATGGGCAGACGACGCCGACCGGATGGGCAGACGACGCCGACGTGGACCGGATGGCCAGACGACAGCGACATGGACCGGATGGGCAGACGACGCTGATGTAGACCGGATGGGCAGACGACACAGACGTGGACGAAAAAGACGACGACCAGACGACACAGACGTGGACGGCGACCGGATGGGCAGACAACACGACACCGACGGCAACCGGGTGGGCAGACGACACCGTCGGCGATCGGATGGCCAGACGACGCAGACAGCGACCGGATGGGCAGATAATGCCGTCATGGATCGGATGGGCAGACGGATGGGCAGACGACGCCGACCGGATGGGCAGACGACACAGACGGCGACCAGTCGACGCAGACGGCGACCAGTCGACGCAGACGACACAGACGCAGACAGCGACCGGATGGGCAGATAATGCCGTCATGGATCGGATGGGCAGACGGATGGGCAGACGACGCCGACCGGATGGGCAGACGACACAGACGGCGACCAGTCGACGCAGACGACACAGACGTGGACGGCGACCGGATGAGCAGACAACGCAAGTGGACGGCGACAGGATGGGCAGACGGCACGACACCGACGGCAACCGGATGGGCAGACGACACCGTCGGCGATCGGATGGCCAGACGACGCAGACAGCGACCGGATGGGCAGATGACGCCGTCATGGATCGGATGGGCAGACGACGCCGACCGGACGGGCAGACGGATGGGCAGAGACATGGACCGGATGGGCAGGCGACACCGACGGCAACAAAGATGTGGATGCCGACAGGATGGGCAGACGACACAGACGTGGACGGCGACAGGATGGGCAGACAGCACGACACCGACGGCAACCGGGTGGGCAGACGACACCGTCGGCGATCGGATGGCCAGACGACGCAGACAGCGACCGGATGGGCAGATGACGCCGTCATGGATCGGATGGGCAGACGACGCCGACCGGATGGGCAGACGACACAGACGGCGACCAGTCGACGCAGACGACACAGACGTGGACGGCGACCGGATGAGCAGACAACGCAAGTGGACGGCGACAGGATGGGCAGACGGCACGACACCGACGGCAACCGGATGGGCAGACGACACCGTCGGCGATCGGATGGCCAGACGACGCAGACAGCGACCGGATGGGCAGATGACGCCGTCATGGATCGGATGGGCAGACGACGCCGACCGGACGGGCAGACGGATGGGCAGAGACATGGACCGGATGGGCAGGCGACACCGACGGCAACAAAGATGTGGATGCCGACAGGATGGGCAGACGACACAGACGTGGACGGCGACAGGATGGGCAGACAGCACGACACCGACGGCAACCGGGTGGGCAGACGACACCGTCGGCGATCGGATGGCCAGACGACGCAGACAGCGACCGGATGGGCAGATGACGCCGTCATGGATCGGATGGGCAGACGACGCCGACCGGATGGGCAGACGACACAGACGGCGACCAGTCGACGCAGACGACACAGACGTGGACGGCGACCGGATGAGCAGACAACGCAAGTGGACGGCGACAGGATGGGCAGACGACGCCGTCGTGGACCGGATGGGCAGACAGGATGGGCAGACGACACAGACGTGGACGGCGACCGGATGAGCAGACAACGCAAGTGGACGCCGACTGGATGGGCAGACGACACCGACGACGCAGACGTGGACGGCGACCGGATGGGCAGGCGACACAGACGTGGACGGCGACAGGATGGGCAGACGACACCGACAAAGATGTGGACGGCGACCGGATGGCCAGACGACGCCGACCAGATGGGCAGACGACGCCGACGTGGACCGGATGGGCAGACGACACCAACGGCGACAAAGATGTAGACGCCGACAGGATGGGCAGACGACACAGACGTGGACGGCGACAGGGTGGGCAGACGACACCGACGGCAACCGGGTGGGCAGACGACACCGACAAAGATGTGGACGGCGACCGGATGGCCAGACGACGCCGACCAGATGGGCAGACGACGCCGACGTGGACCGGATGGGCAGACGACACCAACGGCGAAAAAGATGTAGACGCCGCCGCCCGTGCCTAAAACCGCTACTGCGCCGGGGGACCCGTAATTACACAAATAAATTAGGACCTCCCCGGTGAACAACACGATACCAACACACAGATCAACAACAGTTAAATGAGAGTGTACTGCCAGCCTCCTTTCCCGACACCGGACGGTTCCCGCATTCAAGGAAATCAGCGGCGGCCGCCAAACTTAAGAGGGGAAAACCCCTGCAAAATATCCCTCCGCGTCTATCCGCACGCGTCTGTCTCAACGCACGCCCCGGCACGGCAGCCTCGGCAAAGAATCAGCAGCAGCAACAGAGAAACCCCTGAACAACAAATACATAATACCTTTATAGCTTTGATCCTGATCGCTAATGCAACAGTTTCTCTTCCGCGGCACATCATGAGGAAAACACTGTGGACGCTAGCGTTGCCACTCCGCTTATTTGGGATGTGCAGCTATCCCAAATAATAATAATATATTAATATACTATAACATAGTATTATAGTATTAATTATATTATAGTAATAATATATAATAATAGAGGAGGATTCCATTATTTTAAATGTAGGCTACATAAAGGATAATCATAAATATCTGAAACTCTTTTTCATGTGTTTCTAACTGGATGGACATTTTTAATCTACCATTTTATTGATTTATTTTAATAACTGGTTACATTTCTCCACCCAAGCTTAACCAAAATAAAATGTTTTACGTCAACGTATCATGATTTTTTACATTTTATGCTGTTGAAAAGGCACAGAATGACCCACAAAACAGGAACAATCTGACAGTAAAAATATGAGTCGGGTCTTTTCATTTATAATGAGGAGAGAAACAGGGGCTGTTGAAAGTGAATGAACCATCAGCGGTTCTACAGCGTCACACCGCAGGCTTTAGCATGATACACGGTTTCAAGGAATGTTATCAATGTGAACTCTGAATGCTCTTCAGCAACTGCCCTTTTGCAATTCGCAAGAAGCAACTTTTTCCCGATTTAAGGATCTTCTAAGCACAGCTGCCTTTAAAAAAAGATACATTAACAATCATATTTTACTTGAACCACAGAAGAACGCTATCTCACGACCAATTCGTACGAATTTGTACGAGTGATTAAAAGGTGGCTACCTCACTCGTACGAATTCGTACGATTTGTCTAAACCCACGTGATGGGTAGGTTTAGGGGCGGGGTCAGGGGTAGGTCATTCGTATGAATTCATACGATTTTGCCAATTCGTAAAATATGTACGATTTAGCAAAAATCGTAGGCCTACAAATTCGTACCGAGTGAGGTTGTCTGAATTGTTACGAATTAGCCACCTCATAAAATTCGTACGAATTGGCGTGAGATCGCTGGTGCTCTTCGGTCATTTGTATTTTATTTAAAGAATTTTGTTTGATTTTTTTCTTCATTGGAATGGTATGCAACTTGGTAAAGGTTTTGGCACTTATTGTGTAAAAAAAAAAAAAAAAAATCATGGAAATAATGCGAACACATTTGGAACACAACTTCCAATAATCTGCCAAGTGTCATTAAGAAAGACTGGAAAGACATTGTTTTTGACGGTTATTTTCCTTACTGACAGATCATTTTTCTTGTTTTAAGCAAAAACTCAATTAATTTGTATTTGTCAGGAAACAATACAGAATTCCTTATGTCATTTTACTAATCTAGGAAATGCTTCTGGATTCAAGATTTATTTTTTTATTTTTTTAGATGTATGGACTTAAAAAACAAGACAAAAATACTAAGAAAATCACTTTTTGCAGTGCTCGCCTACTCCAGCACACAAGCATGGAGTAATTAAGAATAAACAGACTGACTGACAAAGACGAATAAGTCAGATAGAGGAAAGATGGAGAAATATATAAAGACTGAGATAGATAAAGATAGAGATTGGAGATAGAGATGCACCGATTAAAATTTTCGAGGCCGATTCCGATTTTTCATTAAGTTTGACCTGCCGATTCCGATTTCATTTTTTCTAACCACTTTACAGCACACACAAATATTTATTTTCTATATTTTCTTTAATAGAACATTTTACAATTATATTCAGTGCCGATCCTGACCTCCTGGGGCCCTAAGCAAAATTCTGCTAAGGGGCCCTCTACCTGGCCCGTGACGCCGTGACGCCGTGAGCTATGTAACCCATTTGCCATTGCCACAAAGTCACACCTGACACTTCAGTGCTCCCAATACAATCCTCCCTCCTTTACACAAAACAGTCAAAGAATAAGTACAACAATATAGAACAGAATGAGGTTTAAACAAACAATATTTATTGATAGTATTTTCTATAGAATATTAAGATAAGAAATGAATATTATTAAGTAAGTGAATATTAACGTAAACATAAATAAGAAGAAAATAATTAATTATAACCCTGAGCTTTGACTTTTGGTTCTCTCTACAGACTGGGCATTTTCGGCATCAGTATGGGCAACACCAGTCTATTTGGACTGTCTAGAAATTGAGAAGAATATCACAAACTAACCTTTTATACATTTTCAAATATAAATTATACTATGGCTTGGCTCTTGTAATATTTAACTAGTGAACTAGTGATGCAGATATCAATAATCCCTGTGAGTGATGACATCTAACTTTTGTACAAGTGAACATGTAATTCCTGATATCAAAAATAGACATTGGTAGATAAAAATGTAACTAAGGGGCCCTACTAGTAAAAATAAATAAAATACATTTTTATTATGTGTTGAAGCAATTTTTTATTTATGGTTATTATTTACTGAGGGATGTGCATCCATATTGACCAGTATGTCCAGCTAATCAACATTTTAAATTCAATATAGCTTATAAATCAATAGTCAATCAATGTCAAATTGTCAATACATTGCTTTCCATCTTGCATAATTAGTGCAGTTGTTTTGAGTTTTTAACTATACATTGACTAGATAGGCTAATATAAGTGTCTTGTTTTAAAAGTATGTAATGTGTACTTTGATGAGGAGTGCCATCATTCACGGCCATATATTGTACAGTATGTCTGGTCTCCACATATATTTCTGCTTGAAAAATGCGCGTTTCATTTCGTGCACGCGCATATGAACGCATGATACACTCGCGCGACGCGGTTATCTTTTCCGAGCTGCAGTAAACAAACACTGTTGTCAGGCACAAAGTGATGCAAGAGATGCACTGCCTGCCCAGCTTATAGCAATACCGAAAAAACACAATAGAAATGCACATAAACTTAACTTTACTTTGCTGAAACGTGTAGAGGAGAGAACACACGTTTACCTTATTGTTGTTCCCGCAATTCACTCTCAACGTTTCGTGACGAGAAGGATAGTTTCGCTTCATTTTGTCATGGATGTTGTAAACATTAATTGACACGCTATGACACGAGGGGAAGGCGGGGCCTTGAGTAATTTGCGGGGCCCTACGCAGCTTGCGTAGTGAGCGTATAGGGCGGATCGGCTCTGATTATATTTTTTTAACAGATAATCGCTATACAATAGAATAGCCTTGTAGTATGAAGATATTTCTCAAAACACACACACTGGTCTATTGCAATCACTTGTACAAACTGAATAATAAAAACAAGTTTAAATGGGTTCATTTTCTATAAATAATTTTGAGTCCTCGTTTTCTTTTCTGACATTGCCTACTCCAGTTCTTGATAACACACATAAATTATGTGCATTTTGAGCACTTTTTGTGTGAAATCATATTTATGATGGGTACCAAAAGATAATCGGGCTGATTTTGGCCCGATCTCCCCCTTCCGACAATCCTATGTCCCGATTATCTTGATGGTTCTACAGATGATCTTATCAGATTTTCCTGTGGTGTGAGGTGTGTTAAGAGTGTCCGAACCTGCTCGGAAGAACGTCGGAGGCGGCCCGATCACGAATCGTAAATATTCAACATGTTGAATATTTACGATCAGAAATCCTGATGTGTGGGGGGAACCCCGAGGACAAACGCGCGCGCGCTCTGGAGATTATCAGGTGAAACGAAACAATATCCAATCAGAAAGCGAGATGATGGAAGACGGAAGCATAACAAACGCAGTCAAGGCGCTGCACAAAGTGAAATTTATATAGACAGCAGAGATGGAGGATCATCTTGTTGATTTGTGGCTCAGAAAATGTAATTAGCTCAGTATAAAAACCATTCCATATAAGGATAGGTGTACCAGTAGGCCTACACATGGTGTGTGTGAGTGAGTGAGAGAGATTGTTTTATTGTATTGAACATTTGTATAACCAAATAAAACCTACTTTAGTTAGAATTATTTTAGCAAAACTATGGTTAATTTGTGGTTATCATGGTTTAACAATATCCATGTTTTATTTTTTATTTGTAGTAAAACCATTGTAAATTTTCGTAAGGGGAGAGAGACAGCTAGGGCCAGCGTGTGTGCATTACCACAACCTTTATCTGAGAAGTTTACTAAATTCACAAAATTCCCGCCATCTGCACGACTTCACCCAAACCCTTTTCTTTTTTTTCCCGTGAATTTTCTGTTAAAATCATTCCAAACACTATCATCGCAATTTTTTCCTGCATATCGTCCGCCACGCTTATTCTGAAGTCTCGCGAGATTTTGAGAGATTTCCTGTGTTCACAGTCTAGACTCTGGTTGAAAATCTGTTCGTGTGTGGTGTGCTGTCTTTGCGACGCGGAGCTGCGACAGCGAATGCCCAGAGCTCCCACTCAGCTAAAACAGCAGCTCTGGGGGCATATACATAAAGAGCGTTTTTGTGCCTCTTAACAGACACAAAATGCAATTCAAATGTCTGTCTAACATGAACAGGGGCCTTACCTGTGAACAAGATGCGTTTAGCAACTTAGCCATGGTTTAAATTCACCTAAATCGTGTTTTAGACGGCAAGCTGTAGTCTCGCGCTGAAGTCTCGCTCCTCCCACCTGGACACTATTGACCTTTCCCGGCTACAACTGAGTTCCCACGCGAGTCCAGGTGGGAGGAGCGAGACTTCAGCGCGAGACTACAGCTTGCCGTCTAAAACACGATTTAAACCTGTTCACAGGTAAGACCCCTGTTCATGTTGGACAGACATTTTAATTGCATTTTGTGTCTGTTAAGAGGCACAAATACGCTCTTTATGTAATGTATATGCCCCCATAGCTGCCGTTTTAGCTGAGTGGGAGCTCCGCGTCGCAAGCACCAATCCGGTTCGTTTTTTTTTTTTTTTTTATAGACAGTACTCACAAAGGTATGCCCGGAGTTCTCCTTTAATCATGTGGCGCCCGAGTCCGGCATAAAACCGGCATGTGTCAGACTGACCGGCCGATCGCCGATACCGGTCACCAGCCGATCAAACGGTGCATCTCTAATCTGAGAAATACAGAGAGTGAGATAGATGGACAGAGAGAGATGAACATCAGGTGTAGCTTGGTTCGAAAAGGTGAAGTTTGACAGAATCTGCAGGGAGAACAGAACATGTGTAGAGTAGTTAAATTATGTAGTGTAGGCTAGCCATGTTGATATCAGTTTTAAAAAGTGTAACCCAGTAGTGAGCAATTCCCATTTGTTTATAAATAGCCTACTTAAAAAAAAAAAGAAAAAAAAATGTGTTTTTCCCATTTCCTGTACGACTGTAAAAAGTATGCGTCTGGGGTTTCTCATCACAGATTTATGTAATGTCCCACAGCAACATTGTGACGTCCCATAGGGCTCAAGCCGTGCACCATTATTATAGCCTACACATTTTTTGGGCGGAAGCATTTGGTAGGAGGAGTTTCCTTTCGCCACCAGTCTCAGACTACACGAGCAGCGGGAAACGTTAAGCTGACACGAACATTACATTTATCCAACCCTGCTACTGTAAAAGCTGCGGCGCGTTATGCTTTACTATGATAAAAGAATAACTCGCTTTCAGCCGCATTCTGAGTCTGACAAAGTCCTTCGTGTTTATCCAAGGCCACAGCAAGTGTTATAGCAATACATCTAGAGAAAGGACATTTTAAGTCCATGTCCAACTCTACATTGTAAGGAATTTATATATTTGATTTAATAGTAACACTTTACAATAAGGTTCATGTGTTTATTTTTTAACTAACAACCATGAGCAACACATTTGTTACTGTATTAATCTAGTTTTTAATAAAACTGTTATCTGTTTGTTCATGTTATTTCACAGTCAGTGCATTGACTAATGTTAACAAATACAACTTTTGATTTTAATCATAAAAATAACAAATTTAACTAATGAAACCTTATTGTAAAGTGTTACTGATTTCCTGATAACATGCATATAATACACAACATTTACAACATCAACAAAACTAAACAAAAATTCCTCATAATTACTTTCTTGATTCTCACTGTTTTGTTTAAGTAAATAATATTTAGTAATATTATCATAATTTCCCTACTTCCTTTGATGTGTTATGTGTTCTAATTGCATCAACGTCTTCTCATAGAATGCCAAGGAAAGAAAGGATTAAAAAAAATAAGGAACTCTTCTTTTTTTGGTCCTCCGCCCTTGTCCCTGAGGAAGTCTGTGCACACCACTGGCCAAGAGCAAAGAAATAAACCAGAACTGGACCTCAAAATCTGTTTATATTAAATATGGAGTCATCTCAGCCTTAAGCCTGTTAACAAGCAGAATCACTGAAGGAAAGAAGAGAACAGAAAGAGAGACGAGCAGAAACACAAGAACTACAACTGACTTCAGATGAAATCAACTGAAGAGAAAAGAATGACAAATGACACTGAAAATTCATGATATCATGAACTAACGCAACATACTTGTAAAGCGTTTATTATTGTTAGTCAACATTAGTTAATGGATTATTAAAAATGAAAGTTGCATCTGGAATAACTAAACTGAAATGTTTTGAGATACCCCGGACCTGAGGGGGACATCCCCTGTTCAGGGACTTTCCAATCACTTTCTGAAAACAGCTTTTAGAACAAACTGAGTTTTACAACAAAACAACTTACAATCAACAATAGTCTCTGCTGTCATTCCTTCTCATGATCAACGACACATTTACACTGTTTCCTTCAATCTTCTGCTCCTGAACATTTCCTGAAACACACACACACACACACACACACACACACACACACACACACACACACACACTTCCATCTGAGTTTCACCCTCATAAACTCCAGCTTCATGTTCCTCAACTTTAAGCTGTCCTTCATTAAAGTGTTTCCAGATGAGCTCTTTCCAGATGAGCTCTTTCTCTTTCGCTCTTATCTTGAGTCACTCGTGAATGCACAGCTTTGCATCAAGAAGGGGAAATCACGTGATCACTTCACAATCGGAGAGGATGCACGCGACATCAGCCAATGAGCAGCGAGATAGATCGTGTAGTTAGATAATGGTGGAGGAGCACATGTTCCAGGAGTGTTTTAAAGAGTTGTGTTGCACAGAGGAATAATTAATCCAGTGCCGTTGTGAGTAAATGTGGTGCTCATGTTTGTTAAAAACTTTTAACTGATTGTTAATCCTCTTTTAGTTACAATGTCTGTCTACATTACACTACTACTACATAATAGTTATAATATTAATCCCATTACAGTAATAGCCATATATTGTAAAACAAATGCAATGAAAAATAAAGGAAACTTTCATAATAAGTTTTGCACAAATTTCTATACTTGAAAGTAAGTACTTGGAAGTAACCCAGCAAAAACACCGCCGATGTACGAGTCTTATGGGCCGTTAAGACAAAAAAATAAAAGTATGCTATGTATCGGCCCAAAAAGCACATCCACCGGGAATCTCCCGGTAGTCCCGATGGCCAGTACATGTGCACAATACTAAGTACATGGCTGCGTTGTGAAGACTTGCCTCTATTGGCTTTCTTTTTATCTTGTTCCTTTCTCCTTCTTCTTCCCTGTGCACCAGAGAGTTTACATCGCTTCATTTTCGATCAACGCGCTGCACTTGCCTAACGTAACGTCACGCAACTCCCCCCTCCCCTGTTAGGAAATGATCGACAATAATCATCAATTCAATCTAATAATCAAGTTGACAAGTAATTAAACGTATGACTGAGGGCGCCTTAGGATGATCATGTTTTATTTCGCTTGTCATTCTAATTCTATGATTAATGGAAGTAGGCCAAAGGCGACACTAGAGCGTGCCCGCGCCACCAACATTTTTTTAGCCCTAAGGCTAAGCAATCGCCTAGTTCGCCTATAGCAATCGCTTAGTTCGCCTATAGCAATCGCTTAGTTCGCCTATAGCAATCGCCTAGTTCGCCTATAGCAATCGCCGGCCCTGGGACTCAAACAGTGGGACGCCGTGTGGCGCTGACGATCATCTTCACCCTCTCGGGGAGTGAAGTGTGGCCTCTGCCCGGCTTGTTCGGTGGCTGACAGGAGCTAAAGAAAGACTTTCTCCTTGGAAACTGCTCTAGTCTTATACCAGGAAAGAATAACGGCGACGACTGGTTTGGGAGTGGGAGTAGCCTGGCGCGGGGGAGTTGCGAACTGGACTGGGGGTGTTCGCTAACCGCGTGCTAATATGGATGGCTAGCTGTGTGGTTTTACCAGGATAATTGACAGTACATTGCATTGAAGTAAGTGCAAAGGCAAATAAGAAAAAGGTTCTTTGCTGACTTTTTTTACTTTCTCTGGGGGGTGGGGGTGGCAAGGCCAAGGGCAAAGGGAAGGACAAGAAGACAAGCAGTCTCGGATGAAATTCAAGCCACTTTAGTTGACCATGTCTTTGTCAATGGTATGACTATGAGGAAGGCCAGGCTACAAGTAAGGCCAGATTTGAGTGCTTCACCGTCGCCTCCATCATCAGAACCTTCAGGGAGGTGTGGTGGCAAAGAAATTCTATCACTGATTAAGAGACAAACATTTCCAATTGTCTTTGATGAGGTTTATTTTCTTGCAGCAGTTGTACAGTCACACAGAGTGGCTCCAGAGTGTGACAGTGAAGGAGGGCATCCTTTCTACTTCAGTGGAACTACTACAGTCTTGAGTCCCAGAATGTTATCTTTCTAGGCCAATGATGGTATTTCAACCATATGTGGAACATTCTTAGACTTGTTCATCATATTGCATCCTTGAGTGGAGGCCCTCCTGTCACGTACCAACACTCTTTACCATTCCAATACAACTACATCAGAATAAGGTTTGTGTGTGCTCTTTTACTGTCATATAATGGTCACACACATCTTACGTAAGTAAATATAAAACATTTTTTAGAGGAGAGAGTAAAAAAAAGAAGAAGAGTACAAATCCATTGGTTATGTCTTTTGTGTTCATCATGTGAAAAGGTTTGTGAAGGGGGGGAACCACAAGCAACATAACTTACCAGTTTTGGAAATGTTGTTTTGAATTTATTGCACCAGTGTGTTAGACTATGTTGTAGTGTGTGTGATTTTGAGGGCTTGTGTGTCCTGTCTGAGGGCAAAGTTTGGTTTTTCAGCAAGAGTGAATGGTTTTAAAGTGTAGAGCTTCATTTTGACCCGAAAATAGGATGTTTGGGGAATTGGGTGAGACGTTATGGATTTGTGTTTACTGTTTTGAGAATACGAGGTATAGTTTCAAGAAATGTGTTTAAGCAATCGAGAAAAACTGTAACATCATTTTCATTGCCTTCAAATTATTTTGAATCAAGACACATTGGTTTTTATTGTTTGGTTATTTTGCATAGGCCTACGCTGTTTTATTGTGACATATTTACATTTTGTTGATATTGTGAGAAATAATTAATTCTTTCATTTAACTAACTTATACATTGAGTGAATTTGATCCAATAGCAATCAGAGCATACAGTATTCAATACAACTTTTCTGTCAAACAGCCTGTTGTAATCAATCACCACTAAACTTATTCTGAAACAATGCTCAAGTTGGTATAGTTAGCCTGATTCCCCCTGTGAATGATGCATGGTTGTTGTTTAAAGATCTTCTTGATGCTGTGATCAACAAACATGCTCTAAGCAAAAAGATTTGCATTAAAAAAAACGCAACAGCCCATGGATTAATCGCGATCTAGCGGTTCTGCTTCTGCAAAATAAATATAGCCTTGTGCAGAGCACGCAAGTCCCTTTCTGTCAACGACAACCTTTTATTTCGTCAA
This sequence comes from Semotilus atromaculatus, assembly GCA_031834385.1. Classification (NCBI taxonomy): domain Eukaryota; kingdom Metazoa; phylum Chordata; class Actinopteri; order Cypriniformes; family Leuciscidae; genus Semotilus; species Semotilus atromaculatus. The sequence goes on from JAULUF010000031.1 coordinate 3,024,016, forward strand.
ATCAGGAACAAAGCCACACGAGCGGAGGCTAAAGCTGCTTCTGTAAAGAACTGCTCACACTTTGTGGTGCGAATCCAAAAGCATTTTGGAACACGGTAAAAAACTTGAAAACAAACCCTGGACCGTACTAATGTCCCTAACAGTGGATGATATAGTTGTTGCTAAACGACTATAAAAGCTCCATGGTTGAAGCATTTAATCACCACTTTATAAATATCTGGTATGCGTGTGTGAGTGTGTGTGTTCTGCTCTTAAAATCACCCCTTGCAATGGGACTTTTTTTAGAACAAGTCACTTCATATAAATACTTGGGTATCTGGTTGAAAAACGCCACGTTCTTTTTCCACCCACATATCAAAGCTGCAATCTAAAGTCAAGGCCAAGCTTGGTTTCCTTTACAGAAACCGCTCTTTCTTCACCACTTCTGCCAAACTCACTCTTATTCACATGACCATTCTTCCCATGTTAGACCATGGAGACACTATCTAGGGTTGCTTGCAAGTCCACTCTATCAAATCTTGACACTCTTTATCAGTCCTCTATCAGGGTTGCTACAAATGCACCTTTCAATTCACACCACTGCGCTTTATATTCATCTGTCAACTGGTCCTCCCTTCAGACTGGTTAACTTTAACTTATAAGACCCTTCTCGGGTCACCTCCTTACTCGGGTCATCTGTTGCAGCTAAAGCCTGTCACGTACAACACCCGGTCCTCACTTCGTCTTTAATTAAGTATTCCCAAAACCAACTCTGCCTTTGGTCTTGCTTCTTTTCAATCTGCTGCCGCCCGAACGTTTTGCAACATTTTCTTAAACTGGATCCACTAATTTCTATTTCATCTTTTAAAACTATTATATCATCCTTGTTCATGGACACATGCAGTTGTTTCTCTACACAATAATCGTTGTGTTGTGCTTTAATTGTAATTGCTAACCTGTATGTTTTTTTTTTTAAAGTTCTGTTTTATTTACTTTTCCCCTTAGTGGTTAATCCACCGGTCAAGCCGCCATTGTAAATAAGAACTTGTTCTTCATGACTTGGCTGTAAAAATAATGCTGTGTGATAACGTGAAGAAATCGTAGTGAGTACAATTTTACAGATTGACAATTATAATAAATTTTCGGTGAATTAATCACAAATCAACTCAACATGAACATGAAATGCTGAACAACTCAATTAAACTAAATGTGAAGGGAAACATCCCCACCTAGTGGTGGATATGCACAATTTTACATGCATAAAACAATTAATCCATTAAACACATTATAACAACATATTTTATAGACATTACCTGCGCAATGGAGATATAACACGTGGAAATACGAGAACGGTCACTTCGTATTGCGTAGCTATACGCAGGGGGGAAACTTCTTTTCCTCAAATTTCTGAAGCTTAAAATGTAAAACACATTTGCAGCTGCACAGCTTGGGCAGTGTGTGTCTCATTGGCTGTGCTACGGCAACTGCACATCCAATGGCGCGGGCGCCTCCAACGTGTGCACCAATGAGCTAGCATTACGTCATACACCCCGCCAAGGGGGCGTGGCCAGAGCCCATAATAGCCCCTGAAACAGCCATTAAAGCAGATTCATCTCCTTCAGCGACATACTTCTCATCTCTGAGTCCTCTGAAAGCTTTCGCCGTCGAATACAGTTAGAGTGTGCATCACTACAGCGGATTCGCCTTCGACTGAAAAGCCGTCTTCCCCTGTCGCCTCTCTACTGTCGCTCTCTGGCAACCTACGCATATCCTTTTTGCTATCTTTGCATTTCAGAAACGCGAGCGTTGTTCCAAATACCTCGCTCCTCCTGTGTCACCTCTCTCTTCTTCACGAGGCCGACGGACATGCTAAGTGCAGATGCCCGCCGTCAAGCAAGACCGGCTAAACGCCCTCGTTCCAGAGGCACGTCGGATGCCTCCGGCTAGCTCCTAGCATCGGGGGGGAAGCCCTCCGCTTGTGTGCTGCGCTAGCCGGACCACCCTCCAAAAAGACCAGAACTCTTCTCGTAGCTCCCTGTTTAGTTCAGGCGGCTGTAGATTTTACTGCTGTGAACAGGCCCGCTACCGTTTTCACGGTGACCCAAATAAAGCTCAAATAGAGTATTAGGTGTACTAGCTTCATTAGGTGCCCCCACTCCCAGTTGCTTCACTGACTTTACCCCAGGCAACAGCCTTTATAGTCAGTCCAACACTCAGTATGTGCACAAATCACAATATACGGGTATCAGGCCCCCCTGTTTTAGGCGGCACATCCCAAAACAGCTTCTCTAGGCTTGTGAGATTTTACTTCGTTACAGACGTTACCAGTGTGATTACTGAAATGTTCTTTGCATGTATTCTCTAATGTCTGTATATTTTATATCTGAATGCAGTAAAAGTGTTGCTCATTTAGCACGGCTCCCAGAAATGAAGTATGGAAAGTGTCATCCATATATCTGTTTCTAGCTGACGAGTTAAGGTCACAGGGGTCAAAACTATATACGTGACTTCACCTGATTTACAGAATTGTACCTCTTTCATCTGTATTTCTCTAGAAACTAAAGTGAATAGTATCTGTACTTCTTCCCGAGGAGGGAATGTATCATCAGGATGGTTTGGTAGTTTGTCCTGATGAGAGTTAGCTCAGGCCCTCTTCAACCTTGGAGAAACTGTGATTCCCTCGTGCTTTAGTGTGTGTGTTGTATGTTCTGTATAGGAGCTATAGGACACTTCGGCATTCAACAACAGACCCGAAGACGCCTTTCTCCAACCTCCGAGGTCACCGCAGACCTAAATCTAGGAATCGTGGGACAACTATCTTGACTAATGGAGACATACTCTCCTAACTATCCATGTGTGTATAACTGCTGTGATCTGTGTGTGTGTGTGTGTGTGTGTGTGTGTGTGTGTGTGTGTGTGTGGTGAAGGGTATAACTGCTGTGATCTGTGTGTGTGTGTGTGTGTGTGTGTGTGTGTGTGGTGAAGGGTATAACTGCTGTGATCTGTGTGTGTGTGTGTGTGGTGAAGGGTGCTGTGATCTGTGTGTGTGTGTGTGTGTGTGTGTGTGGTGAAGGGTATAACTGCTGTGATCTGTGTGTGTGTGTGTGTGGTGAAGGGTGCTGTGATCTGTGTGTGTGTGTGTGTGTGTGTGTGTGTGTGTGTGTGTGTGTGTGTGTGTGTGGTGAAGGGTATAACTGCTGTGATCTGTGTGTGTGTGTGTGTGGTGAAGGGTGCTGTGATCTGTGTGTGTGTGTGTGTGTGTGTGTGTGTGGTGAAGGGTATAACTGCTGTGATCTGTGTGTGTGTGTGTGTGTGGTGAAGGGTGCTGTGATCTGTGTGTGTGTGTGTGTGTGTGTGGTGAAGGGTATAACTGCTGTGATCTGTGTGTGTGTGTGTGTGTGTGTGTGTGTGTGGTGAAGGGTGCTGTGATCTGTGTGTGTGTGTGTGTGTGGTGAAGGGTATAACTGCTGTGATCGTTGTAACTGTAAGCGAGGCAGCCTACGAACTCCTGTGTGAGTCTTGAAGCTGAACTTCTGCTGATGAAACTGCAAACTGTCTTCTTCAATTTATCATAATTCTGACTCCAGGTCTTCATTCAAACATCTTGTCCTTCCCCCTAACAGTCCTGAATTGGGGAAAAGGCATTTAAATTTGGAATAATTCGCAAAGTACGTTGAAACTTAGGGAGCTGTTTTCATTGGACATTTTCAATTTAGTTTTAAACGATTTGGAGAATGAAACATCAGACTGTAGATGTTTTAACTAGTTATGTAGTGATAGTGAAATTTGAATGGATTTGCTTGTGTGTGTGTGTGTGTATGTGTATGTATTGATGGATGTTATCTGTTAAACTCAAAGAGTTTGTCTGTCAGTCTTGGCCAGGACGCTCTTGTAAAAGAGATTCTTAATCTCAATGTGCTTCTTTTCCTGGTAAAATAAAGGTTATAATAATAATAATAATAATAAAGGACCCATCTTCCCCGGGGACAAGCTGATCTGGCATGGCAAGCAGAAGATACGAGTTATCAGACAATTGGAGAAGATGAATATAAAGTTAATAAACGTTGTGAGAGGGTTTATGTCAGAACGCCAAATTGAATGCCCTAATTGTGAAATATTACATTTGCAGGAGAGGTTTGGATCGCTTGATGCATGATTCAAACCTGCCTTGCAACTATTAGGTGTAGTTACTTATATCTGTAGGCTATGTGATGGGGGTTTCTCTGAAACGAGCTGAACGAAGCAGGATGTGGTTTTAACCGTTGCATGTGAAGGAACAGACATGAGAAAAGAGAGATAGACTAACTTCAATACGAACTTTACTTTAGATATGGTTAAATAAATGGTCAGTGATATCTTCCAAAGATTTTTTTAATTTTGGCGCAATTTTTCCTCTACTGTATATAGTGCGGATATGGCAACTAGTAAATACTCTAGAAAAGTTTCATCATGCTGGCATGTGTGGAAAGTTTTAAACCATGTGGGTTTTAAGTGACAAGTCACACACACACACACACGCACACACACAACATGACACATGAAAGAGAATTAAAGTATAAAACAAATATAAAGTATAAATAATTAAAGTATAAAAGTATTTAATCCCAATCTCATCTGAACTCGAAGAGAGCGAAAGCATTTGCCCAGAATGTTTTCATTAGTCAAGAACGAAAGTCGGAGGTTCAACTGTTAATTATTCCTCTGTGCGACACAACTCTTTAAAACACTCCTGAACATGTGCTCCTCCTACACACTCCACCATAACTACACCTCTGTTTAGTGTATTAGGCTCTTTCATGAATATTACAAAGCATTTGATTGTTTAGGATATGATTTTATCACACAGGCAGAAACTGATCCCCGGATTCATGAGCAGCCAAAACCATCCATTATATTTTTACTGATGACATTTGAGTTCATTTAGAGGACCTTTTCATTCTTCTCTTAAACTTCACTGCATTATGCCTTATTTTATGTCGTTTTCATATCTATATTTTTAAACCCAAATGCAGCTGTTGGGTCATTTTATTTTGTTATTTTTATATTTTATAGGTAAATGTGACATTTATTATAAAGAGTTTATGTTAAAAGTTGTTATATTTTTAAAAGTCTAATAAATGTTAAAATGCATAGATTTTAATTATACTGTAATGCAGAATAGCTATAATTAATGGCTAACTTCTGCATTTGCACTCGTTCATTTCATTGCACTCTGCTCATTGGCTGATCTCTCTGAACTCTCTGCTCATTGGCTGAACTCTCTGCTCATTGGCTGATCTCACTGCTCATTGGCTGAACTCTCTGCTCATTGGCTGATCTCACTGCTCATTGGCTGAACTCTCTGCTCATTGGCTGATCTCACTGCTCATTGGCTGATGTTGGCTAATCTCTGGCATTGGCTTCTTTGCGTTTGAATGAAAAGCACTCATTCACGAGTGACTCAAGATAATATTTTCTTGAATTCTTCACTCAACTTCACTCTAGAGAAAGCGCTCATCTGAAGCCCTTTAATGGGAGAAGGAAAGTTTAAAGTTGAGGAACATGAAGCTGGAGTTTGTGAGGTTGAAACAGAAGAGAAGCGCGCGTGATTGATTGTTTCAGGAAATGTTCTGCAGAAGATTGAAGGAAACAGTGTAAATGTGTCGTGGATCATGAGAAGGAATGACAGCAGAGACTATTGTTGATTGTAAGTTGTTTTGATAAGATACGGAATTATACAAACACAACCTACTTCCTTGTCTAATGTGACATTTATTCGAACATCATCTGGTCAGGTATGACAAATATTTAACTTAATGGCAAAAAGTTATAAGCCATAATGAAGCCAAAATGACTTTAATGATGAGGAATGGATTTCAGCACTTCTTGAACAGGCAGCGACTCAAGCGCGTACTTGTTGCACGCTAATGTGTTTTCCTTTTTTTTTTTTTTTTGGAAACGCACAGAGGAAAAAAATGTTTTAACCGCTCGCACACCTGTTTATTTTTCCTTTGATTTGTCGTCTCATTCGTTTCTTTGCTAGATTTTCTCATGTCTGTTCATGCTAGTTAACGTGTCACTCCCTGTATTGTTTTTTTTTCTCACAAATGTATGACTTTTGGAAGTGAAATTTGATTACCATATGCTTAATAAAGTTGAATTAGCTAACCTTTTAGATGTCATTTTTTTTACTCTTCCAAGTGTTGCAGGTGTTGATCATAATTAATTTACTGTCAGGTCCATAAATTATAATAAGGATAAACAATATTTTAAAAGTAGCCTATACTTATCTAACATATGACTCATTAAAAATTAACCACAAAACATAACATGCTATATGGGGGGTATCATATTAAACCGTTTTAGTTATTCCAGATACAACTTTCGTTTTTAATAATGTAATCTCACTCATTATTGTGAGTACGCAGTTTCAGACGCAGCCATTTTGATACTTTCCGATTTGTCAGATTGTTTTCTCTTTCTGTCTGCACAAAGATTGTAATCACAAAAAGCAGCTTTTTGTAAGACCTCGCAGTTAGAGTTAGGCTACTTCAGGGCCGGAGTGGGGCCACTTTTCAGCCCGGGAGTTTCAGGCCCAAGACCGGCCCACTTTTTCCATGGTAGTGGAAATTGGATAAATGAAGCAACAGTTCAGCTCTTATATTGTGTAGTTTTTATTAATACCATGGTTCAACAAATAATGTAAGATCAAGCTTGAGTTTTGTTATCAATATTTGCAAAATCAATGAATCACCATATTGGGTGATACAAAAAGGCTAATATTTTAATTAAATTAAATATTAATAATAATGCTTACTATTAACTAGTTTCATTACCATGCAATGGCAGGGTTTTATAATCAGTGTTGTCCCGAAATTGAAGCAAGTTAGTTAATGGGGTTTCGGGGTATCCCCGAGAAAATTTTGATATCTTTGATCTACATATGTGCATTTTAAGACGTTTTGAAGGCCAAAAAAATTGGACAACAACAGCTTTAAACCATGTCAGTGGGCAGCTGATTATGTTTCTCTCCTCAGCATCACACTCTTTTTCTCTTTGTTTGTATTCCCCTACTAAAGTTGAGCTTTGACTAATATAGGCTTTTAATTTTTGTCTGTCAGTGAAGAAAGGTCAGGGTCAACTGATTATTTTGCCTATGAATCATTTTCTCAGACGTGTTCAATAGCTACTTACATCTCATCTCGCACTCGACCGCACACTGAAGCGTCGAGACGCGCTGCTAAAATTCGCGCTCAGGAGCGTCTATGGACATAAAGCCCGCCTACTTTGATTTGATTGGTCATCTCAAATATTCTGACATTGACGAGTAGTGACAGACCAATGAGGCTCAGATGAAAAACACACACACACCCTGTCCTGTTTCTGACGTTCTCTGCTCGGCGCCGGTGCGGATTGAAGAATCTAAATATAACAAGACTGAAGCGAACACGAATTTGTGTAGCACATTGTTTAGGGGGGCTAGGCAGAAGTTTAGGGGCTGAACCCCCCCTAAAAAGGTACCGTTACAGCAGGGCCGGCCCAGCTATCGGTAGCCTACCACCAGAGAAAACGTTTTGGAAAAGACGGGCTATAGACCCAACCAACTCTATTTGGGAGGGGAGAACTCCCTCACAGTATGCAGAGGCTGCGCGCTGCGGTGTCAGAATGCGGAACGTGTGTAGCCTAATTTAAGAGAAGATAGACTAACGTGACAAATGTAAAATAATAAAAAGAAAGAAAGAAAATAAAAAATAAAATAAAAAATACTCGACCGGCCCAAAAGTGGTTCCCACCGGGAATTCTCCCGATTACCCACTCCGGGCCTGCTTAAAACTGTAAAGCAAGTGTAGCACCCCTTTGCTCTTATAATAGCTATGAATATTATTTGAAATCTTCACAACAGTAAGTGCAGCTGATTTTTATTTGGACCAGTTAGGTTCGACTATAGAGCCTGAGATTAATATAATTAAAGAGTTTAATTAAAATGATGAAAAATTATTAGAGCTTTTTTTTTCACCAGCTGGATATTTACTATTTGAAAATGGTAAATAAGCAGTTTGTGACAGAAAACTTCGCCATACACAGATCCAGCAGCCGAATATGGACCCAGCAAGCTGTCTCTTTCGCCTTAGCCAAGGTAATCACCCGGTTGAAAGGTATGTGGAGGAATTCTGTGGGCTTTGCCATGGGGTGGACTTTGAGGATGATGTTTTGAAGGGCATGTTTCGCCATGGACTTGATGAGCTTCTCCTTTACATCATGCCTGACAATACCCCTCACTACACTCTAGCTCTGCCGAGCCAGAGTCGCTTCCCGTCACGTCTGCCGTGTCTATAAAAATATCTTAGATGGTGTGTTACTCCGTATCCTTAATTACAAATGTGGAAGCAAAATGGCTTGGATCTGTGCATGACTCCAGAATTTTCATAGTGACATTTATGCAAATTATTTGAACGTGGCAAGGGAAATTTTTTTATATCAAACTCACTGTATTACATAAATGTATTCTGAGCCTAACAAAACTGCATTTTTCCATTATACAGGTCAGGGGCGTAGCCAGTATTGGGCCAGGGCGGCACTGGCCCGCCCACATTACTCACTGGCCCGCCCAGGCAAGTTTGATAAAAATACATTTTTAGTTTATTTTTATTATTCAAATGTATTTAAGAAAATATATTAATATATACCTGATTTATTGTTGACTGCGGTGTGTGTTTAATTTGTTTCCCGAATAAAATGGAACTGTTGAAGCAAGTTGTAGCAAAGAACGTAGGCTATACTCTTTGGTTGTAGAAAGCCTCCGGAACGTTATTGGTTGCTATGGTTGCTGGGGGTTCCGACCACCGACAGGAAAACTCTCAGCGGCGCCGGAGCCACAATAATGGCTAAACAACTTTCTTTAATGTGCTATTTGAAAAAAAGCAAGAGTTGAGGAAGAAGACACGCCACTGTCTTCCTCTACCGAGTCCACCCAGCCCAGTTCTTCAGACTCATTAACCCACAAGAAGGCTAGTCAGGTGCTGGCGGCGGCCGCTTCTTGCTCCCTCTCTCCCGGTCAGCCTGACGCGGCTTTACCCGCCGATCTAACTGCGATATTATTATTTTAGCTTACTTTATTTTCGGGTGAACTGTATTTGCACTACTGACTTGCCTGAATAAAATATACAGGTTATTGTCTATACTGGTTTGTTCAGCCTTTATTGAGCTCTGTTGGTTGAACATGATGATTTGTCGAATATAAATGTGTAACTGTTTTTGCAGTTTGTCTATTCATTTTTCTACTCTCTAAGGTTAATTATTATTGAAGTCATTTTTTTCTAGGAAAAACTATAGGCCCACTCACATTTTCACTGGCCCACCCAAAATACTATTTCTGCCTACGCCACTGATACAGGTGCTTACGACGGGATCCTGCTTGGTGAAAGGGGCTATGCCTGCAGGCAGTGTTTCATGACGCCATTCTCTGACCCAAACCCGTTTCAATGCAGCTCTAGCCTAGTCTGGGTTTCCCCATTCTGCCTTCCCGCAGCGCGATTTTATTCACGCTGAAAGGCAGTATGGATACCATGGCCCAGATTTTCGCCTCATTTAGGGAACCAATCACAGAACGGGATCACAGAACGGGGAGGGAGCAGCAAGACGATGACGACATATGTTGGCAGGCGCATTTGATAGACATTCTTAGCACCCATTATAAAACGGTTAGTTCGAATCCTTGATTCTGATTGGTCAAGAGCTGTGCTTTATTCACGATAAAACACGGCTACGACCGCTTCACCCAATAGTTCTATGAATCACTACACAACCAACACCCCAACCAGCAACCACGCTTCGCAACTTAAACACATGTTTGATCTCATTGATATTGTTAATTAATAGAGTAGAATATTGTGAGAGATCGAGTAAGCAGCTGTACCTGCATAGTAGACATAGCATTTTCCTTCCGGTCAGTCCTATATTCATAATAAAATTCGTTTGAATGTCCGCTGCTATATCGTGTCCTTTTAACAGGGTTTTCCGTGCCTTTCGTCATCTGTCAGTTGCGTCTTTCTTCTCCGTGATCACAAGTCCTTTCAATATAAAAGTCTTCTCTACTGAGTCTGACTGACTCACTCATAAAGACAGTCTTTGCCGCCATCTATTGGCGAAATAATGTATGTAACGTCTGTTGCTGTTTACGGTCGGGGACTATTTTTTCCAGCGGAGGGAAGGCTTTTAGTGATTTTACTTAATGAAAGTTGCATAGATACATATTTTTCGGCATTCATATTTTTTTTGGTGTGGTAACCGTTTTATAAAAGCAATAAGGTACTCGAGGCAAGTGCTGTATCGTGAATAAGTAACGGCTCAAGGGGTTGCAGGCACTCCGCTTCGCGTCGTGCCTAACAACGCCCTTGAGCCGTTACTTATTCACGATACAGCACAGCCTCTCGTACCTTATTGCTTACATAAACGGCGCCGGGCATTCGTAAATCACGCCTCAAATACGAGAAAATGTACATGTGGTTCCCAGACCCAAGTCTCAACGAGAATTGGGTCTGGCGTTAGCCAGGCTAGCTCTAGCCAGGACAAGGGCACGCATTGAGATGAGAACACCTTTCTGCACATCATTTGTTGCTACCTGAAGCTAAGCTCTTTTGAACATCTTTACGTCAAATCACCATTTTCATATACAGAAAAGCACAATTCTGTTTCTATTGTGATTTACAGCAACTCCATGAAAGTGAACAGAATGTTGACCTGTTGTTGAGTTGAAGACATGTCCTACTCAGACAGCAAGCCGCCATGGAGACAATGTTAAATCAATGTTAATGTGATGTTAACTGTGTGTCTAAAAACAAATTCCCACGTAATATATTATTAAAATCTAAATTCAGAATGTCTAATCTGTGTCAAGAGAGCATTGTTGGTGTGAGAAAGCCCTAGCCACGCCCCCTGAGTGGTTCGTATTATACAGCGCTCGGACAGGTCTGGACATGCAAATCGGCAGCTTAGTTACAAATCTGGCCGGCTGGTCTGTTATTCAGAGATGTATATGTTTTTCCGCAGTGCGTAAATGATTACGGGTGAGTTTGCATATATTTCGCTTTGGTTTTGATATTATTGTTCTGAATGTCGATATTTGTTCGTAGATTGAATGCAATTTAAACTGCGTCACAAAGTGAAACCAAACCGTTTTCATATTAGACTTTGAGCTTGAAACTGATTGTAATTGTGTTAGGTTATAAGATATTATATTCACTTCCTAGTTACTGATCAGTCATTTCATTTGAAAATGTTGAATAGGCTCTATGCACACCTGCACTACTTTCTGAACTTCAGGCAGGTCCTTCGTTTCCTGTGTGCTCTTATTGGACAAACTGATTAGTTCAGGTGTGCCTGACTAATGGCCATTACTGGTCAGGCACACCTGAACTAATCAGTTTGTCCAATAAGGGCAGACAGGAAACAAAGGACCTGCCTGAAGTTCAGGAAGTAGTGCAGCTGTGCATAGAGCCCATTTGATGACATTGTATGTTTACTGATGCTGTAATATTGATCATACGCAATGATCGTGCGATCTGCGTGTCATTTGTTTACTTTATTATTTTATTATAATCAGCACGCAGTTAACTCATGTATGTTAATTTATATATTACTTAATAACTGAATGTTTGTATTATTTACTGATATAATGACAACTGTTTTCTTTGTTTCTATTTTGTTTATTATAGACCACATACATGTGAAGTAACATATACAACTCCCTTGAATAAATAAGTTAAACTGGGATTCCATATCGTGTTTCTCTTACCGGAAACACACACCACCATCTTGACTGCATTAATCCAGAACCCCCTTGAGCGTCCCATACGCTCGTATAGTTGGGGAATATAATCTATTAATAACAAATAACCACTTTTGGTCATGGAAAACATCAGTGAATTATTCTACTTTATGATGATGAAATTTGCAACAATGTGTTTTGGTTAAACACTCACATAAAAAGCTAAAAGTCAAACTGCCCAAATAAAACACACACTGATCACCATAATGGTGATCAAACATTTCCAATAAAACATCAATATCTAAACCTGTTAATTCTAAACTATATTGTATTGTTTTATTTTATTTGCAGTTGATTTCAGGCTCTGTGGCTTTAAGTAAGGTGTAGTTGTCGTGCTCCATGATGGTAGGAGTGGCTGAGGACTGAGGATGAGAATAGCAGCACAAAACCCAACAAAGAACAAAGGGTTTTTGAAGTCTCTGTTCTACAAACACTTTGAGTTCCTTCATATTTTTTTATTTTTTTCAATCCACTTTAAGTGTTTAGTCCAGAGACAATGATATAATAAACTTTATTATCATAAAGTCCAGGTGAGTCGAGAGACGAGCTGTTCTCTCATCATCATCATCATCATCATCATCATCATCTCCAGATTCAGATATGGATCCAGTAGATCTGGAGAATTCACTTCAGCTTCGTGTTTCTGTTTAACTTTAAGCTTCTTTGCTCCCAGTGTTTCCAGATGAGCTTTTCCCAGAGCCGTTCCTGCCCATCAGAAGAACCCGGATCACTGGATCATCTGGACTGGAGCCGATCTCAGACATCTCTGAAAAAGACAGAAAATATGGAGTATGAATGTGTAAAATAAGGCAGTCTCGACTAGGGTTGGTAAATCGTAAGAAATTTTTCGGTTCCGGTCCCCATTCAACTAAACAACTAATAAAAATAGTAGTAAGGGGAAAATACACAATCCTTTTTGTGTTTTATTTCTGATAATTTGTCAAATGAGTTTAACAGGCTGGCAATGTCAACAAATTCAACATATTATTTAGCAATGTGTGCAAAAATAGATTTTTTTTTTCTGAAGGAAAATAAACATTTCTGCATTCTCTAGGATAATTTGGGTCCTCTCCTACTTATTGTATCTCCAACAGTGGAGAATAGGGGTATAATAGACCTCAGAAGGGGTATAATATGCTGGAACACACATGTAAGATCCAGACAGGTGAAACATAATATTTTTAAAATCGGTTTGAATGATTGATTCATAAAGACTTCACATTTGTTTCATTACTGGATTAAACTGCTCTAGAAGTTAATAAACAGAGCTGCATGCGTCTTGCGGAAGAACACTGTAGCCGGAGCTACTTCTCTATGTTTAAATGTCTATGACGCGGGCGCTGGGCTACTCCGCTCCGCAGCAGTGCCGACACGACCAAGGTAAAGTAGTCCGAATCTAATCGCTTATTACAGGCTGTTGTGATCCAGGATAAGACAAAAACACGGTTTGAAAAAAAGACATTCATGATGTAGATGTACTCGCTCATAATATACATTTAGTAAATTCAGAAGCGAATTTCCGTTATTTGAAGCGACTTTCAAAAGGTGATTAACTCTGTTTTGGTTGCTACCGTCTACCGTAGACATCAGTGTTTATTCTCGAACTATAAACTTTTATCTCAGTACTTCTATGATCATTTGAATATTTGTAACACAGAAATATCGCTACTGTGTTGTTAAAAGACTGAAAGTAAAGCTGTTTCGTGTAGATCTGCTCTCTCTGGGTCGGTCAGCGACAGCCCAAACATATTTGAATGTTCCGGTGTGAAGTTTTTGTCATTTAGGAATAAGATCGCGTGGGGTGTTTGAATGAGATCGTTTAAAGATTAATGGTGCAGCTCTACTGTCTTTATTTCTCTCTCTCTCTCTCTCTCTCTCTCTCTCTCTCTCTCTCTCTCTCTCTCTCTCTCTCTCTCTCTCTCTCTCTCTCTCTCTCTCTCTCTCTCTTGACGCAAAACGTAGGCTATACGAGTAGCGCGAGGGACAGTGCCATCATTATTATTTTAATATTCATGTGGTGAGACGTCGCTATTAAAGGATAAGCTCCCACAATTTCACACGATTCCGGTATTTTTGAAAAAACACTTACCAGTTCTGGATAATAACTGATTTTTGGTTCCCAACCCTCGACTGTTGTATTTCCCGAGTTAAGAGAAAAATGACAGCAGAAATGAACTCAAATGCCATAAGTATCAGGCTACACACATACATAGGCTATAGGATATAGATATATAGCCTACATAAATATTAATCAGCACAGTGTTAAGATTAATTGGATTTGATGGATTAATACAAACTCAAAGTCTCAAACTAACAGAATGTATTTGTGTCTTATTCTTTAAAGCGTGTAAATGGAGTTTATCCTCTTACCAGGAAGTGTCCGATCGCCATCTTCACTGTAGCCTATAATCTGAACACATAACGCTCATAAAAACGGTTTCTAGAAAAACACTTTAAAACATTAAAAAAAAACATCTAAAAACATATTCTTGCAATGATTAATGACTTCGATATATGTGCATGAAAGGAATATAACCTCACAGGAATCGAGCTGCTGTTCACTTTCACTTTCGTTTTTTTATTATTTTATCATGCAATAACAAATAGCTACAAATCAAGACAATAATAAACAAACAATACAACAATACAGAGGTTTACACTTGTGAATATAAAATTTTGCCACCAAAAAACACAATTTTGTGGCTTATGCAAAAGTTTAAAGAAAGATACCTTTTAACAAAATTTGAAAAGTCAACCCAATGCCAAAAGATTGGCAAAAGAATGCCAAAAGATTTTGTAATACACACATTCCCAAAACAAATGAATAATTGTCAAAATGTTAAAATTGTCAAAATGCGTTTAGCACATTTATAATTAACTGAATAACAATTGTGAATAATTGTAATTGACACTTCAACCACTTTATTAGATAAGAATAATTTTTGCTGAAGGAGATAGAAATTCTCCCACACTATATCATCAAATGTGTTATTCCAAAAGCTTACACAAGCAGGTAAAGAAATATGATCTCTGTTCAGAATTGAGTGAATTTTCTTATTTGACAGACGACATTGATCAACAAATAGATGAGTGTTGTCCAGGGGCGGAGTGGGACCAAAAAATCTATACCGGGAAATTTCCTAGACCACCGGCCCTCGTCGCCGGCAGGGCCGGTTTAAGAGTTCAGAGGCCCCTGCGCACAATGTCTTGTAGGCCCCCTCTTAGGCAGGCCAAATGTGTATTTTGTTCAAGGACATTTTAATATGGCATTTACAGTTTTACTGACTTAAAAGGAACTTTGTTGTAGGCCTACTATGCTGGAGTAAAGTTCATAAATGGTCGTTCTTTCACATAGGATTTTGTAAAACTATGTTGGGTAGACCTCTAGGGGGGTTCGGGGGCAAGATTAGGGGTTGCTCCCCCGCAATAATTTTTTTTACATTTTAAGGTTAAATGCATCAATCTGGTGCACTTTGAGAGATCAAAATTAAGAGCTTCAACCAACTGCTCATTGAACAAAGAAAAAGCATTGATTTGTACCAGGACATTAAAGAGGGCTCAAACATCTTTTTAGTTATGAGAGTCTCAGTCTACATTACATTATCAATGGTGTTTTAGGATGCCAAACTATTATTATAATAATGTAATAATGATTTATATAATTATTCCTATGACGTAAAATCCATATAGCCTATAAATGTACTGTATAAATGAAAATGAATATGTCAAAAGTATATTTTAGCCTACATTACAGTATAGGAAAATTAAAATACTTTTGTCCTAATTTCTGCACTTGCAAGAAATAAACCCTTGAGCTTTTATTTTGGAGAAAACACCAGATCACCATGCTGATCCCGTGAGCAAAGAGCTCGCGCACTTTTCTTTCAATCACGCAGCACAAACAACGCAGTCTCATGAAAGTGCGTATCAATACCACGAATGTTATTTCTCGTGCCATTTATACGCCAAAAATGTTTTTTTGCGAGTAAATTCTACGCACTGAAAACCGCTTGGGTAGGATTAGGGGAAGGGGGAAGGGGGTTGCGTGCGTATTACACGCCAAAAAGTGCGTGTCATATGCACGCGAAAACTGCGTTTCATATACTGTACACGCAAAAACGATTTTTGGCGTATAAATGGCGCGTGAAATAACATTCGTGGTATTGATACGCACTTTCATGCGATCGGGCTGGAATGCCTATAGGCTACTTAATTATAGTCTTGTGCTGTTTTACAAAGGCACAAAGCCATATCATGGTTTCGATTTTAGTTCGTTGTCAAAATATAACGCTAGAGACCTTTATGGTATAGGCTATACATTTTACATCTCATATGTGTTGGGAAAAGGGAGAAGAGAGACTTCGGCCAAAGGCGGATTCGAACTCGGGTACAACGCGGCAGAAGCTACTTTCATGCACTTCACTCCATACGACCTACGCCACTGTAACTAAAATGTAAAAAAAAAAAACTTCATTTTTTTTTTCTCTCGCTTGAGCCCCAAGTGCGCATGGCGAACTTGCAATGTATAACTATCAGACCAGCCCTCGCGGCCTCGAAACACTACCGGCCCACCGGGGAAACTCCCGACTCTCCCGATTGCCACTCCGCCCCTAGTGTTGTCAAAAATAGGTGGAGAGGATAAAGGACCTTTAGGGCCAGGCTTGACTAAAGGGTTCACACAATCAGGAATGGCACCAAAAACATTGTTATATTCTCTTGGAGAATTCTTGCATAAAGTGTTCATAAGAGAGCAAGACATCCCTTTCATCTAAGAATTGACTCACTAAAAGTATAATTTTATCAAACCAATTATAATAATAATAAAAAAAAAGAGATTTATTTTTATATTTGATATTTTGGTTGTTCCAAATAAAATAATCATGTGGAGAAAAAATATAATTATATATTAGGGACCAGCAAATTAAAGCCCGTTTATGAAAACTAGAAATAGTTAAAGGTATTTTAGAGATGTCATAGTTGCAGTGCAACAAAAAATGCAAACCTCCAACTGAGCTGAAAATATAATTTGGGATAATATTCCAAAAAGATGTAGGGTTGTTCAAAAAAGATTTTATCCACTTAACCTTGAAAGAATTATTAAGACTGGAAAAGCCCAATAAGTCAAAACCACCCATTGTCCGATCAGCTATCATAACACTTGTGAGAAAGCCCTAACCACGCCCCTGAGTGGTTCGTATTATACAGCGCTCGGACAGGTCTGGACATGCAAATCGGCAGCTGAGTTCGAAATCTGGCCGGCTGGTCTGTTATTCAACTATGTATATGTTTTTCTCCGTGCGTAAATGATTACGGGTGAGTTTTTGTATATAATTCGCCTTTGTTGTTGATATTATTGTTCTGAATGTCGAGAGTTGCTCGTAAACTGAGTGCATTTTGAACTGCGTCACAAAGTGAAACCAACTGCTTTCATATTAGACTTTGATCTGGAAATTATTGTTATATCAGGTTATAAGATATTATATTCACTTCCTATTAACAGATCAACCAGTTTGTTCAATATTGTTTGAAAATGTCGAATTTGATGACATTGTATGTTTACTGCTGCTGTAATATTGAGCATACGCAACGATCGTGCGATCTGCGTGTCATTGTTTACTTTATTATTTTATTATAATTAGCACGCAGTTAACTCATGTATGTTAATTTATATACTATTTAATAACTGAATGTTTGTATCATTTACTGAATTAATGACAACTGTTTTCTTTGTTTCTATTTTGTTTATTATAGACCACACATTTGTGAAGTAACATATGCAAACTCATGTGAATAAATCAGTTAAACTGGGATTCCATCTCGTGTTTCTCTTACCGGAAACACACACCACCGTCTTGACTGCATTAATTCAGAACCCCCTTGAGCGTCCCAAACGCTCGTATAACACTCTTTTTAATTAAATGACTTTTAGATTTCCAAACAAAGTTTACTATCATTTTGTCCAGCATTCTACAAATCTCCACAGAAACATCCAGAGCCATTTGCAGGATAGATGACCCGAGATAACACATCTGATTCGGAAAGCATCACTCTACCTGTTATAGACAGATCACGCTGTAAACTTTCACTTTCGGTTCCACATGATTTATTCAGCACCATCAGCATCACGTGATCCTGCGGAGGAGGCGGTATTCCTACATGTGGCTTTAAAGTGTAAATGGCAGGTTACATTTTTTCACGAAGATAATGCTCATTAAACATAAAGATAAAAACCACCTACCATTGTTTTGTATGTTTTATTTTATACAAAAATGTACTTTTTACAGTGGTTTTTAAAGCACTCCCCCTCCCTTCCACTAGGCTGGGCGTGACGTCATAAGAGCGACTCCAAGCCTAGAGTTACCGTTAGTCTAACGGCAAGCAGGCTAGCAGTTATATTATTTTTTTGGATTCAGAAGTGATGAATGAAATAACTCAATTGTAAACATACTCGTGTGTGCTGGCTTCAAGAGGACCGTGATCCTGCCTGAAATGAGAGTAAGCTATTCGCAAAACAAACGGGTTCAGGCAGCATGCGTCAAAACTGCGCGAGGCACGTCACTAATATGGCGCTCGCAATGTTCCATTCGGCGACGAGACTGACAAGCACGACAGATAACACACGTGTATACGTGCGTGTACGTCTCCATTTGTTTTATATGGAGACGTACACGCAAATATCACGTCACGTATACACGTCAATCACGTGTAGCTGTTGATCTATGCAGACGTCACGGCGGCGTCACGTTAGAAAGTTAACGTGTGGATTACATCTTAACGTGTGAACGTCTGCCCGTCTGCACGTCTGCCCGTCTGCACGTCTGCCCGTCTGCTATACGTCTGCACGTCTGGAGTATTTTTCCTTATTTTCCCTCACGTCTATTTTTCCTTATTTTCTCATACATTTACTTATTTGTATAATGCTGAATCTGTTCATGTACCATAGGTATCCCATAGATTTTTAGCTTTTTTAATAAAAGTCTATTGTCATGTATTTTGATTATAAAATGGGCAGGTAAAATTCCGAAAAGGTGGGTATTATCATTATATATTTGTTGGTTTAAGATGTGTCAATGCTCTGCAGCAGGCAGGGTCTGCATGCCTCAAGTTCACTCATAGATGCTGCATTTAGCATTAATTGTTCCATTCAGAAACCCTTTTAGAACTTATTGGATTTTAAGCTAAAATTAGTTAGCCTACTTGTGATTGCTTGGATTAGGCTACTGCTATTCTTATTCTGAAAAGTAATAATCAGTAGGCTACATTTATGTTAAATATTTTTAAATTGAATATATAATAGAGCTACACAAAAGTTTTTATAAAGCCTATAGCACTCTATTAAATGTAGCCTAGTCATAAACTATGGCTATACGATTTAGTCTTGTCTTTTTCTTTATATCACAATGACATACATACATATACATTCATATATATATATATATATATATATATATATATATATACACACACGTGTGTGTTTGTGTTAGCTACATTGTCTCTATAAAGTATATTTAGTGTATAATGTAAAATGAAAGTGGACAACTGTAATACAGTAAGTAGGCTAGTATTACAGTACAGAAAAACAATGTCTGATTACATACCTGTTCTGTCCACAAACGTTTGAATGGCGTTTCCATTACAGATTTGCGCAAAACGTTTGCGATATTTTCTAAATATCGATAAAAAACTATTGCGAAATGACGGCGTTTCCATTAACCGATGTTATGCGACTAAAACGTCCTTTTTTCTTCTCGCGATAAGTCATTACAAAAATTATGGTAACGGACGTTGGTAGGTTTATAGCCTATAGGCATATCAGAGCCACCGCACTGGACATTATTATTATTATTATTAATTGAAGGAGACGGGGCGTGTTATCCAAGCATTAATGGCAAGGAAAGACCCTTAGCAACTGTGAGCGGCACTATGAGGATCTGGTGTTTCTCACTCATTTCTATTTCAAGGTCTTGATTGTGGCATTCGTATTCTGTCCAAACGGTCCGTGTACTTTTGCGTCCATTCGTTTTTCCTTTTTTAATCATTAAAAAATAAATAGGCTCTAGATGAATTTTCAGATTTTTGTTTATGACTTTTTGTCCCTTTATTAAACATTTAAAATATTTACAAATTAATATGGAAGAAAATTCAATTTTACTGGTTTTCTAAGGCCAATTAGAACCCGATGATATTTTTTTAGGCCTATTAATTGCTTTTGATTTGAATTTGTTTATTTAAAAGTGGACATTTTTATAGCCTACATAGGCTATATTTTGTTTCAGTTCACGGAGATCATGAAAGCGCTCCTGAAAGAAGAACGGTTTCTTGTTATTGTGAGTATACACAAATAAAAGTAGTTGCGGATTATGTTTTATTATTTTCTGTATGACCAGAAATGATAGAGTATTTTAAGTTGTTTCCACTGTTGATAGGAAAATGCAAGTGTTCGCGCCGGCGCCTCCATTTCATGCAGTGCGCACTCTGCTCAAACCCTTTATGCGTCAAAAACTTGTTTATTTGTGATAATCTTAGCCCTGTATTATTATTTTTTGATAAAAGCGTCTTCTAAATATGTAGTCTAATAAATGTAACAGCCTAATAATAATGATAATTATTATTATTTGCGTTTATAACTATAAATGAGTTCACTTAAGACAGTAATATGCTAAAATAACTGATGAATGTTTTATTTTTATATAACCTTTTACAGGTTTGGAAATTAGTTTGTGTTAGCCTACTATATTTATTTTTTGTATGTGAAGTCTTTTTTTGCTCAAGAAAGTTCAAGAAATTACAAAGAACTGATATCCTATTTACAAATCTGAGAGGGCGGATTAGGATATCATACAGTTTATTAATCCGTGGGCACGATTTGTTAAACCGATCGATCCAGTCTAAAAACTAATAAAGAAGAAAACATGTTTTTCGGATAAGTTAAAGGAAAAACGAATGGATGCCAAAGTAGCCACGGACCAAAAACACACGCGCCTTCTAAATGCGTGACTGTAAATGCGCAAAAACTGTTTCCATCGCAGTTTTGCGAAATATTCCTTTTTCGAATTGCCTGAAAAACCACCTCATGCGAGCGTAAAATCTTTTTTGCGATAAATGGGAGTTTTTGCGAAATTGACGTGTTTCCATTGAGCGTATTTTTAATTCGCAATTTCAATTTGCGCAATTTGAAGGGTAATGGAAACGCACTGTTGTTCTCCAACATTGTCTGCAATAGTGACCGTTATTTCATTAGAAACATGTCCACAATCTTGACCTCTTCACTGTTTTGCCTCCATACCCACACATCTTTACTCCTCTTCTTGCCGGCTGTTGACCTGGTTGTTATTCCATTATCTGAATGTGTATGACTTGTGCTCTGTCTATATATGCTTGCCAAATGAAGCTTCATGAGATGCACCTCTGAGCTATTTCAGAAAACTGGTTGATTTAAAGCTTTACATTCCCATTAATTAGTGGAATGCAAAATTCATAGACAAAAAATTGTTGCTGTAATTATAACATTAAAATAGCATGTCATGGGAACCTACAACGGCACATACATGTAGGCTACATATATTTCTATTTGTAATGCAGTCACTTTAAATTCACATAATGATGAACTTCTGGGTAACAGTTTAAATATAATGAAAATTAACTGCCAATTGAGACAAAAAGTTGAGAAAAAATACCAAGTAAAACACACATTTGTAAATATTTGTTTTAATTTTTCTGTAATGAGCAGTTTTTAGCTTTTTAAAAAAGAATCATTAGAAAACCAAAATTCCTGTAAATAAACAATATGTTAATACAATGAACATATAGTTCCAAACAGCACCACAGCAGAACAACTGCCTAAAGAAGTAGCTGTGTGGGTATTAAATATATATTTGTGTTTTTGAAAGAATAGGTTGAACATTAACCAGTGATGTCAATAGAGCAGTGCCTTGCCGCCATCTACTGGCGGTTTTATATTTATATTTAGTAGTTTCGTATTTGTTTATGCTCTTTTCATTTCGACATTTACAACTCGGTTTAAATTAGCTTTTCATTTCGACATTTACAAATCGGTTTAAATGAGCTTGCTAGAAGTTCATAGAATGATTTTATTTTTTAACAAGTGTGTTTTACTTGGTATTTTTTTCTCAACTTTTTGTCTTCATGTTTATTTTATAATCAAAATACAAGACAATTGACTTCTATTTAAAAAGTTATACCTTTCATTGGGATACCAAATGTATGGTACATTAACAGATTCAGAATTATATAAATAAGTTGATCAAATGTAGTCCTATAAACTGTGCCAAAATAAGATTATCTATGATAGTGTCTATAACAGTAAAGGTATGATAAAATAAGGAAAAATAGACGTGAGGGAAAATAAGGAAAAATAGATAGCCCCAGACGTTAAGACGTTTAAGACGTGCAGACGTTAAGACGTGCAGACGTTAAGACGTTTAAGACGTGCAGACGTTTAAGACGTGAAGACGTTTAAGACGTGAAGACGTTAAGACGTTTAAGACGTGCAGACGTTCTCCACACGCATGTCACACGCACGTTAACACGTCTTTAAGCTTGGTTAGGAAAGAAATGACACAAAGCGAGCGCCATAACTAAAGCCGCTCCACTAAACTCAAACGCGTTCACCTCACGGCAGCACACACTCTCCACTGCTGATCCCACTGGGTGGCACAGTCCACAAACACAGCGACAGGGACGTCGATCTCTCTTTTTCTTTCTGACAATGAGCATCGCTAATTAGTTGCGTTTTAGCACCGGCAATATCGCGTTCTGACAGTAGAGTTATAGGTCACCAACCCGGTGTCGTGCCGAAAAGTGATGTTTATTTGCACGTTATGTCGGTTTGATCCACATAAAAGCAACTGCATTCGTAAAGAGAATGGGCGATACATCTTTAACACGCTGCGCGCGCTCCCGCGGCCGGCCATCAATTTTCGGCGGACCATCACTTTTCGGCACGACACCGGCGTCAATCCCGGGTCGTATTTCCATTCCCAGTTCCCACGTAGGCGTTCTGGCAATTTCCCGGGATCAACGCGCTGTGTGAAAGGGTCTTGCCACTGAATATCATCAGTAGGCTACATATATTCATCAGCTCACTGTGAAGCTCAAATTAACAGAACGTAGGCTATTTGTTTCTTTTTCTTTTTCTTTAAAGCGTGTAAACGGAGTTTCATATCTTCACTGAATCTGAACACATAAAGATCATAAAGACGGTTTGTAGATAAACACTTTAAAACATAAAAAAAAACATCTCAATATATTCTTGAAATGATTGATATCGATATATCAACATATGTGCATGAATGAACCTCACAGGATTCGAGCTGCTGTTCACTTTCACTTTCGGTTTCACGTGATTTATTCCTCGCTGTGCCGTGAAATTACCACATCATCATCACGTGATCCTGCAGGCGGTATTCCACACACACCAGACAGAAACAGACACGCGTGACTCACGAGAGCGCTTATTCAGTAGCGTTATTAATTCTGCCAACACTAATCTCCCAGATCTGATGCTGTAATAACGGTCGGTGACCTGATCAGATTAATAAGGCCTCTGATGTATCATGAATGAAAGCGGCTAAAGCTGTTAGATTCAGCGGAAGATCACACGTCATCAGTTTGAATGGAGATTTGGCGCCATCTGCTGGACACTCAACAGACAACATTGAAACTGAGAAACGTAAAGCCCTAAAACAATCATGTAGCCTACTCTGAATTGTAATGAATTTATTAATAGGAATGATGCAGCACAAGATGTTTGGAGAGAAGATTGTAGATGGTCATTGTCACTTAAGAAATATTTTCAGTGAATGCTTGATTTTAAAACCCGCAACATGTAACCATCATCACCTGGGGCCTCTATTTACACTATTTGATTTATTTATTCAAAAACAAGTCAAGGATAGGCTACTAAATGATTTTTATTAATGTAATGTGACGGCACATCCATATTTCATATTTTCCTAATTTCTTGTACCGTTAAACATGTCATCACGTGGATGAATAATCATATGCAAATGATATGCAGATGAGGATATGCATAGTAAAACGAGGCGTTATAAGCTCCATATGGTTATTTCGGGGTGGAGACGCTTGTGCGCACAATCTTCCGTTGACTGGGATTTATAAAGTGAATTCTGCGCAGGTTCTGGCGTACGAACGGTTTTATAAGTCTGAATATTTTTTTGCATACGCCATTTTTGGCTTTTCGGTGTACGTACACTTTTAGTAAGAATCCTACGCACAGTTTTATAAATGAGGCCCCTGGGGCCTCATTTATAAACGTTGCATACGCACAAAAGAAGGCATACGCCGATCTCTACGCAATAATTGATATTTATAAAAAGCAAACTTGACGGGAAAATGTGCGGTCCTGTCTCGTCCTTCACGCAAACTCTGACCCAGGCGTATACGCACAGAAACGCGTGAAATGAGAAATGGCGACACCGTCGGCAGATGGAAGAAACACGAGAAAGTGTGTGAAAGTGTAAACCGTTGTGTAAAAGAAATGGCAATACTGCCTCTCATAAATAACATGAAGACTTCACAAAGCAAGTCTTACAATTAACAGCCTACACGA
Source organism: Semotilus atromaculatus (assembly GCA_031834385.1). Taxonomy (NCBI): domain Eukaryota; kingdom Metazoa; phylum Chordata; class Actinopteri; order Cypriniformes; family Leuciscidae; genus Semotilus; species Semotilus atromaculatus. Next base: position 3,048,393 of record JAULUF010000031.1, read on the forward strand.
ACACCCGTTTGATCGATCTACAGTGTAAAACAAACAAAACCAAACAAAGATTACAACATAGTAAATGCAAATTAACACATAGCCTATTTGCCTAAAGAAAAGTGAAATATGTCAGATGCAATCAAATGGATGGTAATAAAATGCCATGATGCCATCACAATGTGTAATGACGCACGATGGCTGATCTTGCGCTCTTAGAGGATGTGGCGAAGGATTCGAGTGAACGCATCTTCAGACTGGAAGAAGACTTGCTGACAAATGAGGACGAGTGGCTTACTCGTGACGAGCTCCAGACTCACTCTGGCGATGGAGCGCTAGACACTTTTTTGCATCGACTTTGATGTCCGACCCTTTATTTTTTATTTGGGCCACGGTCCGAGGATGTGTGCAGCATTAACGGCGTCTGCAACCTTTTGCAACTCAAGTGCCTTTTTGGCATTAGTAAAAACCCACACTGTGGGTCCAAACAACATTTTACTCCTCTTTTCCACCTCGCCAACGAAAATTTCTACTTCACATTGAGTGAAGTTATACGTTTCTTGGGTTTCCTCTCTGTGTTTGCCATGATTTCGCAATCGATGAATATTAACTTGTGGGCGTTTCACAGACTATTTATGGGCAACTATGGGCGTGGCATGAAGCCGCAAAAGTGGCGCTACATTTAGAATTGATTGTGATTTACTAAGGGAAAACTGCGTAGGATCTGCGTGCGCACGGTTTTATAAATCCGAATATTTCTGTCTGTGTGTACGCACGTCCTATGTTTCATCCGTAGGCTACGCCACTTCTACGCAAATCCTACGCAAAGTTTTATAAATGAGGCCCGATCTCAGGTCATTTTAGCTTCCTTCACTACTGACAACGTGTTTGACACACACACACAGAGTCTGGTTTACTATCCTTGTGGGGGCTCTCCATAGACGTGTTTTATACTGTAAAAACTGTATATTCTATCCCCTTACACTAACCCTACCACTAACCCCTAAACCTGCCCATCACACACACACACACACACACTGTCACAGCATCCAAAAAAAGACAAAACCTCACAACACTGTCGGTGATTGGTTGGAACACTATTTATTTTGGTTTTGAGTGGTTGTGTGCAGATTTCAGAGCCTCTGCCTACAATCTAAATAATAGTTTTGTTTTTCGTGCTTCTAGAGGACCAGTTACGTTCACATCGTAAATTATAAAGAGTGATAAATGCATTTAAATGTGGGAGTGAATCCGCAAAATTTTAGTCATGTGAGTCATGAAATTGCGATGATTGACATGGTAACCATAGCAAAACGAGAACGTTGGTTGCAACGTTTTGGCGTCTAATAGGCTAATTGTATGATTATTTATTTTTTTGGTCACATTTACACTTTAGTCATATGTTTACATAGGCTACACCTTTCAGAATCTCCCAAATGTAATTTTTATTTAATTATAAGAAGGATCATAAAACATTGTTTCTATTTAGTAGGGTAGACTGTGAACAGGAGACATGAGTACAGTTGAGACACCCTAAAATACTTGCGTGTGCAGCAAGCACAAGTTGTGATTTTTGCTGTGCACATGCATATTAGTGTCCTCTTTGATCGTAGGAAATTTGAACAACGGACGCGTCTCTGATCCGGAGATATCGGCAAAAGTTCTTTTTCTAAGATCAGATGACTTTCACTTCAACATGCACAGTCCACAATGAAGAGCTTATGTGACTGTTAAACGTAACTGGTATCATCACAAACGTTATTATGTGCCCTAAAAACTGGCATATTTCAAGATATTGTGTCATGCAAGGTCATTTGCAAAATCTAGAGAAATGTGCGTGGTGACCAGTGGGGTAAGTTGAGACACACGTGTATCACTGTACCCCCGATAGAGTTCTATTAGAAAACACACAGTTTAGTTGTTCAATGTTATGATAACAGGTTAAACGTCGTAATTAGCCAGCATAAGACGCAAATGAAAATAAAATGTGATATTTGTGATATTTAAACTAAATGAATATATAAAATATATTGTTTCTGTTTTATAAATTTTAACCAGTGCTAATTTAAATAAAATTAATAAATTTAAATGGATGAATAAACAAACATGTTGCCCAATTGTTATTTTCTTTATTTGTCTTTATTTATTTGCAATTAACGGTTACCGTTACATCATTAAAAATGTAGCCTGCCAACTGTACCATCTCAACTGTGCCACATATGGGTAAGTTGAGACAAAAAGCACCTTATTTTTATTAGCTAATTGTGGAAAATATAATCTACTTCTGGGTATTATTGATTGATAATATATTAGTCTACAAGCTAATGAAAAAAAAAAGCTATTTTTTTTTAGTATCTTTTTTTGTGTGAAAAATCAAAACGCAAAAAGTGTCTCAACTGTACTCAGTCTACCTTACTGCACTGAAAAAGCTTTTAACAGATGTTTAATAGCCTAGTCCACAAGACAAAATAGGCTACAAGACAAATTACTTGAGTTTAATATTGTGTGTCATTACTTTTTTTTTGTAATCGTTGTTCATGAGGAAAAATCCTCCAGCTCCTGCACAATCTTTGCTTTTCCAGCATCTTCTGCATATCTGAGGTTGTGTTTCCAGCATGTTTGGATCGCTATATTGAATGACTGTCAACTGTTGAATGAATGAATGAATGGGAGTCACGTCCCGCTTGTTTACTTCGAACCGGAAGACGCGCCCACTTTTGACGCAAAGCCTCATGGGACGTAGGAACCTTGTGGATAGTTTCAGCGTCGAGTCTTCTGAGGTGAGGAGAGCAGTTCACGGTAATTCTCACATTTACACAACCAGCACACTTTACAGGTTGATTAAGCGACAGACTCATTTCTGTATTGTTTTCATCGATCACAGCGATACTGGTGCGTCTTTTCTGGCTTCTTCCTCCTGAAATACACATTTAGTGCAGCAGCAGCGAGCATGAGGAGAACATGTGAGTGCTTTTGTGTTTGTTGGTGTGATTGTTTCGATGTTTGGGTGAGAACTGTTACTGAATGTTAAGTCCAAAGTCAAAGTGGGGTATTGATAGTAATCGAGCTCACGCGTCATTATTAAAATATACTGGAAAATATACTGCTATTTTACATAGAGCCCATAGGTGCGGGTGTGCCGGTGAAGCAGTCTTATGTTCCCTATACGCAATCATTCTACAAATCATGTAGTTGCCGAGTTACCGTACCATCACTGAACACGAGAAAGAAGCACAACTGAATGTACGGAAAGCCAAAAGGTTAAAAAAAAGTATTGTATTTTTTTCCCGAAACTTGAGTGTTTTTTGTTTGTTTTTTAGAAGCGAGTTTTCCCCCATATGTCAATTCATCCAGCTTATTTCTTTTCAAATTTAAAACGTTATTACCGATTTCAATGTAATGCCTTTTAAAGGATTAGTTCACTTAAAAAAAAAAAAAACTTACTCACCCCCATGTCATCCACGATGTCCATGTCTTTCTTTCTTCAGTCGAAAAGAAATTAAGGTTTTTGATGAAAACATTCATCAAAATGAACAAATCTTTTTTCGAGTCATTTTGTTCATTCAACGAACGAAATGACTCGAAAAAAGATTCGTTCATTTTGATGAACGAGTTCGAACAGGAGAGTCACGAAGGCGCATCACAGAACAGAGCAAGGCGAGCATTTGTGCTTATAAAACTTAAACTAATTTATTTAATTTTGAAATGACCGATCGTTTCGCTAGATAAGACCCTTATTCATCGTCTGGTGTCGTTTAAAGTCCGTTGAAGCTTCACTGAAACTGTCATTTGGACCTTGAAACGGTTGGAGTCCATTGAAGTCCATTATATGGAGAAAAATCCAGTCATGTTTTCATGAAAAACCTTAATTTCTTTTCGACTGAAGAAAGAAAGACATGGACATCTTGGATGACATGGGGGTGAGTAAATTATCAGCAAATGTTTTTTTTAAAAGTGAACTAATCCTTTAAGGCTTTGATTAAGCCTCTAGCTGAAGACTATTTCAACCACAATCACTTCACATGTGCTTTTAATGTCACATATGATAAAATAAATAATGCTTGTCTGCGGGTCTTTCTGCAGATTTATTAAATGTTTCTGCCTCTCCACAAAAGTGGCACAGGTCACTTGGGTCTATGAGGTACAGTGCAACACTAATGAAAGTGATGCACATCAAAAAGCATAATCAAAAAGGTTTATAAAGCCATACCAGATTGGCGGAGAAGAGTTAAAGCAATCTCCATTCTGAATCGGGTTATGTCTTGTAGCTCATTGGAAAAGTCAATTGTGGTATTTTTTAGAATGTGTTCTGCAAACTGAGGAAGTGACAAGAAAAATCAACTGCATCGTCCCATTTTAATGAACATTTAATATTTGCTAAATATGCTATAATCACACACCTTCAAAGCGAACACACCACATGATGTAGCATCTCTCTGAAGTGGGTGAGGCAAGCTTCACACACACACACACACACACGTTTGAAACTGAAATACCCTTTGCCATCATTAGGGCTCTACAAACAAGATATAGGTTATTTCAAGCATACATACAGAACATATTACACAATAACACTACATATGATTATGGTGCATGAAAAATACCTTGATGAAATATCCAGACAACTTTATAGGGGTATATTATTGCGAATCAGGATTAAAGGGAAAAGGGAAACCTCAAGTGAAACAGTTCTATACCTCTAGTAGTTTTTGTATAGACCAATTTCGAGCCTACGTCACGGCGCTAGCTGGAGGCAAAACAAACGGACAACTGCAGGCGGCTAATACAAACCAGCACAGATTCGGCTACATAATAAGGAGCTTAAATTATTATTATTATTATTATTATTAAATGTCATCTTGATCTGTTGTTGGGTGCAAGAATCAATGAAAAATGAGTATGCTGTATCTGGAATTTTTATTTCTAGAAAATATTCACATCATTAAAATTACACCGTAATGTCACTACATTGTCGTCTTCTCAGCGCTGGCTCGGCAGAACTTCGGATCGTACCACACAAGTCTTGTACATGACCATTCAGCACATAGTTATAGGCATCTAAAGAGTTATAGGTATGCCCTCAGTTTCTCTTTACGCTGGGTTTCTCTATCAGATAGGTGTAGAAGTCAGGCCACTCAACCGGAGGTAGCGTTAATCCTGTCAGATCGTCCATGCATTGAGTGAGCGTGTACGGGTCAAACGTTTTTTACGTCTGGTTCCATCCGTTAAAATTAACTTTTGCAAAGAAAAATCGCGGCCCTGCCTGGACACTGAGTGACCTTGCACATTAAGATAAAATAGAATTTTCTCCAGTCATTGTTAAAAAACAAGCTAACAAAACTTGCAAACTAACGTTAGTGAAGCGGCCAGAGGGATCGTTCTGCCTCCACCTAAGCTCCGCCCACAGAAAAACGTCACCATGTTTACCAACTGATAAGGGGTCTATATAGGCCTAGTATGGTTAGGCTATGTGGCAAGCCTGAGTACTGGTAGTTTTACACATCAGCCCAGTCTATTCTGTAAAGTTAGTGATATGCCGGGTCAGGTTTTTTGTTGCATATTAATCTGACAATACATTTGGCACACCCAGTTTTTCTTATGCACACCCAGAGACAATTTTCTGGCTACACTACGTGACTGTTAATTCACTTTGACGTAAAACATTATAATTTTATATATAATCTTTGTAGGGCTGTCAAAATTGCTCAAAAATGACGTTTGAATATTCCCTCTAAAAAAAACCACATATATTCAAACTATTCGAATATCTGGTTGCGCATTTTGTCAATGACGCGCATTACGTCAATAACAGGACAAATGAATACAAAGAGACTAAACTACTTGTATAGGTTGTTTATTTAAGTTTAAACATATTTGACAACGTATTAACTTACACAAAAACAAGTAAATCAACTAATGGCCAAGACCGCAGACCTTACTCTCGCTCGCACTCGCAGGCACTCTCTCTCTCTCTCTCTCGCCCTCACGCTCTCTGCGCATAACGGTTAAATGAACAACAATACACACATGTTGAGTGCTGATCAAGAGTTTTGTGCAAGCAATTTAAGGTCGCGACTCTTGTCCTAAATATAGCAGGCTTCATTCAGTGATTGAAACAAATATAATTAACATTAATTGAAGTTTTACAGTATATAGAACCGACATTGAACTCTCCGAGCAGCTCGTGCTGTGGTAAACTGCAGCTACTATGGCTATTTCGGGGACGTCTGGCCACGCCCCCTTGGCGGGCTCTGTAATGTAATGCTAGCTCATTGGCGCACACGTTGGAGGCGCCCGCGCCATTGGATGTGCAGTTGCCGCAGCACAGCCAATGAGTGAGCCAGACAGTCACTGTGCTATCTGTGCAGCTGGAAAATGCGTTTTACATTTTAAGCTTCAGAATTTTGCCACTAGCAAAGCAGATAGCCGCGCCTCTGCTACCGCGGGCATGTTTTTCCACATGATTCGAATATTAATTTTCACCTTCGAATTTCTGTTTTTTAAAACTATTCGAATATATATTCGAATTTAGAATATTCGTTGACAGCCCTAAATCTTTGTAAGTGAAGAGAAGGATGTGTAAAGGGAAGGAAGTGGGGGACTTTACTCTGTGGGCTGTGGAGACACATGGCAGTGTGTGTTTGTGGTGTTTCTGTGAGATGCGTTACGGTTCTTCTATTATATTTGTTTGGAACTATTTTCGCTGCTGAAATGGAACAAAAGCAGTCAGTGTCGTGTCTAAAATGTAAGTGGCTTAGGCCAATATTAATTGTTACGTTCCACATACGTTTTTGTATGTTTCTTTTTTCCAATTGTGCTTTTGTTTCTGTTTGTTTCTTTGTTATTCTTAGGTTGTGATCATTGGCTGTCCATCAGTGACTACGATAAATAGATAGACAGACATAAATGCTTAGAAGTGTCATTTATTATAAAAACAACTCCGTAATTGATATATTTTTTATTTTGGCAGATCAGCTCCTCCCACTGCAGTCACATCATCAGTGAAGCTCCTCCCACTGCACTCACATCATCAGTGAAGCTCCTCCCACTGCAGTCACATCATCAGTGAAGCTCCTCCCACTGCAGTCACATCATCAGTGAAGCTCCTCCCACTGCACTCACATCATCAGTGAAGCTCCTCCCACTGTAATTGTCCAATAAATGCTGTAAATCCCCATCAGCTACAAGTGAAGACGAGCATCAGAGCATCAGGAAGAGCTGAAATCTGCCAAGACTGAGTTTATTAAAGAGGACAGTGAGAACATGAGTGATCCAGAACCCTGCAGAATGAAACACACTGAAGATCCTGAAGAACAAAGAGGTTGGTGTTTATTCTTCATTCATTCATGATCCTGGAGAACATTCATGTTAGAAACATTCAAGCACTTCAGGCCATCCTTAAAAATATTCTTGTAACCCGACCGACCCAGTCAATTTAGGACCGACCCAATTATTATTTTTTTTCCCTTTTAGTCCGACCGACTTGCAGGTTGTAAACTTGCGTTCCGATTTATTTATTTTTTTTTAACTCAAGCAAATAATACAAATGCAATAAAATAATATTAGTCAAGTATAGTGAATATAAATTGCCTAGGCCTACATATAAACGTAGGTTACAACTCGTGGTGCGTCATTTATGATTATGTTTACACTATTGGTTTGTCACACTATGGCCTGCACGTTCGCTTCGGTTCATTCACTGTCAATGGTTGGCGCTTAGTAATGATGGCTGCGGCTTTATAAACTTACTCTAAAGATTATTTCATTTTTATATGTTGTCGAATATGGTTTATTAAAAAATAAACGTGTTATAGGCTTGTCATGTTATATAGTCAGATATGATGGCGCTACTGCAACACTCGTCGCCGCAGATGAGCATCTGTTCATCAAGCCAACTATTGCAAATCAAAGTGAAAGCAAGTCGCAGATGCTTAACACACAATCATCTTCATAATTGTAAAGAAAAGAAACAATTGATCTTACCAGGGCTGTTGCCGCTCTCTCCTCTTCTGGTCTTTGATTTTGACATTTTAGCTGATGATCAATAAAATGCAACATCACCGAAAGCAACGTGCACTCCATTAAATCTGCATATAGAGCGGGATTAGAAGATCGGATTTATATCCGCAAAAAGGAATTTATGTGACCAGGTGTAAATGGAATCGTTTTGATAAACCTTTTCTGAGAAAACGCCTGAAGTGGCCAGGTGTAAACCGCCCCTAGACATCGGTGCAAAACTAGCCTAAATATAGATGCATTGTTAATGTAACACATTAACATGTTTTCCCATAGGTATTACATTGCATTTGAATGAAATTAACTGTTATTTTGTGAATTCTAAAGTAATTTCAAATTATTTGTGGTCTATATAACCTGCATCAGAATGAGGTTTGCAGTGGTGCGCCCGAAGGAACGAGTTGAACACCCAATCAGTGACGTCACGATATGCAAATTCATACCTATGTAATCACCATGACCAAAATTGTACTTTTTTTACATTGAATCTTGGGGGGAAAGAAAATAGACCTACCTACCGACCCTTTTTTTGTTTTGTTTTTTGTGCTGTTACTGCAAATCAAAATATTTTTAAGGATGACCTCATCATATTTAGAAAAACAGTTCAACTATGAAATGGTACAGAATGTTCTGGGTTTTCTTCAACAAATGGTCAGTAAACGGAGGTTTGAGACATTTTTATATTGATTGTCAACATCAGAGCAAACTAAATACTATTTTAACGGTTTTATTTTACATTTATTTTATATCTGGTTCCCAATTTCCAACAACGTTACCAGAATTCTAGTCATTTTCAATATAGTTTCCAAAATGTCTTTAGAAATAATCAGTAAACACCAAGTTACTGATAAAGTGTTAGTCAAATATCATACAAGTAATTCATAATTAGAGATTTTTCTTACAGTAACTTTGGTAACAGGGTTGATGAATACAGTCAATGCTACAGTTTGTGTAAAAACTGAGACAATGGATTGAGATTATTCTCTTGTCTTCCCATCATGCAGCAGAAAGATGATTCATGTCACTTCATGAGTGTAATAATTGTAGGAGTAGAGCGATTCCATGCAAATGTCAACCTTGCCATGAAAAAATTAAGTTATCAAAATATCAAAACCCTTTCTAAGTTGTACATTTGGGTCTGTATTTTATTGTATTGATGTGCTGTCATGTAAATTTTAAGGAAATGTCTATCTTTATTCGCCTCAGATAAGGTGTGCACAGTTACTAAAATTGCTTTTTCAAACAAACATATTTCATGCTTTAAAAAGAGGGATCAAAGACTAATTTTTTTAATACTTTATATTTACAGTAAGCAATTTACAGAAAGATGGGAGCACGACTGAGATATAAATACACCCACTTTGTTATAACTGCATTGCCCTTTAAATTTATAAAGGCTATATTTAGGAAGTCAGGATGCTTCAGTGCTGTCACGTCCGTAACGATTTAAAGAATACGTTTATATTGTATCATAATTATTAGTACAATTAATTTGAAAATGTATGTACAAAGCCAAAATATGTCCATTCTAGTTATGATTGACAATTCATCTCACTTATTTGCTCTAAACAACCTAATTATGCGTTACGGACGCTTCATATTAAATCATGAATGAATTTATTTATTTCAAGCAATATAATGACACATAACAAAGGAAATCATGAAGCATTCTGATTAAATCAGTACGTAAATTCATCAACTTTACAACATAAATCGATCTATTGCTTGAAACTGAGTGGGAAGTCAAACTTAAACCCACCCCGGTCTTTCAACATGTTCAACATTGTTACTTCTGAAAAAAAAAAAAAACCCACATATATTAAATTGATCTCTATTACTGTACATCAGAACATTTTAGAAAACAATTAGTACCATAACGTTAGCATCATTACAGTCTCAGAGAGAGAGAGAGAGAGCAAATGGGTATAAACATTGCGATCCTTTTGACACAAAACATATTGCGATCATTGTAACACGATTGCGTTTTGCATACAGCTCTCTAGACTGTTTGTTCTATATAGACACATGCCTACACACTTTTACAATCGGACAGCGTTTCAATTCACCTAACCTTGGAGTGAGGGGAAACCGGCGATCTCGACTCCGGAGAATATCCATATGATAAAAATACAAAATAGCTGCTGATGTATCTTAGAAATTCTGTATCTTTCTATAGTACCTATAGTAGGCATAAACACCATATTATCAGGTAAATAAAAGTAGCATCATGCGACGTTCGTCTGTTATAGGACAAATTAGTTTGAATAAACGAGCAGACACTGATTAGCAAGAGAACTTGAATCACACACAGTAAACAAATCCTTAACAAAAAAACAGAACAAAAAACAGGGCTATTCTGGTGGGTGCGGTGATGCTGTGGTGACGCGTTCATGTAAGGGTGGCGCTGCCAATAAAGCTCCTAAAATCTGTCACAAAGAACCGGCTAAAGTAATTATTATGAATATGTGAAATACAGCAAGGAGATATTTTAATTATTTCTAAACAAGTCTTGTCCGTGTCAGTTGCAAAGATGAAGTTGACGATGCTGACTCGCGATCTTCACAGTAGTGAACGCGCCAGAGAGAAATGCACATAAATAAAAAATTTCTGATTTTTATTTATGACTTTTTGCCCCTTTTATTAAACATTTAAAATATTTACAAATTAATATTTTACTGAAATTTACAAATTAAAATTTTATTATATTGTATTACAATTTTACAATTCCCACTTGGAAATGAATATCAGTTCATGGTTTGTGTGTGTAGGCTATAAGAGAGAAAGAGAAAATGCCAGTATTTCATTGAGACTTGAGATTAAATAAACTGCTTAAGTATTGTAGATCTTGTAGGCCTAGTATTAATTTTCACATGCAGTTACACATTGTCGATTAAAAACAAGAAAGTGGCTGGTAAAATTGAGTGGCTGGTAGATTTTGAAATCCACCAGACACAGTGGCCGGTGGACAAAAAAGTTCATTTCCATCCCTGATGCCTGGTTAAATTGTAGCAGCATGCGAGATATGCGTGAACGGAGGCTTCTGTAACACGGTGATTTCAGTTTAAATTTGATTAATTGTGCAGCCTTACCTTACTGATGTCTCAGATGTTTGTTGTTTCAAATACCCAACAGAGACACACAAATAGGTCTCTATTCAAGTTTTTAAAGCATTTTCTCTGATTTTCCAGCATCAGCCAAGTGTCGATTTCGGAACTGTCACGTCCATAACGAAAATATCACGTCCGTAACAATGTTTTTTCCTCGATTTATTTAATGAAAAATAAAATAAATAAATTATGTTCTATAGAGAGCCAACACTCATCCCTTCGGTTGGTATTATTTATTTTGGCTTGTGGATTTTAATTAGCAGAATTTCTACAAAGTATGTTGTCTTCCACAAACTCGCGTCTTTTTGTTGTCACGTCCGTAACGCATGTGTATTTCCCTCATACTAAATATAAAACGCATGTGTTGACTGATATTTTTCTAATGTCTGGACTCCTTTATTAAGGGAGTATGGACATGTAAACAAACGTTTAAATATATTGGTATTAAATGCATTTTCTGAGAATTTATATTTTACATTTTGACTGAAAATGTCACGTCCATAATGCTGGAATTATTTATTGTATATACCGGTAAGCTTAAAAAACCGAGGCCCCTCCGTATATTCACCAGGCCCACCCATTAATGACGTTCTTTATCCGCCACTGTGCTAAACGCTTGTGTTATTTCTCACAGGGTTATTCACTTGAGCTTGTGTTTCTGGTGTGCACCTTTCACATGCGCATGAATGGAAGTATATGAAGGAAAAGTCTAGTGTAAACGGCCATTCATAATTAAAACATTTGATTAAAATAAGTAAAAAGATGATACATAGAATACACGTCTCATCTGGCAATCTTTTTCTGCATATAGTTTTACTCTCACACGGTGTTTATTCGACATGTCTAAGAATTTCATTCGACGTCTCCGATGGACCCGATTTTCCCCTAAAATTGGACTGGAAGCGCTCTAGGACTGAACTCGGGTTCTGGTTTATCATTGTTCTTTTTTGCGCATTTTACTCTGAGATTTCCCCATGATGGTCCCTCTTTCATGTGGTTTTCCCGTGATGCCCCTATATAACTCTAGACATCTCTAGAGATCAATTTTCACCTCAATTGAAAAAGGTGAGCCCTCACAACTTGCTCACAAATTTGATCAACCAGACCCTCGGGGTCTCCCCAATACACTATGGTGGATTAAGGCAAGGCAAGTTTATTTATATTGCATATTTCATACACAATGGTAAATCAAAGTGCTTTGCATAAAGCGATTAAAATAATCAAAAGAAATAAGAATAATTAAAACAGTTTAGAATAAAAAATCAGGAGCACACCTGATCTCTACTGTAGGAGCACACCTGATCTCTTCTGTAGGAGCACACCTGATCTCTACTGTAGGAGCACACCTGATCTCTACTGTAGGAGCACACCTGATCTCTTCTGTAGGAGCACACCTGATCTCTACTGTAGGAGCACACCTGATCTCTTCTGTAGGAGCACACCTGATCTCATTCGACGTCTCCGATGGACCCGATTTTCCCCTAAAATTGGACTGGAAGCGCTCTAGGACTGAACTCGGGTTCTGGTTTATCATTGTTCTTTTTTGCGCATTTTACTCTGAGATTTCCCCATGATGGTCCCTCTTTCATGTGGTTTTCCCGTGATGCCCCTATATAACTCTAGACATCTCTAGAGATCAATTTTCACCTCAATTGAAAAAGGTGAGCCCTCACAACTTGCTCACAAATTTGATCAACCAGACCCTCGGGGTCTCCCCAATACACTATGGTGGATTAAGGCAAGGCAAGTTTATTTATATTGCATATTTCATACACAATGGTAAATCAAAGTGCTTTGCATAAAGCGATTAAAATAATCAAAAGAAATAAGAATAATTAAAACAGTTTAGAATAAAAAATCAGGAGCACACCTGATCTCTACTGTAGGAGCACACCTGATCTCTTCTGTAGGAGCACACCTGATCTCTACTGTAGGAGCACACCTGATCTCTACTGTAGGAGCACACCTGATCTCTTCTGTAGGAGCACACCTGATCTCTACTGTAGGAGCACACCTGATCTCTTCTGTAGGAGCACACCTGATCTCTACTGTAGAAGCACACCTGATCTCTACTGTAGGTGCACACCTGATCTCTACTGTAGGAGCACACCTGATCTCTACTGTAGGAGCACACCTGATCTCTACTGTAGGAGCACACCTGATCTCTACTGTAGGAGCACACCTGATCTCTACTGTAGGAGCACACCTGATCTCTTCTGTAGGAGCACACCTGATCTCTACTGTAGGAGCACATCTGATCTCTACTGTAGGAGCACACCTGATCTCTACTGTAGGAGCACACCTGATCTCTACTGTAGGAGCACACCTGATCTCTTCTGTAGGAGCACACCTGATCTCTTCTGTAGGAGCACACCTGGGGCCTCATTTATAAAACTTTGCGTAGGATTTGCGTCAGAAGTGGCGTACGGATGAAACATAGGACGTGCGTACGCACAGAAATATTCGGATTTATAAAACCGTGCGCACGCACGTCCTACGCAGTTTTCCCTTAATAAATCACAATCAATTCTAAATGTAGCGCAGCTTTTGCGGCTTCGTGTCACGCCCATAGTTGCCCATAAATAGTCAGTGAAACGCCCATAGTTGCCCATAAATAGTCTGTGAAACGCCCACAAGTTAATATTCATCGATTGCGAAATCATAGCAAATACAGAAAGGAAAACCAATAAACTTAACTTCACTCAATGTGAAGTAGAAATGATCGTTGACAAGGTGGAAAAGAGGAGTAAAATGTTGTTTTACATTTTACAGGGCACAGTGTGGGCATTACTAATGCCAAAAAGTCACTTGAGTGGCAAAAGGTTGCAGACGCCGTTTATGCTGCAGCCTCACAACCTCGGACCGTGGCCGAAATAAAAAAGAAATGGTCGGACATCAAAGTCGATGCAAAAAAGTGTCTAGCGCTCCATTACCCATTGTGATGGCATCATGGCATTTTATTACCATCCATTTGATTGCATCTGACAAGCAACAGATGTGTTATGAGGATGAATTGCATAACATGGCAATATTATTGCAGAACATATTTTACTTTTCTTTTTGCAAATATGTGTTAATTTGCATTTCTGTTGAAATCTTCGTTTGATTTTTTTTTGTTTTACACTGCAGATCGATCAAACGGGTGTTCGTGTAGGTTGTTAATTGTAAGACTTGCTTTGTGAAGTCTTCATGTTATTTATGAGAGGCAGTATTGCCATTTCTTTTACACAACGGTCTACAGTTTCACACACTTTCACGTGTTTCTTCCATCCGCCGACGGTGTCGCCATTTCTCATTTCACCCGTTTTTGTGCGTACGCCTGGGTCAGAGCTTGCGTGAAGGACCGCACATTTTCCCGTCAAGTTTGCTTTTTATAAATGCCAATTATTGCGTAGAGAGCGGCGTACGCCTTCTTTTGTGCGTACGCAACGTTTATAAATGAGGCCCCTGATCTCTACTGTAGGAGCACACCTGATCTCTACTGTAGGAGCACACCTGATCTCTACTGTAGGAGCTCACCTGATCTCTTCTGTAGGAGCACACCTGATCTCTACTGTAGGAGCACACCTGATCTCTTCTGTAGGAGCACACCTGATCTCTTCTGTAGGAGCACACCTGATCTCTTCTGTAGGAGCACACCTGATCTCTACTGTAGGAGCACACCTGACCTCTACTGTAGGAGCACACCTGACCTCTACTGTAGGAGCACACCTGACCTCTACTGTAGGAGCACACCTGACCTCTACTGTAGGAGCACACCTGACCTCTACTGTAGGAGCACACCTGATCTCTACTGTAGGAGCACACCTGATCTCTACTGTAGGAGCACACCTGACCTCTTCTGTAGGAGCACACCTGACCTCTACTGTAGGAGCACACCTGACCTCTACTGTAGGAGCACACCTGATCTCTACTGTAGGAGCACACCTGACCTCTTCTGTAGGAGCACACCTGACCTCTACTGTAGGAGCACACCCGACCTCTACTGTAGGAGCACACCCGATCTCTACTGTAGGAGCACACCCGATCTCTACAGTAGGAGCACACCCGATCTCTACAGGAGGAGCACACCCGATCTCTACAGTAGGAGCACACCCGATCTCTACAGTAGGAGCACACCCGATCTCTACAGTAGGAGCACACCCGATCTCTACTGTAGGAGCACACCCGATCTCTACTGTAGGAGCACACCCGATCTCTACTGTAGGAGCACACCCGATCTCTACTGTAGGAGCACACCCGATCTCTACTGTAGGAGCACACCCGATCTCTACTGTAGGAGCACACCCGATCTCTACTGTAGGAGCACACCCGATCTCTACTGTAGGAGCACACCCAATCTCTACTGTAGGAGCACACCCCATCTCTACTCTTCTCTACTAATTATCTCTAGATAATTGTCATTGATCAAATATATTTAAAATAATTGGAAGGTAAATTAACCTCATTCATGGAAATGGACATATAATCAATTTATAAAAAGGCATCAAATTATCATAATATTTTGTTGTCTACTTTCTACCATTACATCAGGGCTCACTTTCATGTCCTTTAACTTTTATTTGTCTCTCTTTGAAATATTTTGATGTACTGAAAATTAAGTAAATAATAATAAATTAAATAATTTGTTTGTTTCATGTCAGACCTGATGGAAGAGAGCGAGGAGAGAGAAGAACTGAGTGAAGTGAAGGAGGAGAGAGAAGAACTGAGTGAAGTGAAGGAGGAGAGAGAAGAACTGAGTGAAGTGAAGGAGGAGAGAGAAGAACTGAGTGAAGTGAAGGAGGAGAGAGAAGAACTGAGTGAAGTGGAGGAGGAGAGAGAAGAACTGAGAGAAGTGAAGGAGGAGAGAGAAGAACTGAGAGAAGTGGAGGAGGAGAGAGAAGAACTGAGTGAAGTGAAGGAGGAGAGAGAAGAACTGAGTGAAGTGAAGGAGGAACATCATGTCAAACCTGAAGAAAAACCTTTGAGTCGCTCAAAGACTAAACAGACATTTTTAAAGAAAAGAAGAGCCAATAAATCTTTCACCTGCACTCAGTGTGGAAACAGTTTCACAAGCAAACAAGATCTTGATGTTCACATGAGGATCCACACCGGAGAGAAGCCGTTCTCATGTGATCAGTGTGGAAAGAGTTTCAGTCAATCCTCACACCTTAATGTTCACATGAGGATCCACACTGGAGAGAAACCTTACAAGTGTTCACACTGCGACAAGAGATTCAGACAGTCAGCAAATCTGAAAAGACATGAGAGGATCCACACTGGAGAGAAGACACATGTATGCCATCAATGTGGAAACAATTTCACATACAAACATTCTCTTGATGTTCACATGAGGATCCACACCGGAGAGAAGACGTTCTCATGTGATCAGTGCGGAAAAACATTTCTCTGTGCATCAGCCCTGAAGACACACCTGACAGTTCATACGAAGGAGAAGCCACATTCATGTTCTGTCTGTGGAAAGAGTTTTTCACTGCGGCAAACTTTACATGCACATAAGAAAATCCACACTGGTGTGATCATGTGCTTTGAGTGTGAGAAGACTTTTGCTACAGCAACCGGTTTAAAACTGCACCAGAGAATCCACACTGGAGAAAAACCTTACAAGTGTTCACACTGCGACAAGAGATTCAGTCGATCAGAATATCAGAAAATGCATGAGAGGATCCACACTGGAGAGAAGCTGAACACGTGCATTCAGTGCGGGACGAGTTTCTCTTTTAGAAGTAACCTGAAGCGACACATGAGGATCCACACTGGAGAGAAGCCGCACACGTGTGATCAGTGCGGGAAGAGTTTCTCTATTAAAACTCACCTGAAGCAACACATGAAGATCCATGCAGTGGAGAAACCTCTTTAACACAGTCTGAGATCACGGTAAGTAGTTCATCTTTATGTGCTGAGCAACAAAGTGTCTTCTGTGTAAGTTAGCCACACATCTCCCTATAGCCAAATTTCTCCTCTCCCCCTATAGCCGGTGTGTGGTGAGCACAGGACACTTTGTTGATTGATTTGTATCTATTAACTTGTGTTAAACCAACAGGAATGTCTAATTTGTCAGTTCAGATCAATGCAAAAAAAAAAAAAAGAGACGTCTCAGGTGCACCCCCCTTAGAGGGCTCTGCCCTCTTTTCCAGCATTTTTTAGATATTGCCAGTGAGTGGAGTCAGGCTCTGACTAGGGGTTTAGGTAGTCTATAAGGACTACAACGGCTGGTAGGGACTACACGACATTCCTTCCGGGTTAGTGACATAACAAACCATAACATTCACATAAACCTGCCCACGGGAACATGATTTATAGATTACCATGTCAGAATATGCTAATCAATGACTAGAAAATAACTCTAGATATCTACATAAGCTACATAAATTCATCAACTAACCATTCAGAAATGTCCTGTTGCTTCTACATGTCACTTCTTCTCGAGTCTCTCCATCTTTGTCTGACTCCAGTTTGAAAAGGTTCAACGTTTTTGAAATTTTCAGTGCATGTATGTGTGAGGTAATCGAAGCTGCTAACACACACACACACACACACACACAGAGCTCTTGAAGCTCCGCCCTCTGCGAATGAAACAATGCTCAGGTAGGCCGTGGCATTTATACGATGCCCAATTGGCACTAAGGGACCGAAAGTGTGCCAAGAAAACATCCCCCACACTATTACACCACCACCACCAGCCTGCACAGTGGTAACAAGGCATGATGGATCCATGTTCTCAACCCTAGAAATGGTTGTGCGTGAAAATCCCAGTAACTGAGCAGATTGTGAAATACTCAGACCGGCCCGTCTGGCACCAACAACCATGCCACGCTCAAAATTGCTTAAATCCCCTTTCTTTCCCCTTCTGACATTCAGACTGTCTTGACCAGGACCACACCCCTAAATGCATTGAAGCAACTGCCATGTGATTGGTTGATTAGATAATGCAACTGCAACCTGAGAGAATCAATTTACCAGCAATTCAACCTTTGTTTGTTTGGTTATAGGACTTGCACCAGTTCAGCAAGAATTAGGAGATTGTGTACTTGCGTTTGTTCCCTTTCGTGACGAAGTTACCGAAGCGCTGATTGGCTGGCAGTCTGTTAATACTTTTATTAAATGGTCTCCATTCACAGGTGACAGCAGCAGCAGATGGTCCACTGTACAAACAAGGTTTGAAAGGTTGGAGATTGTGACACTTCTGTCCAAACATCTCAACTTAAACCACACCAACCAACCTCGGCAAACCCACACGCCAACGCAGAGCATAAAGTGAGGGATCAAGGACGTGCTAGTGATGTACCTCCCCTGCCAGCGAGGGAAAGCCCATGGCAGCGGCTCGTAAAGAGCCACCCTGGAGAAGACTGATGTCCATGGGGCAACGAGATGATCAACACACCTAGAGGAGGATGTGGTCCAAATAATGCTTTAAGTTTAGCAGAAGAATCTGTTTTTGTGATCATTTTTTATGATTTTATTTGTTACTGTGCAAATGTTTTCAGGAAAAGTAGAAAATCTATTCATGTAATAAGCTAAAAAGATGGTCCGTAATTGGAAAAAGGCTGAATGTGTAGGAGATTGTATGTTATTCTGATAATTTTGTTATTCATGGGTGAATACGACTGGTGAAAATTGCTGTCTATCCCAAGGATGAACAAAATTATGCAGATGATTTGAGTAGCGGAAGTTACAGTGAAATGTATTAATTATGTACCATTGTTTTTGTTGTTTTTCCTTTTCTTTCTGAGGACGATGATGATATGTAAAGAGGGTTGCAAGCAGCAGTCATCTGTGTTACGAGATGGCGTATAAGGACAGGGTTTGAAATGAGGGATTTTTATTATACTTTTAATCTTTGCATTTTTATTGGTAACATGTTTATAGAATCAACCAGGGGTGTTGAATTGATATGGTCTTCCTACTGTGATCTATACTCATTCTTGTTTATACTGCGGTGACTGAGGGTCTGATTATTCGGAAGTGTGGTAACAGTGCTTATCCATTTAGCCCGGCTTCAGATAGTCTTTACTTGCTTGATAAATAATTACAGGGCTTTCCCCCACAAAAAAAAAAAACAGCCTTAAGGTTTTTTTTATCAAATCCTTTCTTCACAAGTTATGATTTAATTACCATTATTATAACTGTTTGATCAATCAGTTATCAGAGAATGATAAAAAGGAGGAATTGTTATGGCAAATTTAGTTTTTCATTGTCTTTCAGTAGATACTGCAAAGGAATGTCAAATGGCCATTTGTAGAGGAATAAGGGAGACTTCTCTGAAATGTATGTATGTTTATGTACCTGGGGAGGCAGGAGCGAGACACTCCAGAAAACAGACGGGCAAGGACCTTTAGGTCAGAGGTCATCTAGGTTTGGGGGGCTAAAGTGTTAGCTAGCGATAAATCTGAGCTATCAATATGGGTCCTTTGTCTGTGGAAAACTACTGGGAGGAAACTCTGTAGGGAAAATGACCTTGGAAATAATATAAAGATTGCCCTGTTCTGTCTTCAAGGATGTCACTCTTTTGCACAGCGTAACTTCTGTGGACTGGACTGAACCTATTCTTGCTATATAAATACTTATCTTTTTATAAATTCGATTCTTGAGTTTCTCTTAAGCAGTGATGATGTTTAAAGATAATTTTTGCCACAACAATTCTCACAATAAAAACAAGTGTTGTGCTTATAAAGAAAAATAAACATGATGCGAGTTTTGCCTTCTCTCTGTCAGTGAAGTCCATTCTGTAATGTTGAAATATGAATCGCGTGTCTGTATGTGAACGAATGAACATGATGCGCGCTGTACAGCTGTAGTAAAGTCTGTGCCGTTAATTCGTTCAATCACACAAGCATTGACATAAGTAGGCCTAAACATGTTATTGTTAAAAAAAAAATTTGATTACTGCCACATCAAATAAGCTTTTGTTCACCAATTTCTGCTCATAAAATATATTATGTCAAAAATAAAGTAGGTATATTGAATTATAAATTAAGATGTTATTATAATGTTTGTTCCAATATCCAAATTAATGAAATACAAATGATACAATGTATACTTTGTACAGTACAGATTACACCTGAAATATTGTTCAAATTGTAATTGTAACCTTGCAAAAAATATATATACTAGGTAGATGTAAACAAAATCTTAATAGGTATCTTAATCTCAATATACGCCTTCTCATTAAATTAATTTTATTGTGTTTTACAAATTTGGGGAGAGAATACATATCCCAAAACTTTCTGAAAAAACAGTATGAGAATTAACTGCACAATTAAATGTTTACCTTGGATATACAATATGCATGCATACAAAATCTGTGGAAAAAGACACCTTTTTTTCAAGAAGTTTCCAAATTCTTTGCCGACCTGGCGCCATTTCTGTGGGCATGCTGTGGGCAGAACATTAGAAGAAGAAGCTGAAACGAGTTAATTTCGTTATAAAAAAGGGAAAACGGTCATCTCCTGCTGGGTCAATGGATGTTCAAATCGTGCCGGAGGTTCAGTTAAATTTGGATTTTACAGTATACCCGTCATTAGACTTCATGAATGTGATAATACATCAGATCAACAACAAAAACGACTTGTATAACAAATATAAGTTAACACTTTGCAGTTTGAATGATGTCCTGTATGACGAGGTATTAAAAACATACAAAAACAACATTGTTTCCACTGTTCGATTACGCCCGCGCCTCTCTCTCTCTCACTCACACACACACACACGCACACACACACTACACGCTACAATGGCTTCAGTTTCCGGCTGGTGGATTACCCCCTTGGGTAGGACATCATTCCCAGGCTTCATGAACTTACGCTCCATGCTTTCACCGACAACGCTAACGTGACATATGGATCTCAATCACACTGTGTTGCCAGGACCCGCCCTGCTCTGCTTTTAATAGGCTTGTAACGTTAGTTAGAGCTTCGTTCCTCTCATATGATTGGTAGGTGATATCAATTGACTCGAAAATATTAAACCGCATGCAAGTTCCCAAATTTTTTTCTTCTCACGGCCGCACGCCGGAGATCTGGCTCGGTGCCGGAATACTTTAAGCCCTGGACTCCTTACTAGCAGTGACTATGATTGTGAGATCCATCTTTTCGCACTGGTACAACTGAGGGACTCATACATCACTACCATCTACCGCGAAGGGTAAAGATACTGTTATCAACCTTTTTTATTTCGTTGAGGTTGTGTTCCCACATCGTAAGCATGTTTGGATCGCTATATTGAATGACTGTCAACTTTTGAATGAATGAATGAGTGTCACGTCCCGCTTGTTTACCTCGACCTAGAAGATGCGCCCACTTTTGACGCAAAGCCTCATGGGACGTAGGCAGGGGCGTAGCAAGTAGGGCTGTCGCGATAACCGCAATATTGCAGTACCGCGCTACTGACAGGCCAACCGCAGAGAAATGCAAGTAACCGCAGCAACCGCAAACCGCGTTTTCTTTTTTCATAAGGCCACCCTTCGTAGTTCGTACTATGTGTATTGAATGTTAAATAAGTTATTAATAACAAGGCTGTTTATCATGGTGATTTGTACAGAGGCTTCGTGGATTTGGACTTAAGCCTAAACAGACAGTGAATGTGATCGACTGAGCGCGTGCGATTACCTGCGTCTGTCTTTGAAGTCAGTCATGTATATTCGTGAAAAGGTTGCCGTTTCCAAGGAAAGCGAAATATTTGTCGTATCATCTTTTTAACGTGTAAGGGTATTTATTATGAATGGCGTCCGCGCTGGTCAGCATTACACAGCGCGAGGAAGCCGTGGGGGGAAAGCAGCGAGTCACGCATTGAATCAATGCCATTGGTCTCTATTAAGTGAAACATTGCTTCAGCTTTGCCCAAAAGTGAAGCATTGCTGGCCAGCTGAGCCTTGAAAAGTGGAGCTCAAAGTTAAAAAATAATTAACACCTTGTTTCATTACATGTAGGCTATCATTTAAGGAATCGGCTTTTTTGAACGTTTTCGTTGAATGAACGGTTTAATGACTCGCTCAAAGAAAGTCTGTTGGCGTAACAATGTAACTGTGCGCTGAGTGACAGTCTTTCAATGTGCAGAGACGCGGTTACATTTGTGTATACATGCTGCATACAGTATACATGCTGACCACATCATAACACGTATTTATATAGCAACAAATAAATAAATAATGAAATAAATGGCGGTAATACCGCATATCGCGCTATTGAGCCACTCAAAATTACCGCAAGGGAAATTCCTTCACCGCGACAGCCCTAGTAGCAAGAGGCTTGTTTGAGATGCGCCTTGCCTCGCCTGAAGAGGAGTGAACAAAGCCGGACTGTTCTCGCTCATCGCAGTGGATCAGACACCGAGATCAAAGATGGATAACGCGTAATTTAAGCTGTGTTGTTTTTATATGAAAATAAATATAATGAGCAAGACACCAAAAGTACTTGTTATTTAATTCCATTCCAAATAAGTGTTTATCAATATTTTTTTCTTTAATACAGGCATATGTGGTTTTTTTGTGTGTGTGTGGTTTTTTTATTTATAAAAATGACATTGCATAACCCATAGAAATCGCACTGTCCGAGAGTTTGGGAATATTCACACATAATCATAAAACATGATATCAGAGTTTTAAAATCAAACATTTTAAAAGAGAACAATACATCACGGTTGTTTAAACCAATGGGCATTAAGCTGTGTCGTCAGCATGTCGTTTCCCATCATGCTTTTGATCAGTGCAGTCGGTGGAGAGCAACTGCAGAATCCGACACGTGCGCCTTGCCCTCGCGAGAGTTTTTTGACATCCGTCAGCATGACATCAGAGCCAGGCGGACCGCTCTCGGACACATTTCTAACCGGCATGCATCTCGCGTTGATCACCGGTGATCGATTCTGCGCAGATTTTGCTCATCTCAAACAAGCCTAATGACTCGCAATATGCCATTTTTGTCATTCAAATACACACGATGTTCGCGGTGCTTTCCCCCATGCCGACTCCGCCCTCGCCACGCCCCCAACTATGACTAGATGCCGACTGTATGTATAAAGAGGCTTTTTTTCCAACTAGCACCTGATTGAATCTAGAAAAGTAGGTGTTTCATAGGCAGTCTACTGTCAGTTGGAGGGGCGTGGTTACGGATGTTAAGCAGACACACAAACCTCCGTCCTGGGAAGGACCATCAGGAAAGGTCCTCCAATGCAGAGGGGAGGGGAATTTTCAGATTTTGATTAAAGATTATGAAGCCAAAATTTTTTTGTGTGTGGATTGACTTGCATGGATGAATTGTTCACCACAAAACGATCAATTTAGGCAAACAAAGTATGGTCAATTTTGATTTAATGGGCACTTTAAAAAGCTTATTTAAAAACCTCGAAAGCATAAACACTCATTCAAAATACCTGGAAAATGGAGATGTAAATAGCCTTATAAAACGGTTAGTTCCAATCCTTGATTCTGATTGGTCAATAGCTGTGTTTTATTCACGATAAAACACGGCTATGACCGCTTCACCCAACGGTTCTATGTATCACTACACAACACCCTAGCAACCACCCTTAGCAACTTAAACACATGTTTGATCTCACTGATATTCATTGAAGCTAGAGTGGAGTATTGTGAGAGATCGAGTAAGCGACTGTACCTGCATCTACAGTAGACATGGCATTTTCCTTCAGGTCAGTCCTATATTCATAATACAAAAATCAGTTTGAATGTCCGCTGCGATATCTTGTCCTTTTAACAATTATCGTTAAGGGGTTTTCTGTTCCTAATAGTCATCTGTCAGTTGCGTCTTTTTTCTCCGTGATCACAAGTTTTCACAAGAGTCACAAGAAATCACAAGAGTCCTTTCAATGTAAAAGACTTCTCTACTGACTGACTCACTCATAAAGACAGTCTTTGCCGCCATCTATTGGCGAAATAATGTATAACTTCTGTTGCTGTTTACGGTCAGGGACTATTTTTTTCAGCGCAGGAAAGGCTTTTAGTGATTTTACTTCATGAAAGTTGCATAGTGTCAGAAATGAAAATATTTCCGAACACGAAGTGCCTTTTTCTCTCCGTACTTTTATTAAGTTGTGAATGAATAAAATAAAATAAAAGATAGCCAGCCGCTGGGAAACCATTCAGAGAATAGCTTAGTTTTCTAATACGTGGCATGTATTTGAATATAGAGGGAGTTATACCCTTCTAACCAATAAGATCATACATGACTTCATACAGATCATATATACGTTATATAATATTTATATAATAAGTCCATATATAGTCAATATCCGTCTAAATCTCCACACAGACTCGTAGGTCCTGAAAGGCTCTCGCATGTATCTCAATGTAAAGAGAACAGAAAGGGGAGAGGGGAGGACTTGAGGTCCTTTCTAATAGATATAAAACAGATGTTTGACATACAGACAAAAGGAATGTGTCGACAAAGCAGAGGAGCGCACACACACAGAGCGCCAGAGAAACGGTGGAGTTTGTGGAAAACTGCAGAAAAAGTGCGGGTGTTGAACCCTCTCACCGGGAAAAGTGTGGATGTTAAAAACACGACGCCCCTGGACGTAGGAAACTTGTGGGTAGTTTCAGCGTCGAGTCTTCTGAGGCGAGGTAATTCTCATCTTTACACAACCATCACACACACTTTATACAGTTTGATTAAGCGACAGACTCATTTCTGTATTGGTGTCATCGATACTTGTGCGTCTTTTCTGGCGTCTTCCTCCTGAAATACACATTTAGTGCAGCAGCAGCGAGCATGAGGAGAATATGTGGAGTTCATTCAGACCTGAGAGATTTTGAGTGCTTTTGTGTTCGTGTGTGAGATTGTTTCGATGTTTGGAGTGAGAAATGTTACTGAATGTCAAAAGTCAAAGTTTGAGTCCGTCATTCAACAGATTCCTATCACAGATCTCATTACTCGGTTTTGTTTAACGCTGATTCTTTACTGGAGAACTGGATTAATCCTCATTACGGATTCCCCAAAAGTACAATTGCGATTCAGATATAGGCCTAACTATCAATGTTCTACAGAATCGATCTAAAGTGTCATTAAAATATACTGGAAAAGATAGCCTACTGCTAAATACTTTACATTGAGCCATGTTAAAGAAATAAATTGATTGATGGATCATGACTGTTAATTCACTTTGACATAGAACATTATAATTGTACTATATGTAATCTTTGTAAGTGAAGAGAAGGATGTGTAAAGTGAAGGACTTTACTCTGTGGGCTGTGGAGACAGTGTGTGTTTGTGGTGTCCATATCTCAGGAGATCGAAGTATCTGAGGTTCTGTTCGTCTTACAAAGTTTCTTGTCCAGAAAAAAATTTAATCTGCATATTTATGTTATTTGAACCTTTATAAAGGGCTTTCCCCCTACTCGTTTTAAATATGCTTCATATTTCATTTTAAATTCTTAAATTAGATAAATAAATAATGTTAGAAATGTATTTTCTTTATCTCCGCTTTGTCCAGAGTAAAGGTTTTGCTTGCACATTCCTTTGTGTGTAAGTAAGTCAGACATCTGTTTTTCATTAAGAAGGACCTCTGGAGGAAGGGTCTATTTCTCCCTATTCTAAAGCATTGAATAGCCTTTCTGGACCCACAAGCCTGTGTGTGGAGATTTAGACGGAAACTGATCACATATGGAATCGTTATGTAACGTATAATCCGATATGAGATGATGTCATTTATGATCTTATTGGTTGAGAAACGAGAAACTCCCTGTACAGTATAACTAGGCTATATATTCTATAGGCTGCATATTGGGAGCTAAGCTATTTTCCTAGCTTCCCAGCACTTGTCCTTTTCCTTTGTTTTATTCATTCCTTACACTCAATAAAAGGACGGAGAGAAATGGCACTTTGTGTCGGAAGACTTTATTTCTAACAGTTAATTGAATCTTTGACTCAATATAATTTGTTCAAAACTCTGAATCATTCAGATGAATAAAGTCACGGTTATGTGTTTCTGTGAGATGCGTTACGGTTCTTCTATTATATTTGTTTGGAACTATTTTCACTGCTGAAATGGAACAAAAACAGTCAGTGTCGTGTCTAAAATGTAAGTGGCTTAGGCCAATATTAATTACTTGTTGTTCCACATACGTTTTTGTATTTTTCTTTTTCCCTATTGTGCTTTTGTTTCTATTTGTTTCTTATTCTTAGGTTGTGATCATTGGCTGTCCATCAGTTACTGTACGATAAATAGACAGACAGACATAAATGCTTAGTGTCATTTATTATAAAAACAACTCCGTAATTGATATATTTTTTATTTTGGCAGATCAGCTCCTCCCACTGCAATCACATCATCAGTGAAGCTCCTCCCACTGCACTCACATCATCAGTGAAGCTCCTCCCACTTTAATCACATAATCAGTGAAGCTCCTCCCACTGCAGTCACATCATCAGTGAAGCTCCTCCCACAGTAATCACATCATCAGTGAAGCTCCTCCCACTGCAGTCACATCATCAGTGAAGCTCCTCCCACTGTAATTCCCCAATAAATGCTGTAAATTCCCATCAGCTACAAGTGAAGACGAGCATCAGAGCATCAGGAAGAGCTGAAATCTGCCAAGACTGAGTTTATTAAAGAGGACAGTGAGAACATGAGTTATCCAGAACCCTGCAGAATGAAACACACTGAAGATCCCGAAGAACAAAGAGGTTGGTGTTTATTCTTCATTCATTCATGATGCTGGAGAACATTCATGTTAGAAACATTCAAGCACTTCATCACATTTAGATAAACAGTTACACTATGAAATGGTACAGAATGTTCTGGGTTTTTTCAACAAATGGTCAGTAAAGGAAGATTTGAGACATTTTATATTGATTGTCAACATCAGATCAAACTAAATACTATTTTAACTGTTTTATTTTACATTTATTTTATATCCGGTTCCCATTTTGCTACAACGTTACCAGAATTTTAGTCATTTTCAATCAGGGACGGAGTGGCAACCGGGAGAGTCAGGGCTTTTCCCGGTGGGCCGGTCTGATAATAGTTATTGTAAGGGGTATAGAGTCAAAGACCCAGAACCAGATATGAAGAATGATGACCCGGAGTCAGAATTATAAAAGTTTAAGAAAAGTTTTACTGAAGGTAGTTTGCAGTTTCATCAGCAGAAGTCAGCTTCAAGACTCACACAGGAGTTCATAGGCCGCCCCGCTTACAGTTACACACATCACAGCAGTTATACCCTTCACCACACACACACACAGATCACAGCAGTTATACCCTTCACCACACACACACACACACACACATGTCTGGTTCGCTATCTTTGTGGGGACTCTCCATAGGCGTAATGGTTTTTATACTGTACAAACAATATATTCTGTCCCCTTACACTGCCCCTGTCCCTAAACCTACCCATCACACACACACACACACACTGCCCCTGTCCCTAAACCTACCCATCACAGGAGACATTCTGCATTTTTACATTTTCAAAAAACATTACTTAGTGTGATTTATACGCTGTTCTCCTCATGGCTGGCTGGTCCCCACAATGTAGGTGATTTCAGGTTTTACTATACTTGTGGGGACATTTGGTCCCCACAATGTAATATAAACATGTACACACATACACACACACACACACACACATCACAGCAGTTATACCCTTCACCACACACACACACACACACAGATGACAGCAGTTATACCCTTCACCACACACAGATCACAGCAGTTATACCCTTCACCAAGGTCTAAGCTACGTCATTGCTTACAGGTTGAATGATTCTCATTGGCTAAGAAGTAGATAAACATAGTAATTTTCCACACATATACAGATAGACACATCTCCATGGATTATGCAGCTGACACTCCGACCCTGAAGTTAGGCACGTCATGACCTTCCAGGTCTCAGATTTGGGTTGCTGGGTGCCAACATGTCCAGAACAACAACTCAGTCAATCTCCAATAATGCCAGAGGTTCCTTAACCTGCAATCCAGAAGACTAACACACACACCGACACACACACACACCGACACACATCTTTCCCAAGGTTGGATTTGGCCAGGCTCTAACTATAAACAGTAGAGTCGTCTCAAAACATCAAGATAATGTTCTTTCTCTCAAGGATAGCTGAACTTTAGTCTAACTGGAAAGTAAGGCTTTAACAAAGAGATGGTCCCTTAAACTATTGGCTTCAATGACCCCTATATGTTTTAACACGTTGAAGACCTTTCTCAAACACAAAACAAGTCCATATTTCATTTCTGGAAGAGATCATTCAGACATCAAATACAGACATTAGAGAATACATGAAAAGAACATTTCAGTGATCACACTGGTAACTTCTATAACAAGGTAAAATCTCCAGAGAAGTCATTCAACTAATTTGATATTAGAAGGAAAAATATTAATTAATACCTTGATTATAATCACTCATTACATATACATTGAAGCAGCAGTGGAGTCCAATCCCCCCCTTCAGTCCCCCGTTTTAGACCAATGTGGGGTCCTAAACACACATCTGGTCTTTCCATAAAGGCTGCTTCAAAATGTTAGGTGTCTGACCCATGCTCCTCTGTCAGGTCATTATTATTGTTTTCTAAAACAGACCATATCTTTTTCCTTCAAGGACTTAACATTAAAAATAAAAATATCCCACAAATCCCACATAGTATATTATTGATCTTCAGAACCTTTGGACATAACTGTCTTTGCAGGTCTTGCACAGCTGTTATTCATCTTGGCTAATTTGGTATCATCATCAACTTAACTGATAATTATCTGGAAGCCGGGCTAAATAAGCAAACACTGTTGCTGTGTTCCTAGCATGGGCTAGACCCGCAGTCACTACTCAGATCCCAAATACTGACATTGTCTATAATCATAAATACAAGGATATATGCACTAGTTTATATAAAACTATAATTTCCAATTCCTTTTTTTAATAACTTAACACTGCACTCTCATTGTAATGATCCACTGGAGGCAAGTTGTAGCGAGAGAACCCAAGTGCAGTTTATTCAAAATAACACTTAACAAGATCAAACCATAAAACAAAGCATGACATGGCATGAAAAAACGTGGACAAAGACTGAGGGGGCTTTTCCACTGGTTTGCTGCGGCCCGAGTCCGAGCGCGATTGTTCCCAGCGCCCCCCGCAGCGTTGGCCTGGTTTCACACTCAACTTGATTCTATTGAACCCTGGTGCGTTTGGTGCGTCTTACGTCATCGCAAACGTGCACGGCGTATGATAGAAAACAGAACGCGGGTCGATATATTGTGTTTTTTTATTAATTCTCTGCTATTATGCGCAGTTGAGTGAACAATACAGGTTTACTGTGAGTGTTTGTCACATGAGGTGGGCTTCTGCTGCTTGCAAACAGACTCTTTTGAGGAGACAGTGGATTTCCAAATGTGTTGCCCTGATTCCACGCGAATACACCACCGGCTCACTCTCGCTCGTATCCATGGTAATTCATCAACACTATCATCATCCCTTATAAGGGTTTTATTTAACTAAATACATCACAACAAGCTAAAACACATGCGCAGGTCACTATACTTCCTGAACAAGTGCGCACCCGAGTCCGTGTTGCTTGCACATTCACGCGAGCCGCGCCACGGTTCGGGAGCAACTGAACTCAGACCACCTCCTCCAGGTAGTGTCGGGTTCGGTACCCCAGTGCGCACCCGGGTCCCATGACGGCATTCACATTAGCGATTTTTCATGCGAACCGTGCCCCGTTCCGAACTAAACTGCCAGTGTGAAAGCCCCCTTACACAAACAGTGGTTCAAGTATTGTTTCCTGTGACCACTGTTTGTGTAAGGGGGCTTTCGAGTACATGTTGAAGTTTTTAGGTGCTGTACTGTTACTTAAAAAATGTTACCACTAATTTCTTCTTAATCAGATCTAGTAATTTTCTGCAGATGTGGTGTGATCTGTCTGACCTCAGTGCCAACTCAAGGATATGGCGCTGGTCCTCTCAGCAACGCCCGTCAAAATAAAAGTCCCGCTTCCAACATATCGGCCAATTAGAAAACATATCGGCCGATATTGACATTTTTAATATCGGTCGCCCACTAGTTGTTTGTTTCTGTTTATAATATGTGAGAAGAAATTCTGTGTAGCTTTGTCTAGCCTAGTTCCTAGGGGTGTGAACCTACACTGGTTTCACGGTTCGGTTCGATTACGATTATCATATCTTCGGTTCAATTCGATATCACAATGCATTGGAGATGCATCCATTGCATCCTCAATTTTCCATTTTACTCTACCCCCTGCATATTGTAATTGTGCGTGACATGATTTACACAGTTTATTTTCTCCAGGTCGTGCTTACTAGGTTGTTCATAAAACCCGAAATAGCTAGAGATCTACACCCATGGGACCCAACAGAGCAACAGAGTGCAGCGCAGGACTAGTTTTGATGGCCGAGTGCGTACACAGGCGGTAATGCACCTGTGTGTGTTTGGGAGAATAAAACGATACACTGGACGTAAAAAATAAATATCTATGAATAAAACCTCTAAAAATTAATTAATTATTCATCTGTTGCACAAAAGCAACTAAAACAAAGTAAAAGCGATATACACTCACCGGCCACTTTATTAGGTACACCTGTCCAACTGCTCCTTAACACTTAATTTCTAAGCAGCCAATCACATGGCGGCAACTCAGTGCATTTAGGCATGTAGACATGGTCAAGACAATCTCCTGCAGTTCAAACCGAGCATCAGTATGGGGAAGAAAGGTGATTTGAGTGACTTTGAACGTGGCATGATTGTTGGTGCCAGAAGGGCTGGTCTGAGTATTTCAGAAACTGCTAATCTACTGGGATTTTCACGCACAACCATCTCTAGGGTTTACAGAGAATGGTCCGAAAAAGAAAAAACATCCAGTGAGCGGCAGTTCTGTGGGCGGAAATGCCTTGTTGATGCCAGAGGTCAGAGGAGAATGGCCAGACTGGTTCGAGCTGATAGAAGGGCAACAGTGACTCAAATAACCACCCGTTACAACCAAGGTGGGCAGAAGAGCATCTCTGAACGCACAGTACGTCGAACTTTGAGGCAGATGGGCTACAGCAGCAGAAGACCACACCGGGTGCCACTCCTTTCAGCTAAGAACAGGAAACTGAGGCTACAATTTGCACAAGCTCATCGAAATTGGACAATAGAAGATTGGAAAAACGTTGCCTGGTCTGATGAGTCTCGATTTCTGCTGCGACATTCGGATGGTAGGGTCAGAATTTGGCGTCTACAACATGAAAGCATGGATCCATCCTGCCTTGTATCAACGGTTCAGGCTGGTGGTGGTGGTGTCATGGTGTGGGGAATATTTTCTTGGCACTCTTTGGGCCCCTTGGTACCAATTGAGCATCGTTGCAACGCCACAGCCTACCTGAGTATTGTTGCTGACCATGTCCATCCCTTTATGACCACAATGTACCCAACTTCTGATGGCTACTTTCAGCAGGATAATGCGCCATGTCATAAAGCTGGAATCATCTCAGACTGGTTTCTTGAACATGACAATGAGTTCGCTGTACTCAAATGGCCTCCACAGTCACCAGATCTCAATCCAATAGAGCATCTTTGGGATGTGGTGGAACGGGAGATTCGCATCATGGATGTGCAGCCGACAAATCTGCGGCAACTGTGTGATGCCATCATGTCAATATGGACCAAACTCCCTGAGGAATGCTTCCAGCACCTTGTTGAATCTATGCCACGAAGAATTGAGGCAGTTCTGAAGGCAAAAGGGGGTCCAACCCGTTACTAGCATGGGGTACCTAATAAAGTGGCCGGTGAGTGTAGAGTTTCTATTTATAACATGTTTGCAGCATTGAACAATGTAACCAATCACAGACATATGTGTTGATTTCTGGAACGAAATGGCCAATCAGATTTAAGATAGAATCCCCTCACCGCTCAAAACTGACTTTTTGCTCAGTGCTGAATTCTGCATGCTGGCAAATCCTCTGATTATAACAAAGAGTAGATATTATGAAAGATGTGTTCTGCAGTCAGCTTCATTGTGAGATTGCGATGAACTGAGATGTCAGCTTTTTAGGAATTAAGGGAGCGCACTTTGCGCGCATTCAGTCATGCCACACCATGCACGCAGTCGCAGCTCGCTTTTATTAAATGAACGTTTGTGAATGAATGCTTTAATAAGAAATAATGAATCAGGAGCATTTATGCTGATGTGTAGGTGGTGGCGACACGTAGGCTAATTTGAAAGTATGTCATGGAGGTAGGCTACAGAACAAAAATCTATAAATAGAGGCTATAGCCTACTTTTTTTCATGGGCAGGAAGGGGACAAAACATGAATGTTGTGGCCGAGCGGGAGAAGGTAACTTATATTTTTTGCAATCCGTACCGCGCAGGTCTTTATTGGAGCACTTTCAATTACTCCCACTCGTGTCTCGGCTCCCTCTGCCGCTGAATGCTACCACGACAAAGTATGTACGCGACAAATTATGTCAGAAAGGCGTCAGTACATTATATTCGGTTATGGTCTATTACTGAACCAATACCGAATCGTCCTCGTCTGCATCGTAGAAATGATTCATTTCGACACCCCTACCAGTTCCACAGTGAAAGCAAGGAGGCTCACTTTATAGATGTTATATAATGGACTACACGTTTTTTCTTCCGCCACATGCACTCAGCTTTTCTGCATTGTTTTTTCATATTTTCCCAAATAAATATCAGTCTCAAAGATGGTGTCAAAATATGGGAGTATTGTATATTTTAATGTTAATATCATGTTAGATAATTGTGTCATTGATCAAATATATTAAAAATAATTGGAAGGTAAATTAACCTCATTCATGGAAAAGGACATATGATCAATTTATAAAAAGGCATCACATTATCATAATATTTTATAACAGTTGTCTACTTTCTACCATTACATCGGGGCTCACTTTCATGTCCTTTCACTTTATATTTCTCTCTTTGAATTATTTTGATGTACTGAAAATTAAATAAATATTAATACATTCAATAATTTGTTTGTCATGTCAGATCTGATGGAAGAGAGCGAGGAGAGAGAAGAACTGAGTGAAGTGGAGGAGGAACATCATGTCCAACCTGGAGAAAAAACTTTGAGTCGCTCAGAGGCTAAACAGACATTTTTAAATGCCAAGAAATCTTTCACCTGCACTCAGTGTGGAAACAGTTTCATAAGCAAAGCTAGTCTTGAGATTCACATGAGGATCCACACCGGAGAGAAGCCGTTCTCATGTGATCAGTGCGGGAAGAGTTTCGGACGATTATCATCCCTTAATATTCACATGAGGATCCACACCGGAGTGAAGCCGTTCCCATGTGATCAGTGCGGCAAAACATTTGCTAGTGCATCAGACCTGAAGATACACCTGAGAGTTCATACGAAGGAGAAGCCGTACTCATGTTCTGTGTGTGGAAAGAGTTTTTCACGGCTGCACACCTTACATAGACATGAGAAAACTCACACTGGTGTGGGAGAGTACATGTGCTTTGAGTGTGAGAAGACTTTTACTGCAGCAGACAGATTAAAACGGCACCAGAGGATCCACACTGGAGAAAAACCTTACAAGTGTTCACACTGTGACAAGAGATTCAGTCGATCCGATCGTCAGAAAATGCATGAGAGGATCCACACTGGAGAGAAGCCGCATGTATGCCATCAATGTGGAAACAATTTCACAAACAAACATTCTCTTGATGTTCACATGATGATCCACACCGGAGAGAAGACGTTCTCATGTGATCAATGCGGAAAGAGTTTCAGTCGGTCATCACACCTTAATGTTCACATGATGATCCACACCGGAGAGAAGCCGTTCTCATGTGATCAGTGTGGGAAGTCATTTATCTGTGAATCATACCTGAAGAAACACCTGAGACTTCATACGAAGGAGAAGCCACATTCATGTTCTGTGTGTGGAAAGAGTTTTTCACAGCTGGAATATTTAAATAGACATGAGAAAACTCACACTGGTGTGAGAGAGTACATGTGCTTTGAGTGTGAGAAGACTTTTACTACAGCACAATGTTTAAAAATCCACCAGAGAATTCACACTGGAGAAAAACCTTACATGTGTTTACACTGTGACAAGAGATTCAGACAGTTAGGAGATCTGAAAACACATGAGAGGATCCACACTGGAGAGAAACCTTACAAGTGTTCACACTGTGACAAGAGATTCAGTCAGTCATCACACTTTAAAGAACACATGAAGATTCACACCGGAGAGAAGCTGCTCTCATGTGATCAATGCGGCAAAACATTTCTTAGGTCATCAGAGCTGAAGTCACACCTGAGAGTTCATACGAAGGAGAAGCCGCATTCATGTTCTGTGTGTGGAAAGAGTTTTTCACTGCGGCAACATTTACATAGACATGAGAAAATCCACACTGGTGTGAAAGAGTACATGTGCTTTGAGTGTGAGAAGACTTTCACTACAGCACAATGTTTAAAACTGCACCAGAGAATTCACACTGGAGAAAAACCTTACAAGTGTTCACACTGTGACAAGAGATTCAGTCGAACAGAATCTCTGAAAACACATGAGAGGATCCACACTGGAGAAAAACCTTACATGTGTTCACACTGTGACAAGATATTCAGTCAGTCAGCAAATCTGAGAACACATGAGAGGATCCACACTGGAGAGAAGCCACACACGTGTGATCAGTGCGGGAAGAGTTTCTCTATGAAAAGTGACCTGAAGCGACACATTAAGATCCACACAGTGGAGAAACCACTTAAACACAGTCTGAGATCACGGTAAGTAGTTCATCTTTATGTGCTGAGCAACAAAGTGTCTTCTGTGTAAGTTAGCCACACATCACCCTATAGCCAAATCTCTCCTCTCCCCCTATAGCCGGTGTGTGGACAGGACACTTTGTTATAAAAACTATCAATAAACGGTCTAACCCTACCCCAGACCTAAACCTACCCATATCTGTGCGTGTTATATTGACGCTAAAGGGTACCATGCACGTTGAATTTAGACGAAATGTCAAAAGTGTCAGATATGACGCCCTAGGATGAGAATGCGTTGTGTTTTTCAGGGGAAAAGGACCCTGAGTGCTATTAAGTGAGCAATAAATTATCTGATGATGATATGTTTCAGGTTGTTGAATTGGCCAAATGTTGAGAATAAATTTGGAATACATAATGCATATCATTGGTGAATCAATTGGTGATTGGTGCCAACAGTGCACTATCTGGCAACCAAGATGGCGCCGCTCAATGGCGACTCGGTACTACTCTCTGTTTTGTTTGTTTGTTTGGTGTTGTCCTGCACGTTTCTAGAACCCAGCTTCGGTATTGTTCAGTATGACAGATCTGCATTACTTCACGTTCGGGACAGTATGCCTGTTTTTCTGCCCGATCTACCGCCGGATTTCCAACTACACAAGGAGCGGCTTAAACAATGATGGAAGACTCGGAAGCGGGGTGCGAGGGGTGGCGCTCTTGTTCGGCTCAGGCGTCGCGTCTATCGCCCAGCTCTGATGTTAGGTGTTAGAACATCACTTTGCAAGTGGATTTTTAACTTTTTATGTGATAGAAAGCAGGTGGTTAAAATGGGTGATTACGTCTCGCAGTCAAAATTCCTGAACATTGGTGCTCCACAGGGCTGCGTCCTATCTCCACTTCTGTATTCTTTATACACACAATTCTGTCAGTCACACAGTAGTTCAGTTCTGTTATTTAAGTTTGCTGATGACACTTCTGTAGTTGGTCTTATTACTAATGGAGATGAGTCTGACTACCGCAGAGAAGTGGAGGGGCTGGTGAAATGGTGCGAAAGTTTTAACTTGTCACTTAACATCTTAAAAACCAAGGAACTGGTAGTGGATTTTAGAAAGACCTCTAGTCCCCTCCGTACGCTATCCATAAATGGGGTGGAGGTGGAGAGGGTCACTTCTTTCCAGTTCCTTGGGACTACAATCCAGGAATCCCTATCATGGGAGCTCAACACTAATATTAAGATCAGTAAAGCACATCAGCGACTCCACTTCTTGCGGCAGCTCAAAAAGTTTGGTGTCAGCCGAGTTGCCATGACCCACTTTTATAGGTCTACTATTGGAAGCGTCCTCACTTTCTCCATGCTTGTCTGGTTCGGTCATACAACCGCTCAGGACAAAACTAGGATGGAGAGAGTAGTACGCAGGGCTTAAAAAATCATAGGCTGTAGCCTCCCTTCACTTTCTTCACTCTTCTTCACTAGAATAATCAGAAAGGCTAAGAACATCATAGCGGACCACTCTTACCCTGCTCACCATCTCTTTAATCTCCTTCCATCAGGAAGAAGATATAGGAGCATTAAGACTTCTACATCACGCTTCAGAGACAGCACCTTCCCTCTGGCTATTAGACATCTGAATTTGCACTGACTGCTAGCAGCACCTTATTAACAGCAGGCACTGTGCACTTTTTGGGCCGTGGGGTATTATCCTTAGAACGACTGCAGGTTCTGGTCTAATGTCTTATTGTTGTTGGGGACTGTTGATGTACATTGTTGGTGTATTTTTGATGTTTGTCTTTTAGGTCATTTATGTCTGAGAGTTGTACCAAGACAAATTCCTATCAACTTGTTGACATGGCAATAAATTATTGAAATTGAAATCATCAGGAAGGAACAAATGGTGAAAATTCCAAAAAGTCACTAAAAAATACTTATTTTTAAATGGTCTCCATTCACAGGTGACAGCAGCAGGAGATGGTCCACTGTACAAACAAGGTTAAAAGGTTGGAGATTGTGACTCTTCTGTCGTAAAGAGCCACCCTGGAGAAGACTGATGTCCATGGGGCAACGAGATGATCAACACACCTAGAGGAGGATGTGGTCCAAATAATGCTTTAAGTTTAGCAGAAGAATCTGTTTTTGTGATGATTTTTATGATTTTATTTGTTACTGTGCAAATGTTTTCAGGAAAAGTAGAAAATCTATTAATGTAATAAGCTCTAAAGATGGTCCGTAATTGGAAAAAGGCTGAATGTGTAGGAGTTAGAATTGTATGTGTTATTCTGATCACATTGTTATTCATGGGTGAATATGGTACATAATTAATACATTTCACTGTAACTTCCGCTACTCAAATCATCTGCATAATTTTGTTCATCCTTGGGATAGACAGCAGTTTTCACCAGCCTTTGTTGTTGTTGGTTTTCCTTTTCTTTCTGAGGACGATGATATGTAAAGAGGGTTGTAAGCAGCAGTCATCCGTGTTACGAGATGGCGTATAAAGATAGGGTTTGAAATGAGGGATTTTTATTATACTTTTAATCTTTGCATTTTTATTGGTAACATGTTTATAGAATCAACCAGGGGTGTTGAATTGATATGGTCTTCCTACTGTGATCTATACTCATTCTTGTTTATACTGCGATGACTGAGGGTCTGATTATTTGGAAGTGCGGTAACAGTGCTTATCCATTTAGCCCGGCTTCAGATAAAGTCTTTACTTGCTTGATAAATAATTACAGGGCTTTCCCCCACAACAACAGCCTTAAGTTTTCTTCTTATAAATCCTTTCTTCACAAGTTTAAGAAGAGTTATGATGTAATGACTTAAACTTGCATTATTATTATTACCATTATTATTACTGTGTTTGATTAATCAGTTATCAGAGAATGTTAAAAAGGAGGAATTGTTATGGCAAATTTTTTCATTGTCTTTCAGTAGATACTGCAAAGGAATGTCATATGGTTTTGCCATTTGTAGAGGAATAAGGGAGACTTCTCTGAAATGTATGTATGTTTATGTACCTGGGGAGGCAGGAGCGAGACACTCCAGAAAACAGACGGGCAAGGACCTTTAGGTCAGAGGTCATCTAGGTTTGGGGGGCTAAAGTGTTAGCTAGCGATAAATCTGAGCTAGCAATATGGGTCCTTTGTCTGTGGAAAACTACTGGGAGGAAACTCTGTAGGGAAAAGGACCTTGGAAATAGTATAAAGATTGCCCTGTTCTGTCTTCAAGGATGTCACTCTTTTGCACAGCGTAACTTCTGTGTACTGGACTGAACCTATTCTTGCTATATAAATACTTCTCTTTTTATAAATTCGACTCTTGAGTTTCTCTTAAGCAGTGATGATGTTTAATGAGATTTTTTGCCACAACACTCACAATAAAAACAAAGTGTTGTGCATTTTGCCAAATTTTGCCATTCTGAAAAGCGTCCGAAAATGAACTGTAACTCCGTGAACACTCGGTCACACAGGCATAAAGCTTGAATTATCTTCTTTTAAATGGAGTAATTTATATTAAAATATATATATATATTCTCAGTTTATGTAATCTGTATGAAGAGAGAGGTGTCTGTCGTTCTCTTCTCAGCTCAAGCTCATTAAGTGTTGATGTGACGCCGCGGAGAGCGCACGCTATTCCAACGCAAATGATCTGAGTAGGCCTGTCGAGATAGTCAATAAATCAATTCATTGTACGATAAAAAAAATTAGCTTGTTAATATTTCCGTGGTTGAAACACTAATTAAGCGATTAGATGAGACATGTTATGTGTTTAGATGAGTTTTACTGTATCTTTTAACGTCCATTCATGTTTATTTTTGTCTGTAACTGTATTAAAGAGGAGGAGATGGGAGAGCTTCCGGTGACGCCATGTTGATAGCAGCAGGAGTGGATGGCCTCCCAGGTGAATATTATAAAATATTTGAAAAAGAGCTTACGCCTCTTTTGGATTAAGTTTATAATGATGCACTTTCAGAGGGGGATCCTCCTCATGGTCTGAAGCGATTATTAGTGTCATTCATAAAGATGGTAAAGACCCTACTCTGCACTCTTAAAAGGGTTCATTGGGGTTCTATATAGAACCATAGGGTTCTTTACTCAACTCCAAAGAACCTTTTATGCTAAAAAGGTTCTATAATGACAAGAAAGAACCCTTTTGGCATAAAGGTTCTTTATAGGCTATTATTCATTCATATATTACATTATTCTACAACATTTTGTAGTTGTAATTAAATTATTGTTTATTAAACTGTTTAATATCACATTTTAATCATGCTGATTTTTGGAGGAGAAAAACTGAAATGGCACTCTCCGTGTGATATTGATTAACTACATACAATTATATAAATATATACATTTTCTAACCCCCATATCTTGAATTTTGTGATCATTCACATGCATTCATAAATACATTTTAGGGTCTTGATGTTTGTCAATAATATGAAATATTTAAACCGGAAAGGACAAAACAAAAGATAATGAATGAACCCCTAAAAGGTTCCATATAGAACCTTTTTCCTGGTTACATAGAAAGGCTAAAGGGTTATTTTTATTGAACCCTTAAAAAGGGTTCTGTAAGGTTCTATATAGAACCTTTTCTTCTAAGAGTGTGTGCGCGTCTTATCGTCCCTTACAGAAATCTGTAAGAAAACTGGTGAAACCCGATCAGACTGGCTTTGTCACCCATAGACAGGGGACCGATAATGTTCGAAGAGCTTTAAACCTTCAAACTGTGGCACAGAAAAGGAACACGTTCAGACACTCCAAGCAGGGGTTTAGGGTGCTTTCACATCTGTAGTTCGGTTCATTTGGTCCGGACCAAGGGAGAAAAATTATACTTTGTAGCATTTTTCAGGCGTTGTGGTTCCTTTTCACACCACACTGATTGCTCTGGTCCGAATCAGTTGATGAAACGAACCAAAATGCAGTCACGTGACAACATCCACATCACTCGTTGGCCAGATGGGTCTTGAACGTATTTTCATAACTGCAAGTCGATTGTCAGAATTAACGTGCGGGAAAATTCCAACAGAACTCCCGGAAAATAAACAAAGAGGAGAAAAATCCGGCAGACAACGCGCCGCTTTTTACTATGGAGAGACGACTGCGTGGGCTGATTGTAGTCTATCCCTGGCCATGGTTTATTATATAGTTTTCTACACCACTTTAGGCAAACAATAACATTTGAGAATGAAGCGAGGATGCGGCCATGAAAATAATGTTTTATGCAATGCACGTGGCGAGTCACTTCAGGAGGAGGCGACGCGTGCATTAATGTTGCTAAACAGTGACATAATGCACAGCGCGGCTGACTACGGCGGCTGGTTTAGTTCAGAAATGCGCAGTTCTTTGGCAGTTGGGTCTGTTCGGGGTCGGATCACGTTCTCACCACAAACGAACTGCTCCAGAGTTCGTTTGAAAGCGTACCGAGACCACCTCTTCGAGGAGGTCTCGGTACGCTTGTTTGGTCCGCTTTTGGTGCGCACCCGAGTGCGATTGCTGCATTCACACCTGCCCAAACGAACCGCACCAAAGCTGAAAACGAACTCTAGTGCGATTCAACCGAACTAAATGAGGCAGGTGTGAAAGCACCCTTAGATATCTTGGAGTAACTCCCAAGACTACGCAGTTGTTCTCATCTAACTATGATCAATTGTTAAAGGAAACCAGAACTGATTTAAACAGATGGGCTGTACTAACGCTTTCTCTTTTGGGTAGAATTGAATGTATAAGAATGAATATTCTTCCAAGATTATTATTTTTGTTTCAAAACCTCCCTGCTGTTTTACCACAATTTACTTTCAAATTTCTAGATAAATTAATGTCAACATTTATTTGGCAGAACATAAGGAGAATGGGGGCTTAAATCTACCAAACCTCAAATTGTACTATTGGGCTGGCCAAATAAAAGCTGTGATGGCATGGATCATTCGTGATCCGGAGTCACAGTGGGTCTCTATGGAAGAGTATTCTCTCTCTCTCAGCTCCCATTTCTCAACCTGCAGTCTCAGAAAAAAATAAAAATTGCAAATGTATGGGTCAAACATACATTAAAGATTTGGAATAAGGTCCAAAAGCAGTTGAAGGGAAAGACTGCTTTATCTCGAGCTATAACTATTAATGGAAATATTGAGTTCCTTCAATCTTTATCAGACAACGGCGGCTTTCGGGGACGGGCTGAGAGGGGTCTCCTCACGGTGGATCCATTGTTTGATGGAAATGTATTTAAAACATTTGCCCAATTAAGAGCAAAATTCAAGTTACCCTCCAATGATTTATATAAGTATTTTCAGATAAGGAGCTATGTAACAAAACATAATGATTGGGAACTAATCAGAAGAGAGCCTACAAATATAGAGAAGCATTTTATTAAGTTGATTGAATATGGTAGTGTAATGAAAAATCTAATGTTCTTGATGTACAAAAAATTGTTGATTGACATGTCAGATAATACACAACACATAAAACAACAATGGGAAATGGATGCTACTTTGTGGTGATATTTGCAGTCGGGTCTGGAGGGAGTTTGATTGGAAGACAAAAATCTGATTTTTCAGGACTCCGTTAAAGTCTTTCCTCACCAAGAGTATGAATGACAAATGTTGGAGAAACTGTGGATTGGTCGGTGATCAAGCTCACATCTTTTGGGACTGTCCCACCATACATAACTTTTGGAAGGACATTAAAGACATTTTGGACTCCCAAACATCTCTTTTGACTCCCAAAAATTTTTTACTGGATATCTTCCCAGACAAGCTTTCTCAAGACCAAGCATTTCTTCTCCATCTCCTCTTAATGACGGCAAGGAAAATGATAACAATCTGTTGGTTAAAACCTGAGCCATCCACCGTTACGCAATGGATACAAAAGATAAGACAAGTTTATTTAATAATGATTGACAGCACAACTGCAATTAAAAACCCCAGTTTTTGAAAGAAGATGGGGTCCTGGTATTGACTTTCTGGAATAGGACATAAGCCACCTATGCCTTAAATTGTTCATGTTTCAGATTGTAAATAATGTATGAAGCCCAGTCTCAGGACAATGTTCATGTTTTTTTTTTTTTTTTTTTTTTTTTGTGTGTGTATTCACAATAAAGTAAAAAAAAAAAAAAAGAGGAGATGATCAGTTCACATGTTTCTGTCACGCCACATTAAACAGCGCCAAAGCGGTATTTTATTTATTTAATTTCGTAATACAATGGACATAATTTCAAACCGACTTTGTTTCATATCAAAAGTAAGAAAAGCACAAAGAAAATAACTCGCTAGATAAGGCCCTATTCCTCAGATGGATCAAGAATGGCCATTTGAAGCTCATTAAAGTCCTTTGAAACATTGATTTGGACTTCAACATTCTGGTTACCACTGAAGTCCATTGTGTGGAGAAAAATCTTGAAACGTTTTCCTCACAAAAAATAATTTATTTTCCACTGAAGAAAGAAAGACATGAACACCTTGGATGGCATTGGGGTGAGTAAATTATCAGTACATTATCAGTAAATGATCAGTACATTATCAGTAAATGATCAGTACATTATCAGTAAATGATCAGTACATTATCAGTAAATGATCAGTACATTATCAGGAAATGATCAGGAAATTATTAGGAAATTATCAGTACATTTTCATTTTGTGGTGAACTAGTCCTTTAACAGCCACGATGAGCAACGGACATTTTGTTGTTTGATTGGTTTCTATTAACTTGTGGTCAAGTCATCTTCATTTATACAGCACTTTTCACAATGTAGATTGTTCCAAAGCGGCTTTACAGTGATAATAGGAAATTAAAGTAGGCTAACAGAGATTGTTTTGGCTTTTATAGCAGCTCTATAATAAAGTTATTTTACAGCTAAAGTTAGTTTTGATTTATTCACTTCTGTCGCAACGATCATTAGTTATTAATTTAACTTATTAACACAACACCGTTTTAACAGGAAACTCTTAAGTTCTCTCTACGCAAACTTTAAAAACACGAGCCTGTGAGAACGCTGATGGCGCGCACATGTATTATGAGTTCAGTCTATGGGTGTGCGCCTTTAAATATATGTGCGCAGGCATATGCCCAGTCAACCCGAAGTCCTTCCCTTAAAAACCAACCCTCAACAAGTTTGTTTATTTCAGGGCAACCATCCAGTAGAGCATTACAATAGTCTAGTCTTGGTGTCATCAACGCATTAACTAATTGTTCCGCATTTGTCAATGAGAGCATATGACGTAATTTAAATATATTTTTAAGATGGAAAAATGCGGTTTTACAGATACTAGACACGTGACTTTCAAATGAAAGATTGGTATCAAAGAGCACACACACACACACACACACACAGGAAGTACACACACACCCAAACCACTATTCCTTCCACCTACTCCCCCCATACCCGAATTTAACAGAGAAATTGAAGTAGGAATAAATGAATGTTTATACCTGTTACTTCTAACCGGGGGAAATCTCAATCGAGATCCTGAGGGTGAAAACTGAAACTCAGAATAGAGAGGATGTGAAATAACCATTAAAATGGACCGGGCTTTCCTAACCCCCTGCCGGTTGTACAGGTCGGTAGGGAGACTCTTCTGAACCCCTAAGATTTTACTGCTAGTATTTACTATTTTCACCAAAGCAGTCTTTGCCTTAACACATGTAAGATTTGTAAAATAAAATCAACAGCCAATCCAAACTGAATGCTAATTGTCAATCGTATTTTATGATAGTGGTCCTGACAGAAACACACACACACACACACACACACACACACGCACGCACATGTGCAATTACATTATGAGGACTCTCCATAGGCGTACTCTCCTCTAATGTATGTAGTAGGTTCCCAACTAATGTACATAAATAACAAATCTAAACTAATTGGAATGCTTATTCAAACATTTAAGCTTTTAATTATTCCAATTATGGCTTTTACAATCAGTTTGAATGGAGATTTGGCGCCATCTGCTGGACACTCAACAAACAACATTAAAACTAAAAAACCGTAAAACAATCATGTAGCCTATACTCTGAATTGTAATGATGAATGCATTAATATGATTAATCACAGATGTGGGGAGTTTTGCAGCACAAGCTGTTTGGAGAGAAGATTGTAGATGTGGTCATTGTCGCTTAAGAAATATTTCCAGTAAATGCTTGTTCATCAAGAAAATGTGTACCTTGTTTTGTTTCAATAACAGCTGATACTTTATCCATGACAGAGGAATGGCACTTTAGATCTGGAGAAATAATAAATAAAACACTTGCACAAATCATTGATAACTTGTAATTATTCCACAGTTCAGCTGTTTACTACCATTCCTCATCCTTCAGCGATGTCCCTGAACACCGTTAGCATAACATTCATTACCTTTGCTGTCTGCCACATGAATTGTTACGTTGTCCATATGTGTATGTGTATGTGTGATGTGCTTTTCCTGTGTTTCCTCATTAATGTATGAGACCGCCAGAAGGCATTTCAGTAATTCTGACAGATGAGATGTTTTTCTACTTCACTGCACCAGATTCAGCGTCTCAGATCGACTCGTGAAACACATAAAGCTCATAAAGACGTTTTTTTTTTATAAACACTAAAACAACATTTAAACAAACATCTCAATATATCCTTGAAATGATAAATGATATCGATATATCAACATGTGTGCATGAATGAACCTCACAGGAGTCGAGCTGCTGTTCACTTTCACTTTCGGTTTCACGAGATTTATTCCAGTCCGGTGCCGTGACGTCACCATCATCATCACGTGATC
The DNA here is from genome assembly GCA_031834385.1 of Semotilus atromaculatus. Lineage (NCBI taxonomy): Eukaryota > Metazoa > Chordata > Actinopteri > Cypriniformes > Leuciscidae > Semotilus > Semotilus atromaculatus. The sequence continues at coordinate 3,092,931 of JAULUF010000031.1, forward strand.
CTGCAGGCGGTTCCTACACGTGGCTTTATGACAGAAATAATTCAGGAATCTAGACAGAAACAGACACACGAGACTCACGAGAGCGCTTGTTCAGTATAAAGCGTTATTAATTCTGCCAACACTGATCTCCCAGATCTGATGCTGTAATAACGGTGACCTGATCAGATTAATAAAGCCTCGGATGTATGAATGAAAGCGGCTAAAAGCTGTTAGATTCAGCGGAAGATCACACGTCATCAGTTTGAATGGAGATTTGGCGCCATCTGCCGGACACTCAACAGACAACATTGAAACTGAGAAACGTAAAGCCGTAAAACAATCATGTACTCTAAATTGTAATTCATTTATTAATAGGAGTTTTGCAGCACATGCTGTTTGGAGAGGAAATTGTAGATGTGGTCATTGTCACTTAATAAATATTTATATGCTTGTTCATCAAGAAAATATGTACCTTGGTTTGTTTCAATAATGCTGATACTTTGACAGAGCAATGGCACTTTAGATCTGGAGAAATAATAAATAAAACACTTGCACAAATCATTGATAGCTTTATTCCACAGTTCTGCCGTTTACTACCATTCTTCATCCTTCAGCGATGTCCCTGACCGTTAGCATAACACATAGCTGCCAACTCTCACGCATTGGCCGTGAGACACCCGCATTTTAATGGTTTCACACGCGCACACGCCACACCCCTGATTTCTCACGCTGAAGTGTCAACCTGGTCGGTCAAATGCCTGAAAGATGAGTTTATCTATAGATCTATGTGTTGAGCCACTCGGGATCGAATAGTTATACGCAAATTCGTTCAAATCAGGCGTAATCTAGAGCGAGCGTGCATGCGAGACAGAGACTGTGCTTCAAACCGCGTAGGGCGCGCGAACGGCACGAGAGAGAGACCTTTGCATAATACTGAGAGTAGGATTCCTGTCCATCACGCGCACAGGTTAAATCTCTTTAAAATCCCCCCCCCCTGTATATATTTTTTACAGTCTGTCTCATGTCACAGTAAACTGGACTGTCTATCATCTTGTCAAAGATAAAATCCTCCACATTTTATTTAATTTCCTACCGTATCGGAGAGAAATGCAGAAGCACGTTGATCTGTAACTCGCGGGTCTTTCATGTGGAGAACTCTCCTTATATGCATAACGTTAATTATGCATTTAAAAGTCAATGGCCCAACGGATCTTTATAAAAGTCGACATTCATTGTTATTGTAGATGAAATATAACACGGTCACGGATAACTTTAATTAAATAAACTTTTAATTGAGTCACTCAAACTTTTATCTAAATCTCTCACCGTCGGTCGCGCATGTCATGTTTTGTAGTTTTTTTAAACACTTTTTACTCGTGTTTGTAGTTCCTCCAAAGCGCCTTTCAGACAGAACGCGGAATGCGCGTCGCTGCGCTACCATAGACAGTAAAAGAGTGTGAAACCCATTCATTTTGCGCGGCGCAGCGCGAGGACGTTTAGTATGGAGTTAGAATTGTTGTGTCTTTTTTAGAATTGTTTAATTGTTTATTAAATGCAAGAAAATATGCAAGACTCCCCCCCCCCCCCCGAAGTCTCACGCAAAGCTGTACTCAAAAGTTGGCAGGTATGATAACATTAGCCTACCTTTGCTGTCTGCCACATGAATTGTTACGTTACCATTGTTGTTGTGTTACACGGGTAATACAGGTTCTTTATATATCCAGAGGAACCGTGGAATCGTAGCCGATCCTGTTCATTCATTATTACTGAACCTTACCAACAAATGCTCATTTTACCCAAAGTCAGCTTTCAGTTTTTGTTCAACTTTCAATTAGCAGTGATTGCTCCTAACATGGGGAAGTATTAAAATGATGGACATGTGTTAAAGATTAAGTAACCCCATTTCCTTCAACACAAATTTTACTACACAGCACAAACTTCAGTTCAAACTAATTACACTAATTATAAAAAAGTAAAATTATAATTATACCAATCAACAATTATACATTAAAATGCAGGTACAAAATGCATGACAAAAGTCCATTCCGGTCTTTTACTCAAATCAAGATGGCCGCCACCACGTATGCTGATCAGGTGATAGTCAACAGTTTGTAAAAAGCTCAAATGTCCACTTAGTCCTCAGATGGCCAGTCTGAGACAACAGTCTAGCTGTAGGTGTATGTTTGTGTGAATGGGTAAGCCATCTCTCCCTTCGCTGGTACATCAAGGTAAATAAAGAGTCTTTTAAAAACCCAAGTGTGTGTTCATGTGTTTCTTGAAAGGGCTAACAAGGGCAACACAGGGAACAGAGCGCAGCTCTGTGACAGGTATGAGTATGCATTTTTCTTTATTAAGTTTCAAAAACAGGATTTACAATTGACTTCTTTTTGCACAACATTTGTTCACTCCAGCTAAGCTCTTTTTAACATCTTTAAGACAAATCACCTTTAATTTTCATATACAGAAAAGCACAATTCTGTTGAATTTCTATTGTGATTTACAGCAACTCCATGAAAATGAACAGAATGTTGTCCTGTTGTTGAGTAGAAGATGCAGACTGGATATCAAAACATCAACACAATGTTAACTGCATTGAATCAATGTTACAATGTGATGCTGGTTCAACATTATGCTTGAACTCCCAGAAAATCAGAAACACAACAACTACAACTGAAGATAAAAGACAATAAATCTCCCATGATCTCAGCAGAAGTTCTCATTGAGAATTAACAGAGGCTTAGATGCGGATGTTTTATTGGAAATGTTTGGTCACCATTATGAGTTTAATGCTTGACTACTAACCGTATGTGGTGAAATGCTTATTTTGTAGTTCCAGAGGTCGACTTTGTTGGCTTTCATGTTTCAGCTGAGGGCCTTTCGCCATTACACCCCAGTACTGAGGCTATACATCAGGCTATATACTGAGGTTATACATCAGGCTATATACTGAGGTTATACATCAGGCTATATACTGAGGCTTATACATCAGGCTATATACTGAGGCTATACTGAGGCTATACATCAGGCTATATACTGAGGCTTATACATCAGGCTATATACTGAGGCTATACATCAGGCTATATACTGAGGTTATACATCAGGCTATATACTGAGGCTTATACATCAGGCTATATACTGAGGCTATACTGAGGCTATACATCAGGCTATATACTGAGGCTTATACATCAGGCTATATACTGAGGCTATACATCAGGCTATATACTGAGGCTTATACATCAGGCTATATACTGAGGCTTATACATCAGGCTATATGAGGCTTATACATCAGGTTATATGAGGCTATACATCAGGCTATATACTGAGGCTATACATCAGGCTATATACTGAGGCTATACATCAGGCTATATACTGAGGCTATACATCAGGTTATATACTGAGGCTATACATCAGGCTATGTACTGAGGCTATACATCAGGCTATGTACTGAGGCTATACACGATCCTATATACTGAGGCTATACATTAGGTTATATACTGAGGCTTATACATCAGGCTATATACTGAGGCTATACATCAGGCTATGTACTGAGGCTATACATCAGGCTATATACTGAGGCTATACATCAGGCTATATACTGAGGCTATACACGAGGCTATATACTGAGGTTATACCTCAGGCTATATACTGAGGCTATACATCAGGCTATATACTGAGGCTACACATCAGGCTATATACTGAGGCTATACATCAGGCTACATACTGAGGCTATACATCAGGCTATATACTGAGGCTATACATCAGGCTATAAACTGAGGCTATACATCAGGCTATGTACTGAGGCTATACATCAGGCTATATACTGAGGTTATACATCACACTATATACTGAGGCTATGCAAGTCACATCGTTTCTGGGGATGACAACACAGTATATGCGTTTCCTTCCTCAGTATTCCACTATTTCCACTATTACTACCCTCTCCGCCAGCTGCTAAAAAAGACGCTCCTGAGCTGGTGTTGGGCTTGTTGGGATGCCGAGCGCAGACTCGAGGAATAGGCGAGTCCCCTGTGGAAGCCCACTCGCACTCACTGCACTGATGTCTCCTTCTGGCTCTGGCCACTAACCCCATGCACCGCTGGACTGACCGTCTCCAGCACTATGGTGGAGTGTCATCTCCCATTGCCTCCTGTCATGTGGTTGAGGATGAGGATCTCACTCATCTGGTGCATGCACCTCTCGTTCGTCCGTGTCCTTGGAGGAACTCACAGAGGAGTCGGCTGTCTGGGAGGATCTCCTGAATGGATGGCCAGCTCAAGTCATAACTGATATCCAGCCGTGTGGCAGAGTGAATCGTGAATATTCATGCTGGAATGACACATGCCTGGCCCGTGGACACTGTGTCATTATCCCTGGTAAACTTAGAGGACGAGAGCTTGCCGTGGCACACGAGGGCCATCTAGCTGAAGGAAGTCGACGAGAACAATAAACTGTAAAGTAAAGCTAAGTACGAGTCGTGTTTGCAGACAGAACTGCACTTTTCAGAGTAAGCATCCAGTCAGCAGAATAATGCAACATTATTTCATTAAACTAACACATATAACACATTTTTAATTTAGGGTGAAATTTCTTTTCATTTCTTGATCTTTTAAAAAAACATGCCGTTTCAGATTATACTCCCTTTACAGACGCTTTTTTATTTTCACTTTCTTCATGATGTTTTTCCATAATCAGAACCGGTTTATCTGGATGAGCTGCAGTTTTTAATTTCTTTGTCAAACACAAGGAAGAAAGCAACACAAGTTTAAACACACTGCATGCGCCAGATCTCGTACAGATGTCCCTTTGAGAGAGATGATCATAACTCCAGATGAACATGGATCTGCTTATGTTCATTTCTGTGACGGTGATTCCGGTTATATCGAACGGTATGTGTTGTGTTTTACTCTCTTCAAGTTAATTCTGGCAAGGCACATCGTTTATTATATCCCATTTAAAATATCTGCAAACTTACAGTATCAGTTTTGGACACATTTGACTAAATGTATGTTTTTGCTAAAACACTTAAATTAGTTTGTGCCTTCATATGGATTTCTTTACAAAATATTTAATTTATTCTTTTTAAAATGAATTATGTGTACCTGATAGTGAAGAAAAAACATCACCATGTAGTATCCTTCTTTAATAGTGTGTAAAATCAATGCATGTGTTATAATCAGTGAATATTAAGAGCATAGATGAATCTCTCCTGCTTTACTCATGACTTTGGTTAATGTCTGAAGCTTTCAGTAGTTTTGTATGTGGATTTACTTGAGATGATGATTATGAGATTTGTACCTACAGCTTTTATTCTGATTTCCAATCATAAGGCAGATTTTGGTGATTTCTGCTGAGATCTTGAGAGATATGTTAGTGTTTAATGTTCTGCTGTGTGTTGTTTAAATGGTTTTTTCACACAGAGTAGTCTTCCATATGTAGTGGTGTGTTATCTGTGTAGTGTGAACTCAGAATTACTCTTGAATGCTGAGATGTGTCTCTTCAGTCCTCCTTTATTTCTTCTGGAGTAACACACAGATAATGAGACTCGCAGCACTGAGAGAAGCACGACGCTGAGAAAGATAAAGGAGAAAATTAACATAAAGAAAACCCCTTAAAGAAGTTAAGTAATTGATAAAACATACGCGTGTCCATCACAGAGGGACTCATGCAGGGAAGAACGAGGAAAACACAACAGTGGTAATGGCAAGAAATCACAAAATAAATGTTTTTAATGCACACCTGCTACACATATATTTGAATATTTTATTTAAGTGAACACTACTCTTGTATTATACTCTTGTATACTCTTGTAATATACTCTTGTGCCGACTCTCGATTACTTCCTTTAGAGATGCTTTGCATGTTTTATATAGAGATGTTTTTCCAACTTAATCAGAACCGGTTTGTTTGGATTATTGCAGTTTCACGGTAAAGCAAATCAAGTTTCAGCATGTCTGAATGCACCAGAATTATCTCTTGTAAAAACCTTTTGACTTTGACGAACCAAAGAGATTATGATAATTTATCATAACTGAACATGGATCTGCTTATGTTTATATTTGTGGTTGTCATTCTAATAATATCTGATGGTTTATACTTTTTTTTTCTTCTTTAACCTAATGCTGGTGAACAGTCACAAAATTAAAAGGCACAAATATGCATTTTTTTTTGCAACTGAAATTTTAAATAAAAAAAATAAAAAAATCAATTTATGTTTGTTTAAATGCTTCCCATGATGCACCTCTTGAAGCTGAAGGTCCAGAGGACCAGCTCAAACAGGACGTTTACATTTGATTAACATTGATTAACATTGGTTAAGGTTGGTTAACATTGGTTAACATTGGTTAAGGTTGGTTAACATTGGTTAACATTGGTTAAGGTTGGTTAACATTGGTTAAGGTTGGTTAACATTGGTTAAGGTTGGTTAACATTGGTTAAGGTTGGTTAAAGTTGGTTAACATTGATTAACATTGGTTAAGGTTGGTTAACATTGGTTACTTTACATTTATACTTTATTGTCAGACGAGTCTGACATTTTTCTTGCATAACAGTATCTATGTTTATAACATCTAACATACACTCTACATCGACATACACTTAAACATCACAATACATTCAATCAATACAACACTTATGCATCTAACACCTTCACAGTACTCTTGATTTCTGATTGAGTGTTTTTGTTCAACGCTAACATAGCCTGGTGCACAAAAGAGTGTTTCAGCCTCACTTCATTAAATCTGGGGACTCTATACCTCCTCCTTGATGGTAGTAGTTCAAACTCTTTATGCAGAATATGCATAGGGTTAGAAGCTAAAATATTAGCTAGCCTTAGCAAATTGTTAGCTTGGTTAAGGTTGGTTAACATTGATTAACAATGGTTAACATTGATTAACATTGGTTAACATTGATTAACATTGATTAAGATTGGTTAAGGTTGATTAACATTGATTAACATTGGTTAAGGTTGGTTAAGGTTGATTAACATTGATTAACATTGGTTAAGGTTGGTTTGGTGTCCTGTTGACGTGTTTACAACCTGTTTTTCTACAACAAGTAAAGTGAAAGAATTTCTGTCAATGATTTATAAACAACGTTTGCTTGTGAAATAAAAAAATAAAAAAATTGAATTGAATTGTAATCATCTCCTGAGAAACGATATAGCTGCTGATAATACTGAAGGAGCTTATATATGTATACGGTGATAGGTGTCGTATTCCTATAGATAGAGGATCAGCTGAGAGTCACTGATGTGAGCTTGACTAACTTGACCTGCCAGAACTTGATTTTACAAGACATGAGATAAAAATATGAATGCAACTTTTGACAGCTAAAGATGTCATTATTGGTTTTTGACTACAAAACAAGCTTTATTTCACTTTTCTCTTTCCCCTTTCTATGGGAAAAACATTGTTTTCAGGTTTGACTGTGCGTGGTCCCTCTGGTCCTCTGGTCGCTCCTCTGGGATCTTCAGTGGTTCTGCCCTGTTATGTTGATGAGCCTTTACTAATGGAGAATCTGGAGGTGGAGTGGAGAAGAACAGACTCACAGACGTTAGTTCATCTGTTTCAAGATGGAGAGAGTCGACCAGATTCCCAGCCGCAGGATTATCAGGATAGAGCTCATTTCTTTACTGAGGAGATTAAACATGGAAACTTCTCCCTCCGTCTGGACGATCTGAGAGCTGGAGATAAAGGACGATACACATGTACAGTTCACAGTCAGCTGGAGTCTGGAGAGACTGAGGTTCAGTTAAAAGATGTTGGTGAGTCTGAACTGAAACAGCTCTACAGAAATACTTTGACTGTAGGTGATATTTACTCTGTTTGTCTTTCAGAGCGTTTGCTAGTCTCAGGATCAGATCGGCCCATGTCTGCGTCTGTGGGTGAAGACGTCACCCTGAACTGCTCTGTAGACTCTCACATCACACCTGAAGACATTGAAGAGGTTTCCTGGAAGAAAACCGATGAAGATAAAAAAGACATTCTGGTCCTGCTCTTCCAAAACAACGAGGTTTTTCCAGATTCATCAGATGAGCGCTACAGAGACCGAGTTGAGTTCTTCACTGCTGAAATCCCCAAAGGAAACTTCTCTGTCCGACTGAAGAGCGTCAGAACTGAGGATAAAGGCGTTTACATGTGTCAAGTGTTTGCTGGAGGAGCTTCAGCCAATGCAACTGTAGTGCTGGAGAAACTGGGTGAGTGAAAAAACTAATACACAAGTTTAATTTAGTTATACATTTACATCCAGTTGTATATAAAGTTTATTTAGATTCCAAATTTAACTGCAAAATGATTTTGATTTATTCCAATGAATACAACTGCCATTTTAATGGACAATAACTGAACAGCATTAAATATGCAAAGAAATGACGGTAACACTTTATATTACGACCCGCAAACAACTGCGTAGGTAAACCGATATTACGGTGTACGTTTCTGTAATTATAGTGTACTTCCGTGTACGTATTAAGGGAACAATATGTTACGTTTTGGGTAATAAAGTGGTACAAGCAGATATACAAGCAAATTATTTATAATGTAATTATTTTAAAACTAACAGGTATTCTGTTAATATATTCCAGGCAAAAATTGTACGTCTGTTGTATATAAACGTTTTTATCACATTTCTGGCTAAATATGTTCTTGTGCAATGTTACAGGGTAATTTTGACATCTGTGGTTTGCAAATTAAATGTGTATATATATATATATATATATATATATATATATATATATATATATATATATATATATATATATATATGGCTGTATGTAAGCACAGTATGATAAAAACTTAATTTAATGGCTTTTCTTACTAAACTAGGCTACTTAACGTTAAGCAAAAAAAAAAAAAAAAAAAAAAAAAAAGTTTCTGCTATGATTTTAATTTAGAACATAGCCTACCATGTAGTACTTAGTACTTACCTTATCACATTGTATTGCAGGGCAAATATACTGTGTAATTAAAACGTTTTTGTTTTGTTTTCATAATAAGAGTACCTTTCTCTGTAATTACTGGACAAATAGTGTTGTTTCGTATTGTTACATAGTGTTTGTTACTCGTTTCATCTGTGTATTTACAGGGTAAGTGTTACTCCTGCGGGCTGTAAATTAAAGTGGCGCTTGTTACCCCTTTATAACCCAAAACTTAACATATTCTTTCCTTATACCTACACGGAAGTACACTATAATTACAGAAACGTACACCGTAATTTCGGTTTACTTACGCAGTAGTTTGCGGGTCGTAATATAAAGTGTTACCGAAATGCCTGTAGAGTGTCAGTTCCTCTGAGATCAGATATCTTCACACAGATAATAGCAGCACACACAGTTTAGGACAGGGATCTTCACGAGACACACGATCGGCACATGTTAGCTGTAACTTCAGTCACACACAAAGCACATTTTATCATTCGTTTCATTTCTTTTTTTCATAATACTTGCATGAAATTATAAAAAAGAACTGTTTTGGCTTGTCAAATAACAATAAAAACATTCAATATATAGTTTTTATATTCATATAGTTTAGTTTAAAAAAAAATTAAATAAGCTAATGATTTGCTTTCTCATGGGATACTCTGCAATTATCTGTTCAGTAATAAGTTTTGTTTTTATGCAACTGCTTATTTCTCAGTACTTTTTCAAACCTTGTCAGACAGTTCTCTTTCATCTTTTTCAGCTGTCATCTTCACACACACATTTCATATTATTTATTATTTATGTAAAAGGGACAATGTAATATTTCATGGATGTAATGGATGTAATATTTCATAACTCTGTATGTACAGTATTACATGTCTGTGCGGCTCTATAGGAACAGGCTGACGGCCCAACAGCACTTCTTCTGTGTGTTATTGTACAATCTCCTCTAGTAGTGGCTCATAGATGAGTTATGATTTTGTCTAATAAACTCATTAAGTGGAGATGAAGACATACCATGCAAAATGTCATACACAAGAAAAAGATCTGCAAATGTAATATTTACCCAGTTTAAAAGATCATATTTTGTTAAAATTTTACAATGATGATTTACATTTAGACTTTTTATTCTATTTATATTTTTATTTTATTTATAATTAGCTATAAAACAGTAGAAATCTATTGAATGTCCACTTTTAGCTAAATGTGTGTGTGTTTCTACTTGATCATATCTTAGGGAAAAATGTGCAATATATATATATATATATATATATATATATAAGGAACTTTGCACAATAACAGCATTAATGACTGTGTTTCTCAGGTTTCTCTGCTCTACACATAATAATGCTGATTCTCTGCATCTCTGCATCTGGATCTGCACTTCTGCTCTGCTGTCTGATCTACTGCAGATCTCAGACTGAAGGTACATATAACAAACACATTATGATTACTGCGATTCAGAGGGGGATGAGTTTGAACCTAATAATAATAATAACATCATCATAATAATAATAATTAGTGTTTATTGAGTGTGAAATCATGGTAAATCTAACAGCTGCTGCTGATTTTACTATGGAAATATTTACAATTTAGAAAAAGTCAAGAAGTCAAACGTTTGTTTTAGATGACGAGTTTAATTAAAGTGAGCTATCATTAGTTATTAATATTTCGACAAATACAACACCAAGATGAGATAAGACATCAATTAAACATAAAGACATTTCAGCAGCTGTTAAAGGATTGTTGAATTTATATCATCAAATGTGTTACTAATAGCTAAACTCTAATAAACTCAGGAAAACTATAATCTCCCTATAGACTGATTCCTCATCAGTATTGTGTACAGTAATGGGGAAAAGATGACTATTTTCTTTGAATTTCTGTGAATATTTTTATTGCATATTTTTGTGAAGTGTGTTTTTGTGATTCTGATTTGCATCAATCAGCATCACTTTTCTGATTGGTCATTGTCACTATAGTAAAATAAAGACAACATCTCATCTCAGACACGCTAATGTTGTGATGAGTAATTAATTGGTAATTCTTTATAATTTGTCAAAGTTATTAATGAGGCTAATCTCATTCAGTAATTATTGAATACCTAATAATGAATGATCTCAGTCCTATATGTGATATTAACAGTAGTATCTGAAGTGTTAATGTAGTGCTCTCATTAGTCCTGCATTCCTGTAGTTCCCTGTTAATGACGGGCCGTTATCCTCAAGTGTTACTGAAGTGTGTTGATATCGGTGTGAGTGTGACAGTGATCTGACATGTGATGTAGAGACCCGAGACCTCGTGATTTAATCTCTGACAGTGTGAACAAACCCTTTATGCTCATGTCTTTCTGATGGTGTCACAAAACCTTTGGCAGTATATGCAGCAGTATTTAGTGTGATTAAAACAGGCTGATAGTGGGGTTATTATTCCTCAACATTTACCTCCCATTTGAAATAAAACGTCTTTTCCTTTTCAGGTTTGATTGTGCAAAAATCTTACAAAGTGCATATCTCTCTGGGACGTTCAGTGGTTATTCCCTGTCATGTTCCTCCACACTTCCTAACTGAGGATCTGAAGGTGGAGTGGAGAAGAAGAAGAAGAAACTCAGAGACTTTAGTTGATCTGTATGAAGATGGAGCAGAGAAACAGCAGCAGGATTATCAGGATAGAGCTCATCTCTTTACTGAACACATTAAACATGGAAACTTCTCCCTCCGGCTGGAAAAGCTGAGAGCTGAAGATGAAGGAGAATACACATGTACAGTTCACAGCAAGAGGGAGTGTGTGTTTTCTGCCAAGACAGATGTGGTTCTGGGTAAGTAAACAGATAAAAAGTAAAAACCCAATCAAACTCGACGTTTAGTTAATGAACAATACAGTACAGAACAGGTTTACACTGGTTTCATTATTCAGTGATTTAGTGATGCATCAATATTACATGTTTGAGGCAGGATATCTCAAATTACTTAAATATGAATAAATCTGAATATATATTTATAACTATATATTCAGGATCTATAATGAGAGCTATTACTGTATAATCAGGATTATAAATACATATTCAGATGTCATATGTTATCATCAGGTCTACAGTGAGAGACTTACTCTCTATTCACACACATGACTGTTGTAAACCCCTGAAAGATCATCTGCAGTTCAGTTACTGTAAGAACATGTAGTCACGACAAATAAGTCTGCATGATATATATATATATATATCTACAGCAGTGAACAGTAAATGTGATTAGTAGTGTAAACACTTTTGGACCCTTCTTATAGTATGATTTACAGTATTAGACAGTATAACCTCTGCTGTCAGAGCTTAATTTAACACACACTTTAAAAATGTTTTGTCAGGTGATCTAAAAATCTGATTAATATTGTTAAATCTAAATGAACTAATTCTATCAAATTAAATATTATTTTATATGATTATTTAATATGATTGAATCTCCCTGAATACATTACATTGATTTTTTTTTATAGGTTAAATCAAATCTTAAGGTAATAATTGCACATTATCACTTTTTGCAGGATATGGTAATGACAGTATTCTTTTATGATATAATACTGGAACAGTTTTCATTCAGCACCTCTAAGAGCGATATGAAACATATCTTGGAATGTTTGCTATTGAAATAATTCATGCTTAAAAGTATAAAACTGAAAACAGATCATTTTTTGTTGTATTTTGGATATTAAACCAAATTAATTCATTAATAGCAAGTTATGATTGATGGATCAGTTGTTATGCATGTGTGGTGTGTTTTAGAGTTTTGTACTAAAGTTTTTCCTTTTCTTTTTTATTAATACTTTTCCGCATGAAAACATGTTTCTATTCCTTTATAGAGTTCTATGTGACTGATAAATTCGTTCCTCTGGGATCTTCAGTGGTTTTGCCCTGTCAGGTTGACAAAAGCTTGTTAGAGAAAAGTGTGAAGGTGGAGTGGAGAAGAACTAGAAGAACCGCCTCAGAAACAGACTCAGACTCGGAGGCTTTAGTTCATCTGTATGAAGACGGAGAGAGTCGAGCAGAGGAACAGCACAAGGACTTCCACAAAAGAGCTCGTTTCTCAGATAAGAAGATTAAAGATGGAAACTTCTCCCTCCGGCTGAACAAGCTGAGAGCTGCAGATGAAGGAGTTTACAGATGTACAGTTTACAGGGACGAGGAGCGTGTGTTTTCAACAGATACAGAGTTGAAACTGAGTAAGTGTAAAGAAGAAAGAAACTGTGCTGCTGTAATATATAGTTACAATATTGATGCATTTAAGTGATACATATAATTGTCTGTGCTGATCATACATTAATAATTATATACATAAACATACAATAAATCTGAATATGTATTTCTATGCTTTATCAGCTTCTGTTGGGTTTGTACATCTGAGTCTCTTTGGAAAGTCAATTCTCACTCAATTACAGACTCAAGAAATCAAGAAATTAAATGATTTTAATGATCTATTAGCAGATAATATAAAAAAAAATATCCCAATTTGTGTAAGGTATTATGGTGAATATCTATAGTTTAATAAAGTGCCTTGAACAAACTCTGATTATCTTTCAAAGATTTTATTAACTTAACAAACTGTACATGAACCGAATCCAGTGATTATTTCTTCTTCATTAATGCTTGATGGTGAACTCCTCAGACTATATGATTATAAAACACGTGTGTGTGTCCTTTACTGTTGAGCACAGCTACTGTATAGCCCATCAGATTCAAGACTCGAGGAAACGTGATGTGCTTGTGTGTGTGTGTGTGTGTGTGTGTGTGTGTGATGATCAGATCAGACCTCAGTTCTCTCACTGCTGGAAATGCAGAAGTAAAAACAAACGTAACCTTCTGAGACGGTTTATTAACCCTTACTAAATGTTTGGCCTCTTTAATGCAGTTTTTTTTTACAAAATAGGTATCACTTTTCTGTGCCTTAACATTTCACATGTTTCATTTTCAGGATTCACTGTGAAACCTTGTTGCCACACGCCTGTTCCTCTGGGATCTTCAGTGGTTCTGCCCTGTTATGAGGAAAGACTCTCCACAATACAGGATCTGAAGCTGGAGTGGAGAAGAACAGACTCAGAGACGTTAGTTCATCTGTATGAAGATGGTGAGAGTCGACCAGAGGCACAGCCGCAGGATTATCAGGATAGAGCTCATTTCTTTACTGAGGAGATTAAACACAGAAACTTCTCCCTCCGTCTGGACGATCTGAGAGCTGGAGATGAAGGACGATACACATGTACAGTTCACAGTGGCGAACCTCAGAGTCGCAGGACATTTTCAACCAAGATTAACGTGTTGCTGAGACTACTAGGTAAAGAAAGAGCAACTCTTCTCCTTCATCAGTTATTCATAATATTACATCTGTGTTTCCAACATTCAGTTATAAATGTAATGGTCATAACAGAGATGTGTGTTTTAAATAAAACTGAATGACTGATAATGATAGTTTAATAATGATTAAATCTGTTTAACTGATCGTGTTATTTCCTCTTTTCTCTCAGACTCAGTGTTTCGTCTTCAGATGTTCCTCGTCTTCTGTCCAAATCTCCTGATGTTTCTCGCTTTCGTCCTCTGGGGGTTTTCTGAAGGTGAGTGTTTATCATCATAACTCATATATCTGTGTAGATGTACAGTAATGTGTGTGGTGTTCATATATGTGTGTAGATGTACAGTAATGTGTGTGGTGTTCATATATGTGTGTAGATGTACAGTAATGTGTGTGGTGTTCATATATGTGTGTAATGTACAGTAATGTGTGTGTTGTTCATATATGTGTGTAGATGTACAGTAATGTGTGTGTTGTTCATATATGTGTGTAGATGTACAGTGTTGTTCATATATGTGTGTGTAATGTACAGTAATGTGTGTGTTGTTCATATATGTGTGTAGATGTACAGTGTTGTTCATATATGTGTGTGTAATGTACAGTAATGTGTGTGGTGTTCATATATGTGTGTAATGTACAGTAATGTGTGTGTTGTTCATATATGTGTGTAGATGTACAGTAATGTGTGTGTTGTTCATATATGTGTGTAGATGTACAGTGTTGTTCATATATGTGTGTGTAATGTACAGTAATGTGTGTGTTGTTCATATATGTGTGTAGATGTACAGTAATGTGTGTGGTGTTCATATATGTGTGTAGATGTACAGTAATGTGTGTGTTGTTCATATATGTGTGTAAATGTACAGTAATGTGTGTGGTGTTCATATATGTGTGTAGATGTACAGTAATGTGTGGTGTTGTTCATATATGTGTGTAGATGTACAGTAATGTGTGTGTTGTTCATATATGTGTGTAGATGTACAGTAATGTGTGTGTTGTTCATATATGTGTGTAGATGTACAGTAATGTGTGTGTTGTTCATATATGTGTGTAGATGTACAGTAATGTGTGTGTTGTTCATATATGTGTGTAGATGTACAGTAATGTGTGGTGTTCATATGTGTGTGTAATGTACAGTAATGTGTGTGTTGTTCATATATGTGTGTAGATGTACAGTAATGTGTGTGTTGTTCATATATGTGTGTAGATGTACAGTAATGTGTGTGTTGTTCATATATGTGTGTAGATGTACAGTAATGTGTGTGTTGTTCATATATGTGTGTAGATGTACAGTAATGTGTGGTGTTGTTCATATATGTGTGTAGATGTACAGTAATGTGTGTGTTGTTCATATATGTGTGTAGATGTACAGTAATGTGTGGTGTTGTTCATATATGTGTGTAGATGTACAGTAATGTGTGTGTTGTTCATATATGTGTGTAGATGTACAGTAATGTGTGTGTTGTTCATATATGTGTGTAGATGTACAGTAATGTGTGTGTTGTTCATATATGTGTGTAGATGTACAGTAATGTGTGTGTTGTTCATATATGTGTGTAGATGTACAGTAATGTGTGGTGTTCATATGTGTGTGTAATGTACAGTAATGTGTGTGTTGTTCATATATGTGTGTAGATGTACAGTAATGTGTGTGTTGTTCATATATGTGTGTAGATGTACAGTAATGTGTGTGTTGTTCATATATGTGTGTAGATGTACAGTAATGTGTGTGTTGTTCATATATGTGTGTAATGTACAGTAATGTGTGTGTTGTTCATATATGTGTTTAGATGTACAGTAATGTGTGGTGTTGTTCATATATGTGTGTAGATGTACAGTAATGTGTGTGTTGTTCATATATGTGTGTAGATGTACAGTAATGTGTGTGTTGTTCATATATGTGTGTAGATGTACAGTAATGTGTGGTGTTCATATGTGTGTGTAATGTACAGTAATGTGTGTGTTGTTCATATATGTGTGTAGATGTACAGTAATGTGTGTGTTGTTCATATATGTGTGTAGATGTACAGTAATGTGTGTGTTGTTCATATATGTGTGTAGATGTACAGTAATGTGTGTGTTGTTCATATATGTGTGTAGATGTACAGTAATGTGTGGTGTTGTTCATATATGTGTGTAGATGTACAGTAATGTGTGTGTTGTTCATATATGTGTGTAGATGTACAGTAATGTGTGTGTTGTTCATATATGTGTGTAATGTACAGTAATGTGTGTGTTGTTCATATATGTGTTTAGATGTACAGTAATGTGTGGTGTTGTTCATATATGTGTGTAGATGTACAGTAATGTGTGTGTTGTTCATATATGTGTGTAGATGTACAGTAATGTGTGTGTTGTTCATATATGTGTGTAGATGTACAGTAATGTGTGTGTTGTTCATATATGTGTGTAGATGTACAGTAATGTGTGTGTTGTTCATATATGTGTGTAGATGTACAGTAATGTGTGTGTTGTTCATATGTGTGTGTAATGTACAGTAATGTGTGTGTTGTTCATATATGTGTGTAGATGTACAGTAATGTGTGTGTTGTTCATATATGTGTGTAGATGTACAGTAATGTGTGTGTTGTTCATATATGTGTGTAGATGTACAGTAATGTGTGTGTTGTTCATATATGTGTGTAGATGTACAGTAATGTGTGGTGTTGTTCATATATGTGTGTAGATGTAGAGTAATGTGTGTGTGTTGTTCATATATGTGTAGATGTACAGTAATGTGTGGTGTTCATATGTGTGTGTAATGTACAGTAATGTGTGTGTTGTTCATATATGTGTGTAGATGTACAGTAATGTGTGTTGTTCATATATGTGTGTAGATGTACAGTAATGTGTGGTGTTCATATATGTGTGTAGATGTACAGTAATGTGTGTGTTGTTCATATATGTGTGTAGATGTACAGTAATGTGTGTGTTGTTCATATATGTGTGTAGATGTACAGTGTTGTTCATATATGTGTGTAATGTACAGTAATGTGTGGTGTTGTTCATATATGTGTGTAGATGTACAGTAATGTGTGTGTTGTTCATATATGTGTGTAGATGTACAGTAATGTGTGTGTTGTTCATATATGTGTGTAGATGTACAGTAATGTGTGGTGTTGTTCATATATGTGTGTAGATGTAGAGTAATGTGTGTGTGTTGTTCATATATGTGTAGATGTACAGTAATGTGTGGTGTTCATATGTGTGTGTAATGTACAGTAATGTGTGTGTTGTTCATATATGTGTGTAGATGTACAGTAATGTGTGTTGTTCATATATGTGTGTAGATGTACAGTAATGTGTGGTGTTCATATATGTGTGTAGATGTACAGTAATGTGTGTGTTGTTCATATATGTGTGTAGATGTACAGTAATGTGTGTGTTGTTCATATATGTGTGTAGATGTACAGTGTTGTTCATATATGTGTGTAATGTACAGTAATGTGTGTGTTGTTCATATATGTGTGTAGATGTACAGTAATGTGTGTGTTGTTCATATATGTGTGTAGATGTACAGTGTTGTTCATATATGTGTGTAGATGTACAGTAATGTGTGTGTTGTTCATATATGTGTGTAGATGTACAGTAATGTGTGTGTTGTTCATATATGTGTGTAGATGTACAGTAATGTGTGTGTTGTTCATATATGTGTGTAGATGTACAGTAATGTGTGTGTTGTTCATATATGTGTGTAGATGTACAGTAATGTGTGTGTTGTTCATATATGTGTGTAATGTACAGTAATGTGTGTGTGTGTGTGTGTGTGTGTGTGTTGTTTCAGGATCTGTGTTCGAGTCGGTCTATTGTTCTGCTCTTTATTTTCTGAGGCCGCTCATGTTGCTCTGGACGGCTCCGTATATCAATAACTTTACAGGTATGGATGATTTATTAATATTTATATAGTGTCTGAATTAATGCAGATCATAATTTCACATAAACTGACAGTAAAACCAATTCATTTTACACTAAATTCAATGTTTTATTGGCATTTGTGTGTCATTGTGTTGCTGTTGTAAATGATATTGTGGATGTAATTTCTTCTTCTTCTGTTTTACAGGCAAGATCAACACATGGGTTCTGTATTACAGTTATTGGACAGAATATATCGTTTTCTCTGCTGTTTTTTACTCAGGTAAATACATCCAAACGTAAATCCACAGTCACTATCGTAATCAAATTAAAATACACATTAACAGTTGAACAATAATTCATCTTTATAAGAACTTTTTTTTAAAGACATTCATACTTGATACAAATGTTTTGTGTTACTGTTGTATTTTTGTCAGTATATCAACATGTTCAGCGCTGAATCTCTGTGACACATTTATAATCTACAACGGTTAATTATGAAAACGGTGCATTAATTGTTACAGTAGAAATCATGCTAGTGACCGAGACTGAAGCTAAAGCTGCTTCTGAATGACATCACAGCATGTGTCATGTGTCAAAGTTCAACGGTCAGGGGTCATCATCAGCACAAGGGTCAGGGGTCATCATCAGCACAAGGGTCAGGGGTCATCATCAGCACAAGGGTCAGGGGTCATCATCAGCACAAGGGTCAGGGGTCATCATCAGCACAAGGGTCAAGGGTCAGGGGTCATCATCATCAGCACAAGGGTCAAGGGTCATCATCAGACAGAGACTGACAGAATGTGTCGTAATGTTGTGTATTAAATCATCTGTCCATTGAGAAGGGTTTTATAATTCCTCTGATCTGTATTTATATTTTGCTTTAATATTTCAGTAATTGTTGTTCCTCTTCTTTATTCCAGTTCTGTTTAAATCTGCGTACGACAAAAGTCTGAGTTACACTGGATCTGAAGGAGTCATGATTATAGTCCTGTTTGTGTTAGCGCTCCTGCTAAACCTCCTCTATATTATTTCCTGTGAGTATTTCTTCCATCAGTACATGAGATACAGTACATGTATATGTATAATAACTCATAATGTTGTTTCTATAAAAGTGTTCATGCCTTATAATGAGGAAATCTGCACTCTCTCTACAGAAGCACTCGTGATCACAGTGTGTTATTTATTACAGTGTATAATTTCAGAGTTTATTATGGAGATATTTATTACTAGTCTTTATTACAGCATTTATTCGGCTGAATATACGATAAATAATAACTGAACAATCAACAGAAACATGAATAATTTCTGCAGTAAAACATTGAAACTCTTCACACATGTATTATTGCCAACATGTTTCACAATGTTTTCATAGTGTCTACATAAAGCTTTTAATGTGTGTAATATTGTGTGTGTGTTTTCGAGTTTGATATTGATAAGTTTATAGTTTTGAAGGGAAATGTGAATGATTGTGTGAAGATTGTCTGTGTAAATGAAATGATGAATTAGTGAAGTGACTTTACTTCTGTATTTATTATCATGGCATTAATGCTCAATCAGATCAAACATGTGTATGATTATTAATGGTTGTTTTTCTCACACAGCGTTGGTTAGATTAACTGTGGAGGTCAGCGAACGGATCAAGGCTATAGTCGTTGTTCTGACTCGTATAAGCTTCGATGTTCTTCCTTCACTGCAGTTCATCCTCCTGTTCTTCAGCTTCGGCTCGAGAGGAGGTGTGTTTACACTCATACACTAATGTGAAGAGTTGATCAATGTGAACTCTATAAATGTAAACTCTATAAATGTGAACTATAAATGTAAACTATAAATGTAAATCTGTAAATGTAAACTCTATAAATGTAGATCTGTAAATGTAAACTCTATAAATGTAGATCTGTAAATGTAAACTCTATAAATGTAAACTATAAATGTAAACTATAAATGTAAACTCTGTAAATATAAACTCTATAAACATTATTCATTGTTCAACAGTATTAAAATCAAATCAAGAGAAATCTCTCCTGAGATATTAAACTTCATTCACACTCACTATTACAGCACATCATCTGAATAATTCATCACAGTTTATATCAGTGTGGAAGAAGAAAAATAAGTGTTTTTCATAACATACCTTTAAAATATTAAAGTATTTTTGAAATGCATAGCATTTATTTCAAACAAGTTAATTTGATTTCTACAATAAATGAGTGTGAACTTCACAGCGATGTCCGTGTTGTCTATTAATATTAAAACTGTGAACTTCTCGATGATTTATAATGATTTCACGTAATCACTGAAGTGATTAAAAATAGATTTCACTAAAGATTGACACTTACAGAGGACAGTGATCGTGAAACAATATGAAAGAGCATTAATAACGTGACGATGATTTATAATGATTCAAAGCAATCACTGAAATTATTAAAAATAATCACTAGGAGAAATAATGTTTAAACAATCTCTGCATTAATATAATCATTAATATAATCTCTGTATTAATATAATCATTAATATAATCATTAATATAATCTCTGTATTAATATAATCATTAATATAATCATTAATATAATCTCTGTATTAATATAATCATTAATATAATCATTAATATAATCTCTGCATTAATATAATCATTAATATAATCATTAATATAATCTCTGTATTAATATAATCATTAATATAATCTCTGTATTAATATAATCATTAATATGATCTCTGTATTAATATAATCATTAATATGATCTCTTGTTTCCAGGGTTCATGATTGTTGCAGTGTTGCCAGTGTTGACGACAGTGACGAGATATAATTGGGATGTTATATGTGGTCAACAAATGGGCTGTGAGTGTTTTATGAGTTATGATCCTATCACCCATAACACAAATAACATCATAATCTGATCAATCTATAATTCATAAATGCTTGTGTCATTATGAATGTCTTATCCTTACAGATTCTGAATTAAATGAGTAGAAATACAGAATAATAATCTGTGTTCAGTCGTCTTGAACATTTATGAATGTTTTATATATAATGTTTGATGTGTTTTTATCCAGTCCATGTCAAACACAGTTATTAAACTCATATGAATCATGTTTTCCAGGTTCCCCTGCGGTCCGGAGATCAGTGTATGTAGTGTTCATGATAGTGGTCAATGTTGGACTGGTGTATTTCTACAACACAGCTCTGGAGAACGAGAAGGGTGTGTGTGTGTGTGTGTGTGTGTGTGTGTGTGTGTGTGTGTGTGTGTGAGATCAGTGTATGTAGTGCTCATGATCTTGGTCAATGTTGGACTGGTGTATTTCTACAACACAGCTCTGGAGAACGAGAAGGGTGTGTGTGTGTGTGTGTGTGTGTGTGTGTGTGTGTGTGTGTGTGTGTGTGTGTGTGTGTGTGTGTGTGTGTGTGTGTGTGTGTGTGTGTGTGTGTTGATGAACACTGTTAGTGATGAAGCTGATGTGTGTGTTGATATCCAGATCGTGTCGGATGGGTGTGTGTGATCGTGTTTCTTCAGACACTCTGGACAGTGACAAACTTCTCAATCTCATTTACATCGGGTACAGTATTAATATTAATCATCATCTCTGATCCTCTTCCTCTACAGCTCTCGTTAATCTCCTCCCTCTCTCCTGTTCTCCTCTCTCTCTCCTCTCTCTCTCCTCTCTCTCTCCTCTCTCTCTCCTGTTCTTCTCTTCCGGAGATCCAGTCTCTACTCTGTGAAAACTATCGGCATAGTTTAGCATAACGCTAAAGACTGTTAACAGTAATTGACTGTACAGTGAGAAACTGTTTCTTTTCTTATGTTTCATCTTATGCTGTTAATGATAACTGATGAGTGTGTGTCTCTATGATGGTGTGTGTGTGTGTGTGTGTGTGTCTCTATGATGGTGTGTGTGTGTGTGTCTCTATGATGGTGTGTGTGTGTGTGTGTCTCTATGATGGTGTGTGTGTGTGTGTGTGTCTCTATAATTGTGTGTGTGTGTGTGTGTGTCTCTATAATGGTGTGTGTGTGTGTGTCTCTATAATGGTGTGTGTGTGTGTGTGTCTCTATAATGGGTGTGTGTCTCTATAATGGTGTTTAGTGTGTGTGTGTGTGTGTGTGCGCGTGTGTGTGTCTCTATAATGGTGTGTGTGTGTGTGTGTGTGTGTGAGAGAGCGAGTGTGTGTGTGTGTGTGTGTGTGTGTGTGTGTGTGTGTGTGTGTGTGTGTGTGTGTGTGTGTGTGTGTGTGTGTGCTCTTGTTTTTGTGATATATGAGGACACAAATTTGTATAATGACTTGTGTATTACACTGGTATTACAACTTACACGTGATATATGAGGACATTGCATGAGTCCTCATGTTTCAAATAGCTTAAAAAACATAAAAAACTATGTTTTTTAAAAAATGTAAAAATGCAGCATGTCTCCTGTGATGGGTAGGTTTAGGGACAGGGGCAGTGTGTGTGTGTGTGTGTGTGTGTGTGTGTGTGAGAGAGAGAGAGTGTGTGTGTGCGTGTGTGTGTGTGTGAGAGAGAGAGAGTGTGTGTGTGTGTGTGTGTGTGTGTGAGAGAGAGAGAGTGTGTGTGTGTGTGTGTGTGTGTGTGAGAGAGAGAGAGTGTGTGTGTGTGTGTGTGTGTGTGAGAGAGAGAGAGAAAGAGAGAGTGAATGACAGTACAACTTCTATATTAATATTCACTTCATTAGCTTGTGATGAACTTTGAACTTGTGTTTTTATGGTATTTTAGTTCTTCAGTTTCTGGAATATTAACATTACACCAGTTAATGAAACACAGCCTTTTACTGTACATTTAAGTTACATCTATACATTTAAACAGTATCTCCTCCTCGAGCTTTAAAGCTACAAACACCAAACTCTCTCACAGCTTCTGTTCTGACTCTGTATCGACTCTTTTATAATGGATCCGACTTACAGTTTTCCAATAATCACAGAAGTCCCTTACACTTTAAAAAAACAAAACTTTAAAGCATAAACTCCAATAGAGAATTTAAGCTTCATCCACTATGTATCTGTCACTGGCAAGCCTAAATCAAGCTAGTAAACATGCTAAAACATTAGCACAATGTTAATTCATGCTAATATCATGCTAAATTATTTTAGCTACATTATATATCATGCTAAATCATGCTAGCAAACATGTTAATTCATGCTAATTCATTTTAACATCATCTTAAATAATGCTAGCAAACATGTTAATTCATGCTAATTCATTTTAACATCATCTTAAATAATGCTAGCAACATGGTAATTAATGGTAACAACATGTTAAAACATGTTAGCGAAATTCTATTTCATGTTAACAACATCCTAAATCATGCTAGCAACATGGTAATTCATGCTAAATCATGCTAGCAAACAGGGTAATTTGTGCTAATTCATGTTAACATCATCTTAAATCATGCTAGCAACATGGTAATTCATGCTAAATCATGCTAGCAAACAGGGTAATTTGTGCTAATTCATGTTAACATCATCTTAAAGCATGCTAGCAACATGGTAATGCATGGTAACAACATGGTAATGCATGGTAACAACATGTTAAAACATGTTAGCAAAATTCTAATTAATTTTAACAGCATCCTAAACCATCCTAGCAACATGGTAATTAATGCTAAATCATGCTAGCAACATGGTAATTCATGCTAGCAACATGGTAATCCATGCTAAATCATGCTAGCAACATGGTAATTCATACTAAATCATGCTAGCAAACAGGGTAATTTGTGCTAATTCATGTTAACATCATCCTAAACCATGCTAGCAACATGGTAATTCATGTTAAATCATGCTAGAAACATGGTAATTCATGAAATTTGTGCTAATTCATGTTAACATCATCTTAAAGCATGCTAGCAACATGGTAATTCATGTTAAATCATGCTAGAAACATGGTAATTCATGAAATTTGTGCTAATTCATGTTAACATCATCTTAAAGCATGCTAGCAACATGGTAATGCATGGTAACAACATGTTAAAACATGTTAGCAAAATTCTAATTAATTTTAACAGCATCCTAAACCATCCTAACAACATGGTAATTCATGCTAAATCATGCTAGCAACGTGGTAATTCATGCTAAATCATGTTAGCAACATGGTAATTCATGCTAAATCATGCTAGCAACATGGTAATTCATACTAAATCATGCTAGCAAACAGGGTAATTTGTGCTAATTCATGTTAACATCATCCTAAACCATGCTAGCAACATGGTAATTCATGTTAAACCATGCTAGCAACATGGTAATTAATGCTAAATCATGCTAGCAACATGGTAATTCATGCTAAATCATGCTAGCAACATGGTAATTCATGCTAAATCATGCTAGCAAACAGGGTAATTTGTGCTAATTCATGTTAACATCATCCTAAACCATGCTAGCAACATGGTAATTAATGCTAAATCATGCTAGCAACATTATGAAACATGATAGCATCATGCTAATTCATGTTAGCACAATTTTAATTCATGCTAACAGCATGTTAAATCATGCTAGCTATATTATACTTCATGCTAAATCATGCTAGCAACATGGTAATTCGTGTTAAATAATGCTAGCAACATGGTTATTCATGTTAAATCATGTTAACAACTTGAAGAAACCTGATACCATCCTGTTAAATCATGTTAACACTATTCTAAAACATGTTAGCACAATGTTAATTAATGCTAACAACATGTTAAATAGTTTTAGCTACATGGTAATTAGTGTTAAATCATACTAGCAACATGGTAATTATTGCTAACAATATGTTAAAGCATGTTAGCAAAATGTTAATTCCTTTACATCATCCTAAATCATGCTAGCAACATGGTAATTCATGTTAAATCATGCTAGCAACATGGTAATTCATGCTAGACCATGCTAGCAACATGGTAATTAATTCATGCTAACAGCATGTTAAATAATTTTAGCAACATGGTAACTAATGCTAACAACATGTTAAAACTAATTCATTTTAACAGCATCCTAAAGCATGCTAGCAACATGGTAATTCATGCTAAATCATGCTAGCAACATGGTGAATAATGCTAAATCATGCCAGCAACATGATGAAACATGATAGCATCATGCTAATTTATGCTGAAACATGTTAGCACAATTTGAATTCATGCTAACAGCATGTTAAATAATGCTAGCTATATTATACTTCATCTTAAATCATGTTAGCAACATGTTATTTCATGTTAAATCATGCTAAAATGTGCTAACAATGTGGTAAATCATGCTAGAAACGTGTGTTCCCTGCTGTCCCAAACGTCAATTTCAACAATTCAATTCAAACTTTAAGTTTGTAAAATATATTTTCAAATTTCAGACAATGCTTTGTTCTAACCAACTTTAAAGTTTGTTTACTTTAAATTTTACTCATTTAGTTCACTATAATGTTTCCTCAATCTAGAACAAATGTGTGTGTGAAAAATGAGGGTGTGTTTGTGTATGAATATTGTATATTACTGTATATTACATATTGTTGTTTTATTCATCTTTTATCAATGAATAATGAAAACTGTACTATTATCTCTAATGGTGAAGATCTGAAACTGTATTATTATCTGAAGATATGAAGCTGTATTATTATCTCTGATAGTGAAGATATGAAGCTGTATGATTGTATGTTCCAGTTCTTCTCCGTGTTGTTCCGGTGTATGTGTTCGGGTCAGTCGGTGTAGTTTTACTGAACGCTTTTGCTCTGATGACTGAACTGATACTGAGAACAGGCGAGAACACTTATATATTAATAATATCACTTATATTATATCTGAGCTTTCTGGTAAAACACACACATTATATTGTTATTCCCCTCCTCAGTGAATGGAGAAGGAGCCGTTGGAGATATGAGGATCATCGTCTTTTCCTCTGAACTCATCTTCACTTTATTTCTCCTGATTTTACTGGTCTTTGAACCCTGTGAGTATAAACTCAACTTAAAGACATTACATTAATACATTCACTAAAGGTGTTTTGGTGCCGCTCGTGTTTCTTTAAGGGATTTTCATTTATAAACACATGTGACCCATAATCTGTGTTTAGGATGCGTCACTTCAGGGAATAAATGCTGAGTTTTGTGTTGTGATGATTGATGAATCTCACACGTGTTTATAGTGTTTGAACTGGTTTGTATTGTCTTTGTTAAATCAGGACTCATCTATTATACAGTCTGAAGTGTTGAATCTGAATAATCCTGTAAATCTCTTTTCCTCACAGGGATCAAACCATGTGTGCAGTCCTGTCAGGTGAGTGTCATATTTAATGTGAATGAGACTTTATTAATTCAGCTGCGGGTTCACTTCATGTTAAAAGTGCACTCAGTGATTTTATATTCATGTTTCTCTGGCGCGTACGAGTCTTTATACAGACACACACGAGCCAAGAGAGAAATAAAACTGATTCTTCCCGACTCGACATCATTTATATCAGATTTGTGAAATTCTTTTCTTTAAATGTGGACAGAATGACTGACTGCACCTTTAAATAACTGAGTAAAAAACAGAAAAACATTACATTGTGTGTGTGTTTTTTGTAAATGTGAAGTGATGTCAGTACAGAGAACAACGACACAAATCGGTGTTGCCTACACCGTGTGCACCTGTGTTAAAATGTGCACCTGTTGACTTCAATGGGGCAAGTTTTAAACCTGCTTTTAGCCTCTTAACAGCTTGTTTTCTCTCTCAGTCATTCATATATCTAACAAAAGTAAGAATAGCAGATGTTTTCAGTTTTGTTGATAGTTTTCAGGGAGCTGTGAAAAGATCGAAATTGGACAAAGGTTACAAATTCTTGACGTTTGCTTACATAAAAAAATTTATATTCATTTAAATAGCATGACACTTGATAACTGCTCACATTTAACGTTAATATATCGAAAAACAATAAATAAATAAATTGAAATGATGTCTGATTGTAGGCTATGAGTGAAATAGTTGCTTTTGTTAAAAAAAATCATGTTATTAAGTGTTAGTTAGTCCAGGAGATTGCATGAATGAAGTGAGTGATATTACATGTTTTTTAAAAAATCATGATGTTACTCAATATTTAACTGTCTGGGGTCCCCTTATGAAAAGAAAATATAATTCCCTATATATGAATTATCAATAAATGGTTTAACAGTATATTTAAAAACATGCAGAATAATATATGGTGTTAATAAAATATATTGAATATTACATAAGCAATTTTCATATATTTAAAAATGTGAGACAATATATTTACTAATATATAATGTATGTAATTTTATATTCAGTAATTTACAGGTGGGACATGTCCCCACCACTTTTTGCCAGGGTCGATATTGTCCCCACCACTTTTAAAACCTCTTGCGGCGGCACGGATGTACCAATAGAAATAAATAAAACATCTCCAGCTGGCAGAGCATTCATTTTGTACATTTGTTAAATAAGAGGAGATCTAGCGCTGAAATACGTGTTTTTTTTAATCAAGTGATCAAAGTGCTCGTTGCCTGCGATCCGTGGTGTGGTTACAGTGTTATCTCGTGGCTCACGCACAGTCTTCACATGCACGCGCGCTTCAGTCCGTTTCGGAGACTCTTTGTTCATTCCGGTGAAATCACAAAACAAAAATGCACACAAACGTGTCCCTGCTTGATATTATACAACCACTGATGAACATATTCTGTTTTGATGGAGAAAAAAAAACAAAAAAAAAACCGATACGAGTGCGCATTCGAACATGAACCAACAACATCTGACATGCTCAGCAAAAGTTCTACCACTGGACCATTTAAATGGACCGTTCTACCACTGGACCATGGCGTAACTTTTTTAAACAAAGTTACGCCACTGTATACAGGGATTCAAGTTATCCGTCGCTATGGGAGTACGACAGGTTTCCCCCTGTCCTTATGTCTTAAATTACCCTTTTCATTATTTTAAGGCCGTAAATATGCTTACATTTCTCAAATGGTGTAATAAATGTCTTAATTTTAGTTTGAATGGGTCGGAAGGACGAGGTGTTCACCCTGCTTAGGGAGATGTGACCAAAGCCTGGACTGGAGCAAAAGCACGTTCCTCTCTCCACTCTAGAGTTCTGTTATCACTCCGCTCTGGATCCACTCCGGGTTTTCCAGTCCCACTCACGGGAAAAACTGCTCCGTGTTCACACAACTTTGATTTAACTTCTCCCCAGTTGTTCCATGAAAACACAAAAAGCTGTGAAGTGATAAATATGAACTCGATAATCGACTACTTTGGACTTCGACCGAAAACAGGAAGTAAATACAGGTATGTGAGCTGGCTGAATTAACATAATTTTTATTAATATCTTTCACATCTACTGCAGTCAGATTGACCGTGTTCACTCTTAATAACACCACTCACATGGCTGTGCACTTGTAATGACACATCAAGGATGTTAAGAGGCTAAAAGCAGGTTTAAAACTTGCCCCATTGAAGTCAACAGGTGCACATTTTAAAAAGAAGATAACATGGTGTAGGCAACACCAATTTAATGCATTAGTGTAGATCTGTGTGTGTATTAATGCATTAGAGTAGATCTGTGTGTGTGTGTGTTAATGCATTAGAGTAGATCTGTGTGTGTGTGTATTAATGCATTAGAGTAGATCTGTGTGTGTGTGTGTTAATGCATTAGTGTAGATCTGTGTGTATTAATGCATTAGTGTAGATGTGTGTGTGTGTGTATTAATGCATTAGTGTAGATCTGTGTGTGTATTAATGCATTAGTGTAGATCTGTGTGTGTGTGTGTTAATGCATTAGTGTAGATCTGTGTGTATTAATGCATTAGTGTAGATGTGTGTGTGTGTGTATTAATGCATTAGTGTAGATCTGTGTGTGTATTAATGCATTAGTGTAGATCTGTGTGTGTGTGTTAATGCATTAGTGTAGATCTGTGTGTGTATTAATGCATTAGTGTAGATCTGTGTGTGTATTAATGCATTAGTGTAGATCTGTGTGTATTAATGCATTAGTGTAGATGTGTGTGTGTGTATTAATGCATTAGTGTAGATCTGTGTGTGTATTAATGCATTAGTGTAGATCTGTGTCTGTATTAATGCATTAGTGTAGATGTGTGTGTGTGTATTAATGCATTAGTGTAGATCTGTGTGTGTATTAATGCATTAGTGTAGACGTGTGTGTGTATTAATGCATTAGTGTAGATCTGTGTGTGTGTTAATGCATTAGTGTAGATCTGTGTGTGTGTTAATGCATTAGTGTAGATCTGTGTGTGTATTAATGCATTAGTGTAGATGTGTGTGTGTGTGTGTGTGTTAATGCATTAGTGTAGATCTGTGTGTGTATTAATGCATTAGTGTAGATCTGTGTGTGTATTAATGCATTAGTGTAGATCTGTGTGTGTGTATTAATGCATTAGTGTAGATGTGTGTGTGTGTGTGTGTGTTAATGCATTAGTGTAGATCTGTGTGTGTATTAATGCATTAGTGTAGATCTGTGTGTGTATTAATGCATTAGTGTAGATCTGCATTAGTGTAGATCTGTGTGTGTATTAATGCATTAGTGTAGATCTGTGTGTGTGTATTAATGCATTAGTGTAGATCTGTGTGTGTATTAATGCATTAGTGTAGATCTGTGTGTATTAATGCATTAGTGTAGATCTGTGTGTGTATTAATGCATTAGTGTAGATCTGTGTGTGTATTAATGCATTAGTGTAGATCTGTGTGTGTGTATTAATGCATTAGTGTAGATCTGTGTGTGTGTATTAATGCATTAGTGTAGATCTGTGTGTGTATTAATGCATTAGTGTAGATCTGTGTGTGTATTAATGCATTAGTGTAGATCTGTGTGTGTATTAATGCATTAGTGTAGATGTGTGTGTGTATTAATGCATTAGTGTAGATCTGTGTGTGTATTAATGCATTAGTGTAGATCTGTGTGTGTATTAATGCATTAGTGTAGATCTGTGTGTGTGTATTAATGCATTAGTGTAGATCTGTGTGTGTGTATTAATGCATTAGTGTAGATCTGTGTGTGTATTAATGCATTAGTGTAGATCTGTGTGTGTATTAATGCATTAGTGTAGATCTGTGTGTGTATGAATGCATTAGTGTAGATCTGTGTGTGTATTAATGCATTAGTGTAGATGTGTGTGTGTATTAATGCATTAGTGTAGATCTGTGTGTGTATTAATGCATTAGTGTAGATCTGTGTGTAAATGAACTGTCTTGTCTTGAACACAGAAGGCGATAAAGTCTCGTCGATCTCGAGCCGCTGGATCTCAGAATCAGGAATCTCAGGTTAGTGAATCATTGTGGATCTGAACACTTTCCTCCAGAGATGTTGTAGATCATCAGTGTTTCTCAATCCTGCTCCTGGAGAACATCAGCACTTTCCTTTATTACACACAAAACACTTCAGAGAATCGAGTCTGTTAAACCTGTAATATCTGTAACACCACACTGATCCTCTGCTCGGACACACACTGGGTTTGAAACGTCATTCCTTCAACTTAAAAACAGCAAATGCTTCTGTGGTTAAAGTGTGTTTTCTATGAGGACTGAGAAACACTGCTGTGGTTCTGTTGGAAATACATGTTAAAACATTCTCTCTAATTCTCAACACAGACTGCAGCCGGTTCTGATGAAACTACAGCCAGTGGATCAAACCAGAACCAGAACCCAGAGTCTCTTGAGCTCTTGAGCAGAAACCCATGAGCTGAAGCGTCTACTGAAGGAAGATCAGGACACTAGCAGGAGTGAGTCTCAGCTGGACTCAGTGCTGTCACACACATAATCACAGTCCGAGAGAAACACTCCTGAGAAACTGAAGACTGTGTTTTAAGAGCTCAATCTCATTCTGCATTCGTTATTGGGACTGTTTTTTCTAATGTACGTTTCTTTGGTTTTGTAAATTGCTGTACATATATTGTTTTGTATTCATGTAATAGTGAATTGCGAAGCTTTGAGACTGAAGGAGAAAATTTAATGGGGACGATTTAACACTAGAACTACCGGGATTCCCTAACTACTAGAATGACCGTACCGCTCATACTTTGACGTTCATATTGCCGTACTGAACGTCATTTTCGTCATGCCACAACTACATTTGAACGTTCTCTTTAAGGTTTCCGATGAAACATTTAATTCCTGTTGTCATGTTATGACGTCATCGCCATTAAAAAAACATTGAAACATTGCCCCGACAGGTGTAGGTGTGTGAGGAAAGTGTTGCGTCAAAAAAATATTTTTTTCACAGCACTCACCATGTGAATAGACATGCAAAAAGTTAGGAAACGTCAAAGCTTCATGCCGTTTAGTACAGCCCTGTTTCTAAATAAGTTCAATAATCAATACAAAATCTAAAAATAAATGGATTTACAATGTTACGATTGGTAATAATAAAGATCAGGACACAACATTTAAATTCAAATGAATGTGAACATTTATTTTCCAGTCTAATTGATAAATATTTTCTTATTTTCTTTGTACAATAAAAACAAATCTTATGATACAATAACTTATAACATGTATACAATAACAAAAACACTGCCTACATTTGAATACACCGTTAAAAACGTTCATGTACAGTATACGCAGCACAATACAGTACACACAAACAGGTTAAGAAAAACATGAACATCAGCTAGACAAGAAAACGAACTGATTTAGAACGATTAGTTTCAGTAAACAAAAAATGAAATAAAAAATTAACGAACAAAATCAGGTTGACAAGTTTTCCTCAAAGCTCATTTGACCGGCGCAAACACCCCGCATCATTCCCTGACGCTTACACACAGTCCACACAGGAAAACACCGCCCTTCGTGTGCAGCTCCCACACACTACTTTGTGACATTTGGCACATGTCTCCTCTGTTTTATTTTGTTTGCAGTTCCTCCTTCTCTCCATCCGCTGCTCCTGCGGGTCCTGGCTCTCGCAACACCAGTTGTGTGGTTTTTGATCCCATGTGGTCGGAGCGAAGTTCGCTCGCCAGTCGTGTCCAAGAAACTTGCTCATTTGTGCACTTCTTGTACAATATGTGTGCGTTGATTGCAGCCAGGTCGAAAACAGCTACTGGCCATCTAGGGGAGGGTGCTTTTACTGCCATTTGATCTAGAACGTCTACTCCTACCTTGGTCTTGTTGTAGTATGTTACCGTCTCTGGCTTTCTTTTCTGCCAACCAAGCTGGTTTTCTTGGCCTGAAGTGCCTTTGCCAATTCAAAAGAAGTAAAAAAATATTCGGTGGTGACGTTTCTTCCCTTCCCCAGGTATGGGTCGACCATTTTCAGCACCACACTGACTGCCAGTCGTTGACCTGGCCTCCTCGTCTCGTCTTTGCCCAGATAAGGCGCACCGTTTACCATATATTTGGTGTCGACATCCACAGCAAGCCAGAATTTGATTCCGAAATTTGTCCGGTTTGTTTGCAATATACTGTATGAAACTGCACCTTGATTTTGTAGGGAATAGCTGCTCATCCACAGTGATGTCGGCACCAGGCTTGTAGCAGTTTTGGACAAATTTATCCCAAACATCTCTCATAAGGGCAAACTTGTTGTCTCGCAGGCGTGTGCGTCGGGTTTCTCTTTTGTCGAAACGAAGGACTCGCATTATTTCCTGGGTCAGCCACAGTGCAGTCCCTGATGTGTTTCAGCATGAAACTGTCATGTCCCATAGGTTGTCCTCCTTGACTCGATGGGCCTCAGCCACAGTGCAGTCCCTGATGTGTTTCAGCATGCCATCATCCACCAAACACAAAAAGGCTGTAAGGGCATCTTCAATATTGCGCTTGGCGTGCGCTGTGGCCTGACGCTTCTGTTACTACATTTTGGCATTGTCGCCTTCCTCCGTCTTCACCCAACTCTACAAAGGTCCACACACACCTTTCGGCTGAAAGGGGGTGTATTGGGCCAGGCTCCTCATCTCGTGGCGGACTGTGTTGTCTTGGCACAGAAGGCACATTTGATGGATCAGGTGTCATGAACTGCTCTCGGAAACAGACAGTGGTGATCCAAACGCAGGCTTTATTATGAGGAGAATCCAGAGACAGGTACAAGGAAACAGGCAGGGGTCAAAACCAGGTAAGCAGTCCAAACAAACATCAAATCCGTGCAGGGATAAGGCAAACCGGGAAACCGGGAACAGGCAGATAATCAGG
This sequence comes from Semotilus atromaculatus, assembly GCA_031834385.1. Lineage (NCBI taxonomy): Eukaryota > Metazoa > Chordata > Actinopteri > Cypriniformes > Leuciscidae > Semotilus > Semotilus atromaculatus. The sequence goes on from JAULUF010000031.1 coordinate 3,126,106, forward strand.
GAACCGAAACACTAGAATACCAGGAAACTGGAACAAGGCTAGGTAATGCAGTCAGACACATACAATACTGAGCAATGATACAAAGGGCCACTCAGGCTTAAGACAGGTGCGCTAAACAAGATAATAAAACACAGGTGCGTAAAATCAACCATAATCAGTCCAGGGTAAAACATAATGAAAAATAATAAACTAGGAAGGAGTGCCCCCCAGAGGCACAAGCGGGCACTCCAGCCGCAGATCGTCACATCAGGATATTGCACTATTGCCAAAAAAAAAAAAAAGAACAGACTAATTACTTTTTTAGTTCATGAAATCATAATCTTGATAGCCTGACAATATAGTATAATAGGCTACTAATAATAGCAATAGAATAATAATAATGAAAAGGTGTGTGTGCCTGACCCCAGATAGCACAAGTCTATTTGATGTGATATTTACATCTGGAAGACGTATTTTTACGAGTGTTTGCTCATCTGCAATACGTCTATAGGACGTTCCTGTCAGATGTCAAATAGACGTTTAGAAGATGTCAGTTTAACATGCATTCTAAATCATTACATCTTAAAGACATCTTCTAAACGTTTCTTTGACATCTGACAGGAACGTCCTATAGACGTATTGCAGATGAGCAAACACTCTTAAAAATACGTCTTCCAGATGTAAATATCACATCAAATAGACTTGTGCTATCTGGGACGTAAAAATGTGAATGAATGGATCGGTCATCAGGAAAGTTGCGTGTTTGCGTCAGTAACAGCGGTGGGTGTGCGAGAGGAAAAATAAGTTAATGTGATAACCGATCTGATCGGTAAAGTTATAGCCTACATTAGATAGTTAGAGATGGATAACTTTACACTCAAAAAAATGAACTAGGAAGGTTGTGCACTTTACATAATATATTTATATTTAGTTTACTTATAATAATTGTGTTTTTTGACTTTAAATGTTTTTTTCTATTAAGGTCAACGTAATTATGTCTCAACTTAACAGTACAAAATCTTAATGTGTTGCCTAAACACAAACCATTTATGTTAAGTAAAAAATTCTTACATCCAGAGGGTGGCAGTGTAGAGCGAGCCAACTGCCATTTTGCCCGAACTTAATTTGATTGTGTTCAATCTGCTTAAATATGTACAATTTAAGTTTGCTTAATCCATTTGTGTTGGGTTTACATGATTGATTTGTGTTGCATTAACTGAAACTGGGTGGTGCTTGTTAGTTCCCAGCATGCTTTGCATATGGTTGAATTAACAGAGAATAAATGTTAAAATGAAGTGTTATTTTATGTTTTTTTGAGAAAATGAGAAAAGGGGAAGACTTGATAGTGTGCAATTGTGTTTAATGTTCAATTACATTGCAATTATTGAACCATTTAAATTACAGTGGGTTACCATTGTGGAGAAGAGTGGAACATTTGGTTAGGCAGAAGACTGATTCTGCCATACTCACAGCTAGGGCTGCACGATTCATCGCACGATATTGATATGCGTGTCTAATCAGTAAAGCCGGTTCCTTGATTAGTAGTAAATCACCTTCACCTGCTTTCAGATGGAGCAGCATTTACTACAAAGAGCCGTAGTTAACTGACAAGTTGAGCCAAATCGCGTTAAAATCGAGGCCTCGATTTTAACGCGATTTGGCTCAGCTTGTCAGTTAACTACGGCTCTTTGTACGCAGCAAAAACTCAGTGTTAAATGAACACACCTGGGAGTGTATATGAGTCCACACTCAAGACTGTTAAAGTTAATGAGATAATTAAGTGATTATTTGAGTGATGATTGAGCATTATTGAAGACACCTAAAGCAGAATCACTGAAGGAGAAAACCGGAATTTCGGGTCACCATTATGGAGATGAGTGTTTGCTTTAGTTGGGCTCTTGACCCTTATATTATTAACTTTAGATTTTGTTCATCTGTTGTATATGAGTTATACCTGTCAAATGAACAAAGAAAAAAAGATCTAATGGTGTTGGTTATATTATGACATTCATCATTGGAACTAATTGTTTGTGATTTATGCTGTTGGTTACAGCATAACTGAGATTCTGCATAAATATCCAGAATATGAGATATAATATAAAGGATTTCTTAAAAGTAAAAAAGAAAAAAATCTTTATTTTAGGCACACACAGATATCAAGATTCAGTCAATGCATCTCAACAATGGTGACGAGCAGAATATTCAATTAGGAAAAGTAAATTACATAGACAATTCAGATCATAATTTATTCATACCGCAATGCATGATGGGAGCCATTAATGAGTTGTGATTGGTGGCAACAAGGATTATTATTGTCACCACGGTTGAGATTCACAGGCTGATTATTGATGTCTGTGTTTCTAAATAAATGCATTTTGAAAGTGATTTGATCAGAACAATTTTTATTAAATGTTTTAAAAGGATTATAGGAAAAATTCAATTGTCATATACTGTAGAACCACTAAACTGTTGCTATCAAGTTAAACCAGATCATCCGAATGAGTTTCATTTTTCAGATCACAGCATGATTATGTCAAGACATAACCAATACTATCAGATCACACTTGTCTTTGTTCATTTGACTGTAATAAATCAATAACAGCAGACAAACAAAATTTATAATTAAAGTATAAGGATCAAGAGCCCAACTAAAGCAAACACTGATCGCCATAACGGTGGCTTACAATTTGTGATTTTCTCCTTCAGTGATTCTGCTTGTTAACATCAGGTGTCTTAAATAATGCTCAATGATCACTAAATTAATCACTTAATTATCTCATTAACTTTAACACTCTTGAGTGTTAATTTAACACTCATATCTGCATCATATCGTCCATCTGAAAGCTGGTGAAGGTGATTTACTACTAATCAAGGAACCGGCTTTACTGATGAGATGCGCATAACATTATTGTGCAATTAATCGTCCAGCCCTACTCACAGCAAATGCTTTGGCTGATGAATCTTTATAAATAAAGATGCAATAAAGTGCTATTAGTAGTTAATAGTCGACTATAGTCTAGAAATTGATTAGTGTGACTCTAAAATAAGTTATATTGAATTGAATGAATGAATATTTGAATACCTGAATCATATCAGGGAGCCTTTTTTAATTCACTGACACTATTAAATTAGGCTGTGCCCAACCATAGTAAATAAGTTGAATCAACCTTAATGAATTAAGTTGACCCAACGTAAGTACATTAAATTGGAATAACAGAATTGCATAATGCTGAAATAAAGCAAGTTAATCATGTGGAAATCCTTTCCATGATTTTTTTATGTTCATTCAAAGAGTTCTTTTTTTGAGTGTACTTTGAAGTTACGTTACAACTATTATTGAGCTAGTCTGCCTCGCAAAGTATAAAAATATAGCTAGAGAAGAAGAGAAACGCTGTTCTTTTTGATGACATTTTGTTAGCTCAAATGTGTAATATTTATAGCGTAAACAAAAAAAGACAAATCGTTGCTATGCAACGGGGACACTCGTTACAGTGGCGGGAAATGTAGCAGATTTATGATATCTATAATGCGTGCGGTCAAAATGAACGCCATGGCCATTCTAGGTAGAAATAGTCAGAACTGTTTTGTGTTTTTAATAAAATAACAGTGTCAGAATAAAATATACACATATTTAGGAAAAGTCAGAGTCATACAGCCACATGGATTTTATTTTAACAAAGTTATTACACTGTAAAATTCAAAAACGGTCAAAATGACTGCCTTGGGAGTTCTAGTGTTAATAAAGACCATTTTAAAACCATTTAATGAGGCTTTTAAGCGTTCATTATTGAGACCGTTTTTTCCAATGTACGTTTTCTTGGTTTTGTGAATAGCTGTAAATAAATGCAGGATGTTTATGTCATTGCTCTTGTTCTTTGTATTCATGTAATAGTGATGTGCTTTCATAACTAATTCTAGTTGTACAGTTCAACAGGACAGATCTTACTTGATCTTAAACGTCATTAAGATCATCAACAGAGAGAAATCAGTGTTATATTAACCTTGACCTGATGGATGGAGGCTTGAGTCTCAGGATCATGAAGTCAGTAAATGTTCAGTTGTGTCTCTAAGAAACACTGAGACTGAGTGTTCAGTCTTTCAGACGGCAGCTCATGTCCTTCATGTAATATCAAAACTCCTCTGAGATGTTGTTCTCTTCCTTCCTCTTGCTGGAAAACATCTGTGCTTCATTCCTTCTGAAGTTTCCAGGCCAGAAAGAGTCCAAACACAGAAGCTACACACTCATGATCAGCCGTTCTCCTCTATTACAGTCTCAGACGGATTCATGCATTACTTATTACAATATTTTTTCAGTATTATTATTTCACTCTAATGCTAAAATAAATCTTTTTTTTTAATTAATAAAATGTAAGATATCGTCATTTTAATCATAAATCATTTCTATGGTCATCCGTTACATCTGTCTGTGGGTTTTCTAATATTTAACCTAATATTTTGGACAATAGTAAATCTCGTAACTCTATTACTGAGTGTGTCTGCTTATTCACGGGTGAATAAAGAACTGGATCTCTGAATAATACAGTGTTTTCTTTCCGTAAGAAACGCTGTGTACAGTATATAAAGGTCATCTTTAATGTGTTTGAGGAGCAGAAGAGCGTGTTGTATTTGTCATGAGTCACAGCCAGAATAGCCTGTGTGTATCGCTTTATTATAATGTGAGATTATGGCCAAATTACTGAAAAACGAAAAAGAAGAAGAAGAAAATAACGCGCGCCCACATATCTACAGCAAAACCTGCTTTTGCCAATGTCACAATATGAGGAAAATGATAATAGTGAGTCTGGAAAGGGGATGTAGAAATGAATACATGTATAACTCTAAAATCTATAAACTCTAATGGTGATCAAAATATGTTGGATGCTTTATATGGAAGACAAAAATGAGAGATTTAGTTAAATGGACACCTATTGTGGACTGTTGTATTGTAACATTGTGCTTTATTTTAAATGTAGTTAATGCATACATACATGTAAATAATATTTCTTAATGTTAAATCTGCATCAAGGTTTCTGAGAAACTGCATTTTGTTTTCCTCTCTGCAAAAGACAAATTACACTAAAACTAACGTGGACTGCTGTTGTTGCAGTATATGAGTAATGTTTATGTGTATGTATATGTGTAATGTTTATGTGTATGTGTATGTGTGATGTGCTTTTCCTGTGTTCCCTCATTAATGTATGAGACCGCCAGAAGGCATTTCAGTAATTCTGACAGATGTGTTTCTACTTCACTGCACTAGATTCAGCGTCTCAGATCGACTTGTGAAACACATCTTCACTTTCTTACCCGTTTATAACCATCCTGCAGAAACAAACACAAAACATAAATGGCTCATATATAATGTTGGGGGCCTTTAAGGATGAACACAATACAATTGTGGTTTTAGAATTATTTTTATTTTTTTTTTCACAAAAATGAAGAGACCAACAATTTTAAAAGTATGATACATGTTACATTTATTAAATTGTTATTGAGAGACACATGAGCAGTAAGTAGATGTTTGTTTGATAGAAAGTTTTGTGTAAAATCATCTTTAACCCAAGTCCATTAAGTCCATTACGGGGTTGAGAATACAAGTTGTTTAAATATGACACTAACACTGAAATTAATAAAAGGTCTTAAATGCCTGAGGTGGGAAAATATGATTTTTTGGAGGTTTGATGTGGGCTATTTAGAAAATTATTTCTATGTAGACCTAGTAAAAAATAAATAAAATAAAAATCGAAGTTGAAATATGACCGAATCCCAGTGTTTACAGAATGACTGTACACATGTTCTCCCAGTATTTTCCATATCAGTAATAAGGTATTTCCCTCAGACGCTCCAGTCCAGCCGGTGGCGGTAGTCCTGCGTTTGTGTTCAAGTTTACAGCTTGATCTCATACATCGTGCTACAAACTGTTATTAATGTACTTTTAGTCTAGACATATTTTGAATCGGGTGAATAAATGCCAATGTTCCCATTCTCATAGTCGGGACTAGAAGTTTTGAATCGAGCAGGAATATCTGGAGTCTGAACTGAGAAGCTCGTGTGTGTTAAAGGAGATTGAGGAGGACTCGAGTGATCCAGAACCTGGAGAATAACACACGAGGAACAAGCAGGTTGGTGTCTATTCTAGATTCATCTGTAGTGGTTCTGGTACACTTGGTATCTAACAAACCTTTAGACACGTCCCATAGAAAGATATCCTGTGGTATTCTATGTGTTAACCATCAAAAGTACCACACAAAACTGCATAAAAGTGAGTAAGAGAATAAAATGTGTGTAAAATAAAAAAAGAGTATAAAAAGAGTAAAAGTGAGCTGGATATAAACTAATGCAAATAGATGGTAACAATTGCGCCATTAAACATTACAACAACAACATACTGTACAACAAAGTCCTGTGGTAAAGCGTCCCCAAAAAACGACACAATTGCCACAGCATTTATTAGCTGGCGAAGTTGAATATTTAAAGCTCAACATTGATATTCATGCAGCCGACAGAAACATAAACAAATCAGAAACGCATTTGATTTTATTATTTTTTAGCACTGCAATACGTCATTTTGAATAGATAATCATAAAGTGTTAACATAGAAGCAAATAAAGTGAGAGACTATGTAATATACATTTATTCAATTTTAATGCTCTGGCCTTTGCAGATATTTAAAGATGGCCATCTTTAAGCATAGCAGACTCTTTGGATATGAAATGGTAACACTTTACAATAAGATCACATTTTTAGCATTAACTAGGTTAATAAATGTTATAGTATTGTCCATTGTTAGTTTGTTAATTTCAACATTTACTATGAACTAACATGAATGATCAAGGTACAATTGTCTTGCTCAAATATTAATACATGGTGTAAAAAATGGTATGCATAATGCATAGGCTAGTTCATGAAAGCTAATACATGTTAACAAATGGGACTTGCAAAGTGATGAAATTTGTGTATGTTTTTAGGTTATAGCTAAAGAAACCTGTAATATTTTAATGTGTAATTTATTTTCTGTAGAATTCATTCTGTAGAACCTCTCATTTTAATATATGAATATTTATATATTTAGGCTATTCCATTTAGCACGTTTCAGTTCAGCACTGTTTTACTTGCAGTGTTATGTTTTTTTTTATCTAGTAGCCTATCCATTTTAAAAATATCGGTTAATTAATCATTATCGGCACGTACGGCCAAACCTAAATATCGGTATCGGCAAATCCACTATCGGTCGACTTCTAGTAAGCACACTTGCATTCTCAAGTTTTGGACAGATCAGTTGTTTTAACCATTAAATCATTCAAGTGAATCGGTTCAAAGGAATCATTAAGGGATAGGGGTGCACGATTCAGAAAATGTTGATAACATTGGGCTGCATATAAAGTGTACAAATGTAAACAACCCTCTAGAAAAGGTCTTCAGTTCTTCAAACAGCAACGCAAAGCTTTAAAAGCTATTATTGGGACAATATAACTGTATACAATATTGTAATAATTTTTATTTTAAATTGTGTAATACAAATTTTTTGTGTTCATTTGCATTCTTCAGCAACCGTTGAATTGTTTAACCTTCTAGCAAAGCGATTCAGTTTAACGTTCGTTCTCTTCAGCTTCAGTGCGCACAGCAGTGATGTCATGTGAAACAGTAAGCCTAATATTACATTTACATTTATGCATTTGGCAGATGCTTTTATCCAAAGCGACTTACATTGCATTTCAAGGTACACATTTACATTCTCATCAGTTCTTGCTCTCCCTGGGAATCAAACCCATGACCTTGACGGTGCAAGCGCCAACCCTCTACTGATTGAGCTACAGGAAAGCATTTTTTCAAAAACATTGTTATTATTAATAACTCGTATTATTATCATATTATGGTTTGATTGAAATAATTTCCTTATTGTCCGTGGGGAAGCGATTCCATTTTATGTATTTATGGCACATGCATTTTGTTTCTTTATATGCAGCCCGACTTGTTTGCATTATTTAGGTATTTTATTAAAAAATTTTGTTTGGGAAAAAGCAGTAGCGCAGATTTGTTCAGCTTTCATTAAGTTGGGAAATGTGGAAAACGCATTTTAATGAAAATATCGAGCGCTATATCAAATTTTTTTTTAAATATCGTTAACGACAATGGTGTACCGTCGATAAATACCGATACCGTTTTATCGCCCCGCCCTAATAAGGTCTCATTCGTTAATGCATTAACTTAAATGTTAATTAATAAAATATTTGTGTTCATTTTAGTTAACAGTGCATTAACTAATGTTAACATATACAACTTTGGATCTTAATTTCTAATAAAATGTAGGACTGGACATTTTTGGGAATTCTTGGGAAAGGGAATTATTTTTTCCCTGCACACCTGGCATCCCCTCGAAATGGTTCTCATTCACGCTTGAAATAATCTAAAATCTGCCGAAATACAATAATACTCTTTTTTACAATGATCTTAGCTTAGCTGTTTTTATTAGGATGGACAGTTGAAGGAACCCAACCTTGTTATATAATCAGTCCCTCCAGAAAAACGCGATTATGCGATCGCTGAATTCAATGCATAATCAGCCAAAGTCCGCATATTTATGTGGGGGCCGCATTTTTTCAAATACTCCGCAATCTCGCCGCATAAATGACTGATTTCCGCGCAAAATATGCGGGGCTTGCATGATTTCATAATACCTGCATTTTCGTCGCGAAACAGTCACATATATCTTAGCAGAAAGTTGAAAAATGTTGCGTTTACTTCACACAAGAGCAGCCGTCGCCCCTGTTGCCATGGGAACGTTATGAAGTGACGTAATTACGCGACATGAACATCATCGAAAGGCTGCAAACCCCCGCGAATAAGCCATGAAGCCCGCAAATAAATCTCATATGCCAACAAAAATAAACCCAAAAGACCGCGCAAAGCAGTTTCCCGGTGTGTTACATGACAGTTGGGGGAAATTATTTTGCACTTCGTGCAACTGCGTGTTGGACCACAGGCGGAAGTCGACGCTGGACTAACTTACCACTTTGCCAGTCTTAGTATGTACATTTGTTACAGTAAGAGATTGCACTTTGTGCATTGGAAGCACTTACTTTAACAGAATATGTCTGTTTTGTATACCTCTGTAAAACAGGAAGCACACATTTTTTTAAAATATATTTTATTAATTAATTTTTACAGAAGTTATAGCATATTGATATTCCTTTTGTAAAGCTACAGAACTTGTTTGACTCAATGTTTTGTAAGTTTACCATGTTTATTAAGGTCTGAAATAAAACAAGATGAGACCTTAAATATTCCCAGCACTTTCTGTGATGTAGTTAGGGCTGCACGATTAATCGCACGATGTTGTTATGCGCATCTAATCAGTAAAGCCGGTTCCTTGATTAGTAGTAAATCACCTTCACCTGCTTTCAGATGGAGCGGCATTTACTACAAAGAGCCGTAGTTAACTGACAAGCTGAGCCAAATCGCGTTAAAATCGAGGCCTCGATTTTAACGCGATTTGGCTCAGCTTGTCAGTTAACTACGGCTCTTTGTACACAGCAAAAACTCAGTGTTAAATTAACACACCTGGGAGTGTATTTGAGTCCACACTCAAGAGTGTTAAAGTTAATGAGATAATTAAGTGATTATTTGAGTGATGATTGAGCATTATTGAAGACACCTAAAGCAGAATCACTGAAGGAGAAAACCGGAATTTCAGGTCACCATTATGGAGATGAGTGTTTGCTTTAGTTGGGCTCTTGACCCTTATATTATTAACTTTAGAGTTTGTTCAGCTGTTGTATCTGAGTTATACCTGCCAGATGAACAAACAAAAAAAATGATCTAATGGTGTTAGAATGGTGGTAATAGTATATTATGACATTCATCATTTGAACTAATTGTTTGTGATTTATGCTGTTGGTTACAGCATAACTGAGATTCTGCATAAATATCCAGAATTTGAGATATAATATAAAGGATTTCTTAAAAGTTGTAAACAAAAAAAAAATCTTTCTTTTAGGCACACACAGATATCAAGATTCAGTCAATGCATCTCAACAATGGTGACGAGCAGAATATTCAATTAGGAAAAGTAAATTACATAGACAATTCAGATCATAATTTATTCATACCGCAATGCATGATGGGAGCCATTAATGAGTTGTGATTGGTGGCAACAAGGATTTTTATTGTCACCACGGTTGAGATTCACAGGCTGATTATTGATGTCTGTGTTTCTAAATAAATGCATTTGAAAGTGATTTGATCAGAACAATTTTTATTAAAATATTTGGATTATAAGAAAAATTCAATTGTCATATGCTGTAGAACCACTAAACTGTTGCTATCAAGTTAAACCAGATCATCTGAATGAGTTTCATTTTTCAGATCACAGCATGATTATGTCAAAACATAACCAACACTATCAGATCACACTTGTCTTTGTTTATTTGACTGTAATAAATCAATAAACGCAGACAAACTAAATTTAAACTTAAAGTATAAGGATCAAGAGCCCAACTAAAGCAAACACTGATCGCCATAACGGTGGCTTACAATTTGTGATTTTCTCCTTCAGTGATTCTGCTTGTTAACATCAGGTGTCTTCAATAATGCTCAATGATCACTAAATTAATCACTTAATTATCTCATTAACTTTAACACTCTTGAGTGTTAATTTAACACTCATATCTGCATCATATCGTCCATCTGAAAGCAGGTGAAGGTGATTTACTACTAATCAAGGAACCGGCTTTACTGATTAGATGCGCATAACAACATCGTACGATTAATCGTGCAGCCCTAGATGTAGTATGCTTACTTATCATAGGATGTAATAAGAAATTACTCTTTCCATTAAGGTAGTAGCCTAGTAAGAACAGGGTGTAGAGGAAATCACTTTTTTTTTCTCTTTTTCATCAAACCGCAATTTTTGCAAGTTCCCGCAATTTTTGCAAGTTCCAGCAATTTCTGTAAGTTTCCGCAATTTCATCGCATAAAATTGCATAAATATCCCGCATATTCCATCGCATTTTTTAAGAAAACGCGCCGCGTAATCAAGGATTTTTGCCCGCAACAATCACAAAAAAACTCCGCATTTTTCTGGAAGGACTGTATAATATATGTGCTTAATCTTAGTCTACTAAAGTGTTCCCTGCACCTGGAGTGTTCTCGGTCTAAATAACGGCTGGCAAACTTGACACCGCACCTGAGTAGCACCAGCGGTGGTCCGCAAAATTTTTTTTTTAGCTTTGTACAAAGCTTTGTTTACAAAATAAACAATAGGTTAACAATTAAATGTTACATCGCAGCCATTAAACATTTGAGTTCATGACGAATGAGAGAGTTGTGCATGAGCCCATGAAAAGTTAAGCTTTGTCGGCTCTGTATTCTGGTTTGCGATCTGGTCTCTGATTATCAGCGAATTTAACAATATTCCATTAGTTATTCCACTGGACATGGAATCTCTTGTTTCTTTTCCCAAATCTTCACTCACGTCTCACCCATTTTCCCAGGGGACTATAAATGTTTCTTCCTTTGCTTCGCTTTTAATTAGGCCTATTATATTCGCATTCTTTACTGTGGTAGCCTAAAGTAGAAAAAAAAACGCTGGACAGGTAGCCTAACTTTTTACTTGCACGTCAAATAATTTTTAACACAGCTTGTGCTTGTTATTAGACTTCGTAAGGCGCGTCAAATTTATTTGTAAAGCGCGTTTCACACACACGTGTGATTTTAGTTTTGATTTCTCTGGCAGCGCAAAATCAAACAGCCTAAATGTCTTGACACTGCGGGAGATAAAATTCACTCTTCAGACCTTTTACAACAAGTTTAAAACATGAAGATATTAAAAAAGAGATGGTCTCTTTTCTGATCGTGTCCACATCCCTGATCCCTCTCAAAGCGCAGAGCGGTAGGCTGATAGGCTATATCATGCGTCTTTGTGTGGAAATTTAAAACTTTTACTTTTATTATATTTTTTAAGTAACCATTATTTACTGATATTTATTTCAATGTTTTACAGGCATTGGTGTATTGTTTAATTGACGGAAGTGCTCAAATAAACACGCATGTCTGTTTCGAAATGGATGTTTGAGCCTCGTTTATTATCATTTTTTTATTTCCCTCAGAAGCTTTGAATATTCGATGTTGATTACTCCCGAAGCTTCGAAGCTCAAAAAATTGTATTCGGACCAGCCCTAATAAAATGTTGAGCTTAAAATTAGCTAAGATTAATAAATGCATTAATTGTTGGTTCATGAAATGAAACCTTATTATAAAGTGTTACCATTTGTTAATAAAGTTGTCCATAGGAGTGTAAAATTTATTTGAAAAGTTAAGGGATCTTTCACTGGTTCAAACTAGGCTACTGTATTGTACACTCACCTAAAGGATTATTAGGAACACCATACTAATACTGTGTTTGACCCTCTTTCGCCTTCAGAACTGCCTTAATTCTACGTGGCATTGATTCAACAAGGTGCTGAAAGCATTCTTTAGAAATGTTGGCCCATATTGATAGGATAGCATCTTGCAGTTGATGGAGATTTGTGGGATGCACATCCAGGGCACGAAGCTCCCGTTCCACCACATCCCAAAGATGCTCTATTGGGTTGAGATCTGGTGACTGTGGGGGCCATTTTAGTACAGTGAACTCATTGTCATGTTCAAGAAACCAATTTGAAATGATTCAAGCTTTGTGACATGGTGCATAGACTTCCTAGAGGGACTAGTAAATGGAGAGACAACAGTGGAAAAATTCTTACAAAATCCTCTGTATTAGCCAACCGTTCCCAAAAATCTTTGCAACACTCATTCATTCAAGGGAACTGGAAACTCTAGAGTGGCCGAGACCTTAGCTTCTTCCACTGGGCAAAACTGACCATGACCAACTTTTTTACCTAAGTAAATCGCAACGGCTTTTGCAAAATAACATTTCGCTCGGTTCAGTCAAAAAAGCGTTAGCCAAACGACAGAAAACTTCAGTTAGATGTTTTTAGTGCTGCCGCGATTAGTCGACTTAGTCGACGGCATTTTTTTTTAGTCGACGTGTCGTTTTACTATTGACCGCCAATTTATTTTTGGTCTCTCGTCTCAAACGGCTCACTGTAATTCACCTCCACACACCAGTCTGTGTGCCGTGCGTGCCCTGCTGGTTAATCTGCTATCCTCTTCCTTCACGTTCCCGCCCCGCCTTCACTGCTTTGATATTAAAAATTGCGGAGGCAGGTGACGGTGCTTTCACAGTGGGCTCGTTTGCTGCGGTCCAAGCCCGATTGTTCCCGGCGCCCCCCGCAGCGTTGGTCTGTTTCACACTCAACTATCGAACCCTCGAAATGGAAATCCAGATAGATAGCCTACTTGCTTTGATTGTTAATACATAGTGTTTTTGAACAGGTGACATTTTATGGTTTGGCCCTTCAGTTGAGTTCAAAATAAAATGGACACAACGAAATAAACACTTGATTTTTTTTTTTATTAGTCGTTTAGATTAGTCGACTAATCGAAAAATTCGTCGAAAGATTAGTCGTTAGAAAATTAGTCGTTAGTGGCAGTAGGGCTGGGCGATATATCGATATAAAAGATATATCGATATATTTTTTAATGCGATATTGAATTAGACCATATCGCATATATCGATATAGTTCAAATTTGCGCCGTGATCCTTGCTCCAGCTGCTGACTGCTTTTGAAGAAATAGTATCGTGCATTCTATCAGTTGCAGTTCTGGCGCTTCCGTCTCAACAGCCTAGTGTACCATGCGACAAATACTCGCTTATATAAATACTTAATCAAATGTTAACGCTGAGGAATGGGACACTGCAGGTCACAAAAGTTCATTATTTGCATGTGCTTTAACAGCCTTGCCGGTTAAACATGTCATTCGATGATGCGCACATGCACTAAAAGCCTGTCTAACAGCGCCTGGTTACTGGACTAAGTTATCTTTCGAGTCTTATTGCGCAAATACTGTCAAATACACACAATGTTTACATAAATAAAGTTAGTTATGTCTAAACTGAAAGCAAACCGAGAAAATTTAGAGAAATCTGCGTGTGTATTAGACACGGCGCGTGCAGGTCTTAAAGAGACAGTAACGCCCTAATAGTAAACATGCAGCCGCTTCTCCTTAAAGGGATAGTTCACCCCCAAAAAATAATTCTGTCATTATTTACTCACTGTAATGTTGTTCCAAACATGTATTAATTTATTTCTTGTGCTGAACACAAAATAAGATATTTTGAAGAATGTGGGTAACCAGACAGTGGCTGGTCCCCATTGACTTCCATAGGAAAAAAATATAGTGTGAAAGTCACTGGGGTACATCAACTGTTTGGTTACCTACATTCTTCCAAATAACTTCAACAGAGGAAAGAAACTTATTCAGGTTTAAAACAACTTGAGAGAGTAAATGATGACAATTTATATTTTTGGGAGAACTATCCATTTAATGTTAATAAAACAACAAAACAGAGGAAATCACTCACTGCTCTTGATGGAGAACTTTAACAGTAGTTTTAATAAGAATCAATGTATAATTTATACAGTGAAGTCCATATTTGGCTTTGAACATTTTTTCTCACTTTGAGAGAAAAATATCGGAATATATATCGTATATCGATATTCAACCTAAATATATCGGGATATGACTTTTGGTCCATATCGCCCAGCCCTAAGTGGCAGCACTAGATGTTTTTTCCATGTATTTCAGAAAATTACGACATCTAGGTATTCTTCGCAGTGTGATGCTCCTGTTTGTTACTGGGAAGTAACACTACAGAACAGGATTTGTGGCTATAATATTTGAAAAAATAATAACTGGAAGATCAATGTACCTCATTCATGGAAAGTTTCAGGGATGTCAAAAATTATGTAAAATATTAACTTTTTGACCTTTTTTTTTATGAATTATGCATCACTTCTCACTTTTATGTCATTTCACTTCATATTTCTCTTCATTATTATTTTGATGTATTGAAATTGACATTTTATTTTTTATTTCATTTCATTTCAGACCTGATGAAAGCGAACAAGGAGAGTGAAGAACTGAGTGAAGTGGAGGAGGAACATCATGTCAAACCTGGAAAAAACTCTTTGAGTCGCTCAAAGACTAAAAAGACATTTTTAAAGAAAATAGACAAGAAATCTTTCACCTGCACTCAGTGTGGAAAGAGTCTCACAACCAAAGGAAATCTTGAACGCCACGTTTGGATCCACACTGGAGAAAAGCCCTTCGAATGTGATCAGTGCGGGAAGAGCTTCACATGCAAAGGAAGTCTTGAGTTTCACATGAGAGTTCATTCTGGAGAAAAGCCGTACGCATGTGATCAGTGTGAAAATAGTTTCTCGAGCAAAGGAAACCTTAAGATCCACATGAGAACCCACACTGGAGAGAAGCCGTTCACATGTGATCAGTGCGGGAAGAGCTTCTCACAAAAATCAAATCTTATGGTGCACATGAATATCCACACTGGAGAGAAGCCGGAACTGGAGAGTTTCCCACACAAACATAGTCTTGTACTTCACAATAGAGTTCATACTGGAGAGAAGCCGTTCACATGTGATCATTGCAGCGAATCTTTTCTTAGTGCATCAAACCTGAAGACACACCTGAGAGTTCATACGAAGGAGAAGCCGCATTCATGTTCTGTGTGTGGAAAGAGTTTTTCACTGCGGCAATATTTACATAGACATCAGAAAATCCACACTGGTGTGAGAGAGTACATGTGCTTTGAGTGTGAGAAGACTTTTACTACAGCAAACTGTTTAAAACTGCACCAGAGAATTCACACTAGAGAAAAACCTTACAAGTGTTCACACTGTGACAAGAGATTCAGTCGTTCATCAAATCTGAAAATACATGAGAGGATCCACACTGGAGAAAAACCTTACAAGTGTTCACACTGTGACAAGAGATGTAGTGAGGCATCATCTCTGAAAAAACATGAGAGGATCCACAGCAGAGAGAAGCACACGTGTGATCAGTGCGGGAAGAGTTTTGTTTTTAAAAGTCACCTGAAGCTACACCTGAAGATCCATGTAGTGGAGAAACCACATAAACGCAGTCTGAGATCACGGTAAGTAGTTCATCTTTATGTGCTGAGAAACCAAGTCTCTTCTAAGTTTGTTTCCTAACAGCCACGATGAGCAACAGGACATTTTCACACTAACACGAATATTCGGCACAAACTGTCAGACCAATGCAAAAAAGAGGCAGTAAATGCACATTCAATCTCTGACAGTAGGTGGCGCTCATAGAAAAGCGGAAAAACAACAGCTCTGCGCAACTTTGTTTCTGACACCCGCTTGTCCTGCCTGCTACAGACTGTGCAATTTTGGCAATTCTCTAAGATCATTACAAATCACACTGTACGTCATGGATCCAATAAACTTGGGTACGACATGTAGACTGCACAGTAATGAAACCTATTGAATTGTAGGCTATGACCAAGGTTATAATCGTTAACGAAAATGAACGAAAAAAACGAAAACTAGGTGGGAAAAAACATTGTTGTTAACTGAAAAAAAAAATTAAAAAGAGGCATTACAAAAAAACGATAACTAACCAAAACCGTAATGTGTGTTTGGCAAAACTTAATAATAAAATTATTAAGAAAATGTCCTTAGTTTTCGTCTTTGTCAATGTCTTGAATTTTTTAACGCTATTTAAAACACGCTGTGTATTCGTTCAGCTGCATTTCAATTTTGTCAGTGTGTTAATGTCGACCCGAGAACGATTGCGCCTTTAGAAAGTTAACTAGTCGCAAATTTGAGGTAAAATGCACTGTCGATGTCAAATATTAAATAATGTTGTGTCATTATTTTACTCTTACACTGAATGTTTGCTGCTTCAATCCAGATGAGTAGCCTATTGTATATGGTACATTTAGTAGGCTATAGGGTGTGAAAATTGTACAGCTGTGGGGTTTGTATAGGGTGTGAATTTTATATTGAAGATATGTAGATGTTTGGTTGAGAGACACTAAAAAAAAAATTTAAAAGCTGTATTTGAAACAGCTGAATTTGAAACAGCTGATTCATTAATGCAAGGAACTTACTTTGTTTACCATGTTGGGACACAAATGTATGTTCTTTTCTCAGATTGAGCTCCCTGACACTCTGACATAGGGGTGGTTAATCGGTCTGATTTCCCGATTCGATTCGATTACGATTATTGAAGTCCCGATTCGATTACAGTCGATTTTCGATTATTAGCGATTCTCGATTAGCGATTATTGATTTTTAGCGATTCTCGATTAGCGATTTTTCATTTTTCATTTTACAACAGTAAACGAAAATACACTACAAAGTGATTGCAGTATTAAAAAAAGTCAGCTGCTGAATTACTTAACTCTTTTATTGAGTAAAAACAACTCAAAGCACTTTCTGTGTCGTGTAGTTATAACTTCAGAATTATTTGTATGTAGCTTATGTTCTGTAGAACACAGAAATGAATACATCATATTGTGTTGTGACTCATCAAGTTGAACTAAACAATAACAAATAAATGAAAGGCTTATTTCCTTTATAAAGTAGATCAGAACCAACATACTGTAGAAATTGGACAGTTTTCTTCTAGAAAGACAAGGTGTTGTTCAGGTGGAGGAAGAAAAAGTTTTTTCTCCACCTGAACACCTTGTCTTTCTAGAAGAAAATTGTCCAATTTAATCATTAAAAAGACAAAATGAACATTTTTGAACAACTTACTGTAGCTTCAGCTTATATACTGTAGCCTACTGTAGAACACAGTGACAAAATGCAACACACTATAACTTGTGACGTTGTGAGTAATCAAGTTGTACTAAGTTGGCGCGATCGAACTGAGAGAGAGAAAGAGAGACGCGGGCGCGATCAAACTGTATGTGTGTGTGTGTAAGAGAGCGCGAGCCGCGGGCGCGATCAAACTGTATGTGTGTGTGTGTGTGAGAGGGAGAGAGCGAGCCGCGGGCGCCGTTTCTTTTACTGTCTATGGCCGTTACACGCGCTTGCTAACTGGAACTGGGCGCGTTCGTGACGTTCAACTTCAGGTATAACATTTTTTACAAAAGAAAATAATGCAAAAATCGATTTTTGAAAATGTAATAATCGATTCATACTCGTTCATAACATAATCGCGATTAATCAATAATCGATTTTTTCACCACCCCTACTCTGACAGCAATGTCTTGTGTGGCTCAAAAATGGGTTGAATACATTCTGTTCATGTATGTCTTCTTTAGTCTGTTGGCTATTTAGTTTTTCTCCTGGCATACGTCATTTACACATTTTGCACTTACTGTGGAGTCTTGTGTAGACTGTTTACATATTTGTGCCCATATGTACATTTTATGTAGCCTACTGGTTTTATTGTTACTTAGATATTTCTAAAATGGTATGATGTTTATGTTGAGTTATTACATAATTCTTTTTCTGATCTTTTTGAATCTTGACAAATAACCCAAATTTTCAAAAAGACTAAAACTAAGCAGTTTCAAAAAATAAAAACTAAGCATTTTCAAAAAATAAAAACTAAGCTAAACTAGCAAACCCACTTTAAAAACTAATTAAAACTAAACTGAATTTGAAAACAAAAATTCAAAACTATAATAACCTTGGCTATGACGGAAGTTGGTATAGAAGAATTAAACGTCATGGGCATGTGCTAATAGTAAATAGGGCAAGGTAAATCGCACAGTAATTGTGGTTTTTATGTGCGCTGAGTAAAAGGAGGAAGCAAAAGAGATCATGGCTAGGGAAAATAGGCCAACTTGGTAAGTCAAATTTGCCAATAGCGCTTAATGAAAAATAGTTTTAGGTTTTAGCACTATGTTGCGTTGATCAATACGCCATTTCATGTTGCATTTTTATTGGCTAATCAGTAGACGTAGGTTGTAGCAGCAAACACATGGTTGATTGTGTTAAATTTCTGAGGCTTTTAGAAAATTATTGCTGGCTATCTTTGTTCACAAGACTGTGACAACGGCCGTCTTTGAACCTCTCTCAGACCAACATGACATCATGACTTTGCGTAAACATACACGCCACTTTCAAGTCAAGTGGCGTGTTATCTATACGCATTTTCAGCTATCCGCGTGTATGTCCACGCCGAAACGAAACGTCATCTTTTGCGTGTTTGTCTACGCCATTAAATGTCATAGTGATTCCGCGCACGTGTACGCTGTTAAATGTCCGAGCGAAACGAAGCAAAATGAATATCTACATCTGGGGAGCGATATTTTTTTCCTATGATGGTAGGGGAAGACTCATAAATGCTATTAACCCCAGTGAAGGGTAGGTTTAGGGACGGGGTTGGGGTAGGTCATATATTTATATACAGTAATGTAACGTTAAGTCAACAGCGTTGATAAACACGCTGAAAAGCCATTATGCGTGTTGATAGCACGCCAAAAATGGAAATACGAATTGGCGTGTCATACACGCTATTTCATGAGATCAGTCTGCTCATACCCATTTTCCACCAGCATGAACCGGGTGCTAGTTCAGAGCCAGAGCTATTGCCAGTTCGGAGTTGGTTTGACTGACGAGCTTTGTAAGAACCGGTTTGCCTTTCCACAGGCTAGAGATCCAGATCTAATGTCGTACAGGTGCTGGTCATATAATTAGAATATCATCAAAAAGTTGATTTATTTCAGTAATTCCATTCAAAAAGTGAAACTTGGATATTATATTCATTTATTCATTACACACAGACTGATATATCTCATGTTTATTTAATTTAATTGTGATGATTAAAACTGACAACTAATGAAAATCCCAAATTCAGTATTTCCAAGAATTCGAATATTACTTAAGACCAATAAAAAAAAAAAAAGGATTTTTAGAAATGTTGGCCAACTGAGAAGTTTGAGCATGTACTGCACTCAATACTTAGTTTGGGCTCCTTTTGCCTGAATTACTGCAGCAATGCGGCGTGGCGTGGAGTCGGTCGGCCTGTGGCGTGGAGTCGGTCGGCCTGTGGTCGGTCGGCCTGTGGCGTGGAGTCGGTCGGCCTGTGGCGTGGAGTCGGTCGGCCTGTGGCGTGGAGTCGGTCGGCCTGTGGCGTGGAGTCGGTCGGCCTGTGGCGTGGAGTCGGTCGGCCTGTGGCGTGGAGTCGGTCGGCCTGTGGCGTGGAGTCGGTCGGTCTGTGGCGTGGAGTCGGTCGGTCTGTGGCACTGCTCAGGGGTTATAAGAGCCCAGGTTGCTCTGATAGTGGCCTTCAGCTCTTCTGCATTTTTGGGTCTGGCGTATCGCATCTTCCTCTTCACAATACCCCATAGATTTTCTATAGGGTTAAGGTCAGGCGAGTTTTGGCCAATTAAGAACAGGGATACCATGGTCCTTAAACCAGGCACTGGTAGCTTTGGCACTGTGTGCAGGTGCCAAGTCCTGTTGGAAAATGAAATCTGCATCTCCATAAAGTTGGTCAGCAGCAGGAAGCATGAAGTGCTCTAAAACTTTCTGGTAGACAGCTGCGTTGACCTTGGACCTCAGAAAACACAGTGGACCAACACCAGCAGATGACATGGCACCCCAAACCATCACTGACTGTGGAAACTTTACACTGGACTTCAAGAAACGTGGATTCTGTGCCTCTCCTCTCTTCCTCCAGACTCCGGGACCTTGATTTCCAAAGGAAATGCAAAATTTACTTTCATCAGAGAACCTAACTTTGGACCACTCAGCAGCAGTCCAGTCCTTTTTGTCTATAGCCCAGGCGAGACGCTTCTGATGCTGTCTCTTGTTCAAGAGTGGCTTGACACAAGTAATACGACAGCTGAAACCCATGTCTTGCATATGTCTGTGCGTGGTGGTTGCTGAAGCACTGACTCCAGCTGCAGTCAAAAATGTGGGGGAGATTCATAAAGAGTGGATTTTGTTTACAATCCTCTCCTGGGTGCAGTTATCCCTATTGCTTGTACACTTTTTTTCTACCACATCTTTTCCTTCCCTTCGCCTCTCTATTAATGTGCTTGGACACAGAGCTCTGTAAACAGCCAGCCTCTTTAGCAATGACCTTTTGTGTCTTGCCCTCCTTGTGCGAGATGTCAATGGTCGTCTTTTGGACAGCTGTCAAGTCAGCAGTCTTCCCCATGATTGTGTAGCCTACAGAACTAGACTGAGAGACCATTTAAAGGCCTTTGCAGGTGTTAATTAGCTGATTAGAGGGTGGCACCAGCGGTCTTCAATATTGAACCTTTTCACAATATTCTAATTTTCTGAGATACTGATTTTGATAAATCAACTTTTTGACGATATTCTAATTATATGACCAGCACCTGTATGTATATTCAGTATACACTTTGTGAGTAGGGCTGGGACGGTTACTGCATTACCGCAATACCGCGGTCACGTGACCCCTACCGCGGGTCTGAGCTCATCACCGTCATCATCGCAAAAAAAAAAGTGACTGCACATGTACACGTTTTGTCTAAACATAATTTCTGTTCTAAATGTTCCTGTTCTAAATGTGAAATAATAAATGTTTAATAAACATGCTCCTTATTAAGTTCAATTGCCTAAAGCCTTGTTTATTATCGACGTGTCCGCAGACGCGGCAAAAATGACGTCATTGCGGTGTGGGTGGTTGTGTGCGTTGGGTGCGCAAGACCCTTTGTAACATCGCGCACGGCGCCGCATCCGAAGATAAACAACTTCGAGCCGAATCTGGCTGAGCAAGCATGTATGTCTCACTGCACCGGCACCCAGTTTGTGCATCTTAAATTAGTTTCTTACATTTACAAAATGAGCCTATAGTAGACATAAGCCATTTTAATAAAAATAAAGTTCCATGTTTTATAAAATGTCCATGAAACTTAATTGTTTAGTGAAATAAGAAAATATTTAAGAGATCGTTAATTGAGTTGTATGAAATAGGCTACATAGGCCTACATGTTTTTATATCCACATATTTTCTTCTAATATCACTGAAGTAATAATCTCAGAGTTTACTGGATTTTACTCGATTCTTTTTGTAGGTTAGGGTTAGGGTTAGTGTATCATATTGGTGGTGATGTACTAAAATAAACATTGTCACGTGTGGACCTTTCTTCTTCTCACGTTGATGATGGTTAAGAGGACAATTACTTCAGTCGCCCGCTGTCGTTTCACAGAATAGCACAACGGCGAGCGCGTCAAGTATAAATGCCTCGTCCTTCTGGGGAGGTACGCGCACAGTCAGCGGAGACTCGCGCTTGTGCGGACGCGTCGAGTATAAACAAGGCTTAGCCTTTTGTGTGGGAGCGGTTTACCGCAATACCGCGGGAATTTCTTGCTTTTCAACCGCGGTAAGAAAAAATCCATACCGCCCCAGTCCTATTTGTGAGTATTAATTGTATTATTTGAGTGAGTATTAATTGTAATAATACCACATCAGAGTAAACAACACAGGCATCTGTTCAGTGTCCAGGGAAAACTGAGTGTGTTTGATGTGAAGCATCATGTTGTGCACAACTTGGAAAGTGCACATTTCCTGCAGTAGCTCACCATGACACCTCCATTATTTACAGATGTGTTTTCTCCTTAGAAATGTGTTTTTCACTATTGTAAATGGACACGATTGGAAGATACTTTTTTGGTTGGTGATTATTTTAAGTTGTGTGTTGCTGTGGCTTTGACATAATCTGATGATTCAGGGTTTTTATAAACTTTTTTTTTAAAAATAAATATTAGAAAAATTTGAAATATTTGTTATTCATCTCACACCATGTCTGTTGGAAATGACACTTGTTTGTTTTTGACAGAACTACTAGAAAGCATCTGGAGGGAAAGGACCGAGAAGTGGAGGTGGAGGAGGAACATCATGTCAAACCTGGAAAAAAATCAAAGACTAAAAAGACATTTTTAAAGAAAAGAGACAAGAAACTTTTCACCTGCACTCAGTGTGGAAAGAGTTTCACAACCAAAGGAAATCTTGAGCGCCACGTTTGGATCCACACTGGAGAAAAGCCCTTCGAATGTGATCAGTGCGGGAAGAGCTTCACATACAAAGGAAGTCTTGAGTTTCACATGAGAGTTCATTCTGGAGAAAAGCCGTACGCATGTGATCAGTGTGAAAATAGTTTCTCGTGCAAAGGAAACCTTAAGATCCACATGAGAACCCACACTGGAGAGAAGCCGTTCACATGTGATCAGTGTGGGAAGAGCTTCTCACAAAAATCTAATCTTATGGTGCACATGAATATCCACACTGGAGAGAACCCATTCACGCGTGATCAGTGTGGGGAGAGTTTCTCTCAATCAGCATACCTTAAAGGACACATGAGGATCCACACAGGAGAGAAGCCGTTTATGTGTGAACAGTGTGGAAAGAGTTTCCCACACAAACATAGTCTTGTACTTCACAATAGAGTTCATACTGGAGAGAAGCCGTTCACATGTGATCATTGCAGCAAATCTTTTCTTAGTGCATCAGACCTGAAGACACACCTGACAGTTCATACGAAGGAGAAGCCGCATTCATGTTCTGTGTGTGGAAAGAGTTTTTCACTGCTGCAATATTTACATAGACATCAGAAAACTCATACTGGTGTGAGAGAGTACATGTGCTTTGAGTGTGAGAAGACTTTTACTACAGCAAATTGTTTAAAAGTGCACCAGATTATTCACACTGGAGAAAAACCTTACAAGTGTTCACACTGTGACAAGAGATTCAGTCGTTCATCAAATCTGAAAATACATGAGAGGATCCACACTGGAGAAAAACCTTACAAGTGTTCACACTGTGACAAGAGATGTAGTGAGTCATCATCTCTGAAAAAACATGAGAGGATCCACAGCAGAGAGAAGCACACGTGTGATCAGTGCAGGAAGAGTTTTGTTTTTAAAAGTCACCTGAAGCTACACCTGAAGATCCATGTAGTGGAGAAACCACATAAACGCAGTCTGAGATCACGGTAAGTAGTTCATCTTTATGTGCTGAGAAACCAAGTCTCTTCTAAGTTAGTTTCTTAACAGCCACAATGAGCAACGGGACATTTTCACACTAACACGAATGTTCGGCACAAAATTCACATGAGATTTGTCTGTTCAGACCAATACAAAAAAGTGGCAGTAAATGCACATTCAATCTTTGACAATAGGTGGCGCTCAGATAAAAGATAAAACTCGTAGTCCATAATAACATCTATAAAGACAGCCTCCATGCTTTCAATGTGGAACTAGGCAAGGCTAGACAGACTTTCTTCTTTAATATTATAAACGGAAACATAAACAACACATGCACTCTTTTTGCTATTGTAGAGAGACTGACAACCCCCTCCCCCCCAGAAGAGATCAGATGTGCTCCTACAGTAGAGATCAGATGTGCTCCTACAGTAGAGATCAGATGTGCTCCTACAGTAGAGATCAGATGTGCTCCTACAGTAGAGATCAGACGTGCTCCTACAGTAGAGATCAGACGTGCTCCTACAGTAGAGATCAGATGTGCTCCTACAGTAGAGATCAGATGTGCTCCTACAGTAGAGATCAGATGTGCTTCTACAGTAGAGATCAGATGTGCTCCTACAGTAGAGATCAGGGATCAGAGATATGAGATCAGGTGTGCTCCTACAGTAGAGATCAGATGTGCTCTACAGAAGAGATCAGGTGTGCTCCTACAGTAGAGATCAGGTGTGCTCCTACAGTAGAGATCAGGTGTGCTCCTACAGTCGAGATCAGGTGTGCTCCTACAGTCGAGATCAGGTGTGCTCCTACAATCAGGTGTGCTCCTACAGTCGAGATCAGGTGTGCTCCTACAGTCGAGATCAGGTGTGCTCCTACAGTAGAGATCAGGGATCAGAGATAGGAGATCAGGTGTGCTCCTACAGTCGAGATCAGATGTGCTCCTACAGTAGAGATCAGGGATCAGAGATAGGAGATCAGGTGTGCTCCTACAGTCGAGATCAGGGATCAGAGATAGGAGATCAGGTGTGCTCCTACAGTCGAGATCAGATGTGCTCCTACAGAAGAGATCAGGGATCAGAGATAGGAGATCAGGTGTGCTCCTACAGTCGAGATCAGGTGTGCGCCTACAGTAGAGATCAGGTGTGCTCCTACAGTAGAGATCAGATGTGCTCCTACAGTAGAGATCAGGTGTGCTCCTACAGTAGAGATCAGGTGTGCTCCTACAGTAGAGATCAGATGTGCTCCTACAGTAGAGATCAGATGTGCTCCTACAGTAGAGATCAGGTGTGCTCCTACAGTAGAGATCAGATGTGCTCCTACAGTAGAGATCAGGTGTGCTCCTACAGTAGAGATCAGGTGTGCTCCTACAGAAGAGATCAGGGATCAGAGATAGGAGATCAGGTGTGCTCCTACAGTCGAGATCAGATGTGCGCCTACAGTAGAGATCAGGTGTGCTCCTACAGTAGAGATCAGATGTGCTCCTACAGTAGAGATCAGATGTGCTCCTACAGTAGAGATCAGGTGTGCTCCTACAGAAGAGATCAGGGATCAGAGATAGGAGATCAGGTGTGCTCCTACAGTCGAGATCAGATGTGCGCCTACAGTAGAGATCAGGTGTGCTCCTACAGTAGAGATCAGATGTGCTCCAACAGTAGATGTGCTCCTACAGTAGAGATCAGATGTGCTCCTACAGTAGAGATCAGGTGTGCTCCTACAGTAGAGATCAGGTGTGCTCCTACAGAAGAGATCAGGGATCAGAGATTGGAGATCAGGTGTGCTCCTACAGTAGAGATCAGATGTGCTCCTACTGTAGAGATCAGATGTGCTCCTACAGTAGAGATCAGGTGTGCTCCTACAGTAGAGATCAGATGTGCTCCTACAGTAGAGATCAGATGTGCTCCTACAGTAGAGATCAGATGTGCTCCTACAGTAGAGATCAGATGTGCTCCTACAGTAGAGATCAGGTGTGCTCCTACAGTAGAGATCAGGTGTGCTCCTACAGTAGAGATCAGATGTGCTCCTACAGTAGAGATCAGATGTGCTCCTACAGTAGAGATCAGATGTGCTCCTACAGTAGAGATCAGGTGTGCTCTACAGAAGAGATCAGGTGTGCTCCTACAGTATAGATCAGATGTGCTCCTACAGAAGAGATTAGGTGTGCTCCTACAGTAGAGATCAGATGTGCTCCTACAGTAGAGATCAGGTGTGCTCCTACAGTAGAGATCAGGTGTGCTCCTACAGTAGAGATCAGATGTGCTCCTACAGTAGAGATCAGATGTGCTCTACAGAAGAGATCAGGGCCCGTATGTATAAAGCCACTCAGAGTAAAATTTTAGTCTCAAGTCTGTAAAAATTCTAAGAATTACATAATTTTACTCTTATTCCTAAACTTAAGAATAAGTGTGATTCATGAAGGTTCCTAAGTGTCAAGACTTGGTCTCAGCTCCTAAATTATTTAAGAGAGCTGGAGAGGTCTCCTAACCTAGTTAGGAGTAACAAGATGGCAGCAGAGAGGACGCGACCATGCACTTTTCAATGAAAATATGATGTATTGTAGTTAAATGAGTTGATCAAACGATAAAAATGTTTAATCATCAAGGTATTATTTGTGTAACTTACCTTTAAGAAATTTTATAGCAATGAAATTAAAGTAATAATTATATTGTTGGCGACTGGGATGCAGCAGTGCACCGGTGATGACTCGGGCCCTTCAGTCCACAGTTAGCAGGCTTTTGAATAGCAAAATTGAAAAAAAAAATTTTAAATGACCCTACAAGTTTGCATAAACCATCAAATTATAAGGAAAATATTTTTATATTTATATATTTTTCATATTTTAAAATATGAGGGAAGAACAAAACACTAAACTTAGTGAATGTATTTATCTGACACAATTATTTCAAGTCACCTTTATCTCTGTAGACAAAGTATATACATTTATTAAGAGCCCAGCAAGCATTGTGTTATAAAGTTATTTGGCGTACCCCGTCCGTAGCTCGCATTCCGAGGGTACGGAAACTTTATTTCCTAGCTGAAGATGAAGGCAGGGGCGCAGCCGACCCCTGGGGGGTATGGGAAGGGACCATCCTGGTGGTGATGGGTAGGAAGCAGGGGAATGTAGGCGCTAACATCTTCGAATTCAGACGTGTGTAAGTAGGCTACCGATCTTTTAACACGATTGGATGGATGAGAAGGCAAACAAGGGACATCCCCGGGACTTTTTAGGTCCGCTTTGTAACGTTCCAGAGCGGACTTAATAGACGTGACTATTTAGTCTTCCTGGCAGAAACTTACGCTAAAGCTTTAATTTCCATTTTAAAAATCATTAGTTATCTACTTAGTTAATTTATCCATACAGCCACTCTGGTAAAAACAGTGATGTCATCGTCCTGCTCAGTTCAGTTCTCACATGGTGTCAATTTAGGCAGATCAATATTATTTTTAAATATTAAGTGACAAATAAGGGCAAACTACAGCTACAGGTTTTAGAAAAACTAAAAAAAGTTCACAGGAGAAAAAATATCATACATTGTCTGCAACATATTCATTTATAAATATTTCATTGTCCTCTCTCGTTTTTTCACCAGTTCATAATTTATTTGACAGCCTGGCTAAAAATTATGTCTGTACAATTTGGAATGTTTCATTGTGTTATCACAAATAAACAATTGACTCCAGGCACAACTACAAAACTACTTTTTCTTCAAATTTCCTTCAATCTCATTTTGTGATAATTTTCCACAATGCAAAGCAATTAATAAAATACATTTAAATATTAAAGTTTCAGTGTCTTAATTAAATTATTTTATTATAATTACATTAAATAAATGCTGTGACCTCACCCTTGCAGGGTCACTATTGGCTGATTCAGAGGTTGAGGGCGGCCATTTTGGGTTGACATCATTGTAGTCCTCAGTTTTCAGCACTTAAGTCCCACTTCAGGCAGCACTTAAGAATCAGTCTTATACTTTACTGAAAGCTGCTTTTAGCTGCTTTATAAAAGGCTCCTACTCTTAGAGAAGTCCTACTTTTTACTAAGTATTTTTTGACACTTAAGTCAAAGCTTAAGACTATTCTTAAGAGCATTTCTTAGAAGTTTTATACATACGGGCCCTGGGTCTTTGGTGGACAGTTTGATGTGTATTAAACTCTCTTTTTTTTTTCTGTGGGGTGTGGACTGGAACGACTAAACAAATAGGTTTTTTGGGGTGCGGACTGATGGGGCAGTGATCCCGAGGTTACCCTGTGAGTCAGTCCTAGAGCTCCTCCTGTCCGATCTTAGGGGAAAATCGGGACCATCAGAGACTTCCAATTGATTTCTTAGGCACACCAAATAAACACCACAGACAGTTATTTTATTTGCATTTCTTTCTAAGTACTTTAAATTGCCAGTGTATGAAATGTGCTATATAAATAAACTTGCCTTGTCTTGCCTAGAAAAGAATAAAAATAGTCACAAAATAAAAGCAAGGAAAATTAAAACGGTTATTCACAATGTGTCACAGTCCTCGTCTGCACCTGTCTGTCCTTGCACTACACTTCCCAGAATCCTCCTTGTGTCCACACCTGAACACACTCCCTCAATCATCCACCTGTTCATCGTCTTATCATCTGTGTCACCTGTCCTCACCTCGTTAGTGTTCGTTTGTATCTGTATTTAGTTCTCTCTGTTTCAGGCCATGTTTACACGGAAACGATCTGAAGAGAAAACGCAAAAGTGGCGTTGCGTTTTCACTTTTTATTCTACGTTTAGACGAGCGTTATGAAGGGGAAATCTGCGTGCATATGGTGACGCAAAAGTGTGTGAAATTCGATGTAGTATGCACTCCAGGCGGCTAGGTGGCAACGAAGCACTGCCACACAACAACACCAATATCTGAGAATATTTTGTACAACTGCTGAAAAGACTCTTGTATGTTTATCAGAGCTGCTGTGGCAACTTGAAGGTCCGACGTATGGAAATAATCTGACATGATAGTTATTATTTTCCTGTACTGGCGAATGCCTGTGACGTAAACGCGCACGTGATCGAGGGCAGTTTTGCGTTTTTACCGGTTTTTACCCTTTACACGGGAACGCGACGGTGGAGCGTTTTTTAGTTTTCCACTCTGGAGGGTGGTTTCACTTTTTTGCGTTTTTAAGCCATAAAAACGGCGTCACCGTGTAAACGAAAGGCACATCCGATAAAATATTTTTACGTTTTCACTCGGAATCGTTCTCGTGTAAACAGGGCCTCAGTCTGTCCTTGTCTGTTCTAGTCAATGTGTGATTATGTTGTTGTGAGTGTCACCTGCCTGTCTGTATCCTGAATTATTCACTTAAGTAAAGAAGTTTATATTGGATCCTCTGCCTGCCTTGTCTTCCTCCTACACCATATCGTGACACAATGCTTTACATAGAAAGGAATTAAAATAATTACTATGGCAATTCAAAGTGCTTTGCATAGGAAATAAACACACAATAAAGGAAGGGAAATTAAACCAGTTATTAAAAAGAGATAACAGCGCACAATCTCTGACTTAAAACAAAAGAGATAACAGCGCACA
The DNA here is from genome assembly GCA_031834385.1 of Semotilus atromaculatus. NCBI lineage: Eukaryota > Metazoa > Chordata > Actinopteri > Cypriniformes > Leuciscidae > Semotilus > Semotilus atromaculatus. Next base: position 3,155,468 of record JAULUF010000031.1, read on the forward strand.
CTCACCAACGTCACCAAGCAAGAATCAGTTTCACCGTCTACACGACAAACATTGCAACCAGAGTTTCTGAAAGTTTCTTCACCCTGGCAGGAGTTTTCAAAAAAGTTTAGTTTTAGATGCTGCGTTTGTGTGAACGGCCAAACCGCATAGAAAAATCTGTGGTTTTGATCATCAAAAACAATTTAAGAAATTTTTTTTTTGCTGTGGCTTCGATAAAACCTGATGAATCAATATGTTTTTGTTTTTTAAACGTGATTAGTCTGAAACATTTATTACTCGCATCATATCTGTTGGAAATGAAACTTGGTTGTTTTTGGCAGAACTGAAGGAGAGGACAGAGAGAACGCCAGTGATCCAGAATAAAACATGATACTGAAGAACAAAGAGGTTGGTGCTTAAATTCTCCAGAGAATGTTTCAACACTGGAAGCAAACACTGAAACAAACTATTTAAATATTGAACAAGAAAATTGGTTGTGGAAGCAGCAGTGGCCAATCAGCTTGTGCCATGTAGTCAAGTCTGGGTCATCTAGAGTTTCCTGACCAAACTAGTGATTTATAATTTAATTTTACATTTGTCTCTCAATTGAATTCTCACCTGATTTAATGTTTCTTTTAGACCTGATGGACGTGAACAAGAAAAGAAAAAACAGAAGCCAAAAAATCTGTCTCCTGCCCTCAGTCTAAAAAAACGCTTCATGTAAATCAAGTCTGAAGAGAGAGTTCACACTGGAAAAGATCACATGAAGATCCACAGTGGAGTGATCAATACGAGAAGAGTTTCACTTTGAAATCACTTCATTCTGAAGAAGAGCACCAGAAAAATGACATTGGAAAAATGTTGTACTTCAAGTAATAATTGATGAAAATAATAACCATTTTTATTTACAGCTTATTGTTATTGCCCAATTTTATTTGCATCAGGAATATTTCATAGCATAAGTTCCCAGCAAACACAGAATGGTCCCCTAACATTAGTATTTGGTTCCTGTTTGGATATTGTTGTAGGAATGTTAATTTTAATTTTTTATTTTTTTGCAATAATAAAATAACTAGGGATTGGCAAGAGTACTCGTTTGTGACAGCGACGAGCGATCTTGAAAACGATGTTCAGACCTGACCTGAAAAAATGTCTATTTTTCTGATTGGTTATTGCAAATCCCCCCCCCCCCCCCCCTCCGCTGCTGGAGTGTGTGTGTGTGTGTGTGTGTGTGTGTGTGTGTGTGTGTGTGTGTGTGTGTGGATCCGCTGCTGGAGTGTGTGTGTGTGTGTGTGTGTGTGTGTGTGTGGATCCGCTGCTGGAGTGTGTGTGTGTGTGTGTGTGTGTGTGTGTGTGTGTGTGTGTGTGTGTGAAAGTTTGTGTCTGTGTGTGATAGTTTGTGTGTGTGTGAGAGAGAGTTTGTGTCTGTGTGTGAGAGTTTGTGTCTGTGTGATAGAGAGAGTTTGTGTCTCTCTCTGTGTGTGTGTGTGTGTGTGTGTGTGTGCATGCGTGCGTGTGTGTGATTGTTTGTGCGCGTGTGTGTGTGTGAGTGAGTGTGAGTTTGTGTCTCTCTCTCTCTGTGTGTGTGTGTGTGTGTGTGTGTGTGTGTGTGTGTGTGTGTGTGTGTGTGTGTGTGTGTGAGTGTGTGTGTGTGTGTGTGTGTATAATAGTCACCTCTGCTCTGCTCAGTCTCTAGTGAGTGTTTGAGTCCTCCTGTGAGATTTCCTGTTCTTCTTGTTGCGTCTGCAGTTTCGGAAGTGAAGCTCGTCTCCTGAATGAAGCCTCCACATCTCTGTGGTTTCACACACACGCACACACACACACTGAGTTTCATCATGTCATCCTCCACTATATGAACACTGTTCATGTATTTAATGTTTTAATACACAGACGGATCAGTCGATCATCTCCACTATACTTCATCTCACTATTTACACAGTTTATTTTAATTATTTTTTTTTTATTTTTTTATTTTTTTGTAAAAAAAGACAAAAGGGACAATAGCTACATATTAATACACATTTTTCACAAATATGCCATATTATAGCCATAGGCTAATTTCCATATTAGACCCCCAGGCAGGTTGATGTTACACATAAATTAATAAATACATACAGATACACTATACACAGGCTATATACAGAGAAACAAGGACAAAAACAGTGATCACATCATATTAGGACAAACAGTAACAACAAGAATTGACAGCAAAGGACATATAGAAATAGGAAAGCATCAACTATATTACACAAACCATGATTTTGATTTTGAAGTATTTGATCATGGTTTCAGGAGTTCAGGTTTTAATTCATCCGGACAGTGTTTCACTGCTCACTGGGACTGTATTTCTGCATCGTCGACTGTGGACTCTTGGTAGGATTACCAGAGAGAAATGTTGTAACAGCGACTTATTCCTCCATATGTGTCACAGCGCCGATCAGCCCATACACACACATACAAGTAGATGCACTTTTATGATGGACAGATGCACTTTTATGATGGATGGATGCACTTTTATGATGGACGGATGCACTTTTATGATGGACAGATGCACTTTTATGATGATAGATGCACTTTTATGATGGACAGATGCACTTTTATGATGGACAGATGCACTTTATGATGGACAGATGCACTTTATGATGGACAGATGCACTTTTATGATGGATAGATGCACTTTTATGATGGATAGATGCACTTTTATGATGATAGATGCACTTTTATGATGGACAGATGCACTTTTATGGTCCATAGATGAACTTATGATCCATAGATGCACTTTTATGATGGACAGATGCACTTTTATGATGATAGATGCACTTTTATGATGGACAGATGCACTTTTATGATGATAGATATGCACTTTTATGATGGATGGATGCACTTTTATGATGATAGATGCACTTTTATGATGGACAGATGCACTTTTATGATGATAGATATGCACTTTTATGATGGATGGATGCACTTTTATGATGGATGGATGCACTTTTATGATGGATGGATGCACTTTTATGATGGATAGATGCACTTTTATGATGGGCAGATGCACTTTTATGATGATAGATGCACTTTTATGATGGACAGATGCACTTTTATGATGGACAGATGCACTTTATGATGGACAGATGCACTTTATGATGGACAGATGCACTTTTATGATGGATAGATGCACTTTTATGATGGATAGATGCACTTTTATGATGATAGATGCACTTTTATGATGGACAGATGCACTTTTATGGTCCATAGATGAACTTATGATCCATAGATGCACTTTTATGATGGACAGATGCACTTTTATGATGATAGATGCACTTTTATGATGGACAGATGCACTTTTATGATGATAGATATGCACTTTTATGATGGATGGATGCACTTTTATGATGATAGATGCACTTTTATGATGGACAGATGCACTTTTATGATGATAGATATGCACTTTTATGATGGATGGATGCACTTTTATGATGGATGGATGCACTTTTATGATGGATGGATGCACTTTTATGATGGATAGATGCACTTTTATGATGGATGGATGCACTTTTATGATGGATAGATGCACTTTTATGATGGATGGATGCACTTTTATGATGGATGGATGCACTTTTATGATGGACAGATGCACTTTTATGATGGACGGATGCACTTTTATGATGGACAGATGCACTTTTATGATGGACAGATGCACTTTTATGATGGATGGATGCACTTTTATGATGATAGATATGCACTTTTATGATGGATGGATGCACTTTTATGATGATAGATGCACTTTTATGATGGACAGATGCACTTTTATGATGATAGATATGCACTTTTATGATGGATGGATGCACTTTTATGATGGATGGATGCACTTTTATGATGGATGGATGCACTTTTATGATGGATAGATGCACTTTTATGATGGATGGATGCACTTTTATGATGATAGATGCACTTTTATGATGGATGGATGCACTTTTATGATGATGGATGCACTTTTATGATGGATGGATGCACTTTTATGATGGATAGATGCACTTTTATGATGGATGGATGCACTTTTATGATGGACAGATGCACTTTTATGATGGACAGATGCACTTTTATGATGATAGATGCACTTTTATGATGGATGGATGCACTTTTATGATGGATAGATGCACTTTTATGATGGATGGATGCACTTTTATGATGGATGGATGCACTTTTATGATGGATAGATGCACTTTTATGATGGATGGATGCACTTTTATGATGGACGGATGCACTTTTATGATGGATGGATGCACTTTTATGATGGATAGATGCACTTTTATGATGACAGATGCACTTTTATGATGATAGATATGCACTTTTATGATGGATGGATGCACTTTTATGATGATAGATGCACTTTTATGATGGATGGATGCACTTTTATGATGGATGGATGCACTTTTATGATGGATGGATGCACTTTTATGATAGACAGATGCACTTTTATGATGGATGGATGCACTTTTATGATGGATGGATGCACTTTTATGATGGACAGATGCACTTTTATGATGGACAGATGCACTTTTATGATGATAGATGCACTTTTATGATGGATGGATGCACTTTTATGATGGATGGATGCACTTTTATGATGAATAGATGCACTTTTATGATGGACAGATGCACTTTTATAATGGATAGATGCACTTTTATAATGTATAGATGCACTTTTATGATGATAGATGCACTTTTATGGTCCATAGATGCACTTATGATCCATAGATGCACTTTTATGGACTTCAAAACGGCCATTCACTGCCATTATAAAGCTTGGAAGAGAAATATTTTAATATAACTCTGATTGTATTCGTCTGAAAGAAGAAAGTCATACACACAGGAGGACTTGAGGCCGAGTAAATCATGGAAAGGTTTCCTTGAACTCTCCCTTTAATTAATCTTTGACGTCTTTTGTTTAAATTGTACTTCTTTTTTGTGTGCTTTACAGTTACTCATTATATTGACTTTTAAGGAATTAATTTTATTAATTCTAACTAAATTTGTAATTTGTTGAATTTAATTCATATTGTTAATTAATTATATTTCTTGTAATCTATTGGCACAATTTTATTGAGTAGATTAAGTGTATTATTTATTATAGTTTTTACTTGTATAGCATTTCTTCATACCATGGAAGTCAATGTTTACCATCATCTGTCTGGTTACAAACATTCTGCAATATATATATATATTAGTGTGTGTGTGTGTGTGTGTGTGTGTGTGTGTGTGTGTGTGTGTTCAACTGAAGAAAGAAACTCATACATGTTTGGAACAACATGAGGATGAGTAAATTATAAAATGTTTTTGGGAGAAATATCCCTTTAATTAAAAACAACAAAACAAAGGTGGTTAATTTGTTTTATTTTGACAGTAAAAGTACAAAATACAATCTTAATCATCTTAATTCATCATATTTGTTTAAAAAAAAAAACAACAAAAAAAACAATCACATGATTTAGTGATCAAACATGGCTGTTGATCTTTTCAGATTCAGATTGATTCAGTGAATCAGATTCATCAGATTTGAGCTTCATCGGTGATTTATCATCAGATTCAGAATCCCTGAGAGAAACACATCAGTTTCAGCAGATCGAGCTTCATTCACGAGCTAAACATCATCCGTCTGTTTCACTTCTTCTGAAATTATGAATCAGTCAAACTCTCTTCAAGTTTCTCTCTCGGTTTGATTCACTCACCTGTTTTCTGGATCATTACGCTGAAAGGCGATCGTCTCTGCTTTCGGAAAATATCTGACAACACATTGAAACTGATTTAAAAAAGTATTTTCTATTTATTCAGAGAGATTTTATAGTTTAGGGATCGTTAAATAGGACTTTCTTTCAGACACAATGAAACACTCGTGACTCACTTGGAGATCCTTTTACGCAGCACGAAACAGAGAAATGCCAGAAGAAAGATGAATAAGAGAACAGAAATCCACCACAACTGATCTAAACAAACAACAACACAATATATATTACATTTGTACTCTTTCTCTAATCTTTGGCATGTGTTTTATATGTGATCTTCAGTGATATTTCAGACTCACGTGATTCTGGAGTGTGTGTCGATCCGCAGCTGGAGTTATTAAACACTGAAAAACACATTCATAATCATCATGATTCACAGAAGATTCAATTCAACACTGAATCAGCACAGATGTGTGAGTCTCTTTTAATGCAAGTCTGCGATAATGACAAGATTCTCATAGTAATGAATGTATTTGAAGGGGAACTCAGTCATCATTTACTCTATTCAGTCACTCAGGTTTGCGTGAAGTTTACGTGGAGATGAGAACGATTTTAGCTTGGTAATAACTGATGATCTTTGATGATCAAAACAATCTGTTACTGTAATCTCCTATTATCACTGTAAAGCTGCTTTGATACTAAATTGTTAAAGCGCTGTATAAATGAAGGAGACTTGACTTTAGAGGGATTGAGAATGCCAGATGAGAACATGGATCCATCATGCCTTGTTACCACTGTGCAGGCTGGTGGTGGTGGTGTAATGGTGTGGGGGATGTTTTCTTGGCACACTTTAGGCCCCTTAGTGCCAATTGAGCATCGTTTAAATGCCACGGCCTACCTGAGCATTGTTTCTGACCATGTCCATCCCTTTATGGCCACCATGTACCAATCCTCTGATGGCTACTTCCAGCAGGATAATGCACCATGTCACAAAGCTCGAATCATTTCAAATTGGTTTCTTGAACATGACAATGAGTTCACTGTACTAAAATGGCCCCCACAGTCACCAGATCTCAACCCAATAGAGCATCTTTGGGATGTGGTGGAACAGGAGCTTCGTGCCCTGGATGTGCATCCCACAAATCTCCATCAACTGCAAGATGCTATCCTATCAATACGGGCCCCTGTCAATACAATGCCGCCCCTCATTCATCAGCCTGTAGGGCCCGTCCGCCCAGCGCAGTGAGCTGCTCCCGTGCTTTTGGGGGAGCAACTCTGGGTTCGGGCAAACAATTCTGAGCTCGGAGCCCTCCACCCGGACAGCACGCCAAATACACATAATCTTCACTCTGTTTAATTGATGTAAGTGTGAACTCGTGAATTTCATCTGTTAACTCTCACTCGTTCCTGCTCGCTCATTAGTTTGGGGGCGGGGGGGGTCAGGGACCTGGATATTGGATAGCTGGCCCAAAAAAGGTTGAGAACCATCATAAACACATCTCTCACCTCTGTGTGTGTTCGTGTGCGTGCGTGTGTGTGCGTGTGTGCGCATGTGCTGTCTCTCTCACCTCTGAACACGCTCTCCAGTCTGAACTGTGATGAAAGAAAGAAGCATTAGAGCAGCTTTTATAGTTAATGAAGGATGAAATATGAACAGAAGAATGATGTGTTGAGAGTTGATTTACTCCTGAAGTGTCACAGAGGATCTCATGATACAGATTCACACAGCGAGACGTGACGAGACGATCAGATGACACTGAAATAACAGGATTCATCAGTGTTTCAGGATCTGATGGATCTGCTATCAGACGCCCGTCCTGAACACACCAAACGCAAGAGGATCAAGAGAGTGTGTGTGTGTGTGTGTGTAATAACAGGATCCATCAGTGTTTCAGGATCTGATGGATCTGCTATCAGACGCCCGTCCTGAACACACCAAACACAAGAGGATCAAGAGAGTGAGTGTGTGTGTGTGTGTGTGTGTGTGTGTGTGTGTGTAACAGTTACCTCTAAATACCAGCTCTGCTCACAGTCTTCATTGAGTGTGTGACTCAGTATAATCACATACACAAACCCCACAGCGCTCTCTATCTCTCCACATGTAATGTTGATGATAGACATGATTCAACTCAATGAAGAACCTGTCTAAAACCACAGAACAAATGACTAATGTATTATTACATGGCAAGGGTTTTCTTGGAATAAACATTTCTGGAAAAGGTCATTAAACAGTGAAAATGTTAAGAAGGTCACCTTTAATAATTTATCATACGAAAATATCCATTTCTAAAAGAGCATGTATGGACGTACATAAGCATTTTAAAGAATACTGTGCATTTGAGGGGATTCACTACATCAAGTGTTGCAGAGAGTATAGCATTGCTTTTCTAATGGTTTATATTATGAATTTTGCTTAGAAATTTGTAAAATATACTGTATGCAAATATCTAGATTTTAAAGGTGTGTGGAAGAAATGTTATCTTTAAGATGTGTGTGAGCATCATAGGACAGTAAAAGAGCACACACACTGTTGGTAGGTGACAGGAGGGCTTCCACTCAAGGATAAAATATGATGAACATGTCTAAGATTGATCCACATATGATTGAAATACCATAATTGGCCTAGAAAGATAACATTCTGGCAGTCAAGACTATAAGGGAGAGAGGATGCTTCATTGTCACTATAATAGACCTTTTTACTTATTGTAGAGTTAACAAAAGTTATCATGAGCATTGTAATGTGTATCATAAGTATTGTAAAGCAGTCTTAACAAATGCCGACCGGGACATTGTTTAAACGAGCCGTTCATTCATACGCAAGATCGCTGTGAAGATACAGACCAGAAGTCAGAAGACAGAGAGCGAATGCCGCACTGAAGAGGGGCGGGGCTACAGAAGCTCTATAGCAGCGCTGAAGAGGGGCGGGGCTACAGAAGCTCTATAGCAGCGCTGAAGAGGGGCGGGGCTACAGGAGCTCTATAGCAGCGCTGCAGAGGGGCGGGGCTACAGGAGCTCTATAGCAGCGCTGCAGAGGGGCGGGGCTACAGAAGCTCTATAGCAGCGCTGAAGAGGGGCGGGGCTACAGGAGCTCTATAGCAGCGCTGCAGAGGGGCGGGGCTACAGAAGCTCTATAGCAGCGCTGCAGAGGGGCGGGGCTAGAGGAGCTCTATAGCAGCGCTGCAGAGGGGCGGGGCTACAGGAGCTCTATAGCAGCGCTGCAGAGGGGCGGGGCTAGAGGAGCTCTATAGCAGCGCTGCAGAGGGGCGGGGCTACAGAAGCACTATAGCAGCGCTGCAGAGGGGCGGGGCTAGAGGAGCTCTATAGCAGCGCTGCAGAGGGGCGGGGCTACAGGAGCTCTATAGCAGCGCTGCAGAGGGGCGGGGCTACAGAAGCTCTATAGCAGCGCTGAAGAGGGGCGGGGCTACAGAAGCACTATAGCAGCGCTGCAGAGGGGCGGGGCTACAGGAGCTCTATAGCAGCGCTCAAGAGGGGCGGGGCTACAGGAGCTCTATAGCAGCGCTGCAGAGGGGCGGGGCTACAGGAGCTCTATAGCAGCGCTGCAGAGGGGCGGGGCTACAGAAGCTCTATAGCAGCGCTGCAGAGGGGCGGGGCTACAGAAGTGCTATAGCAGCGCTGAAGAGGGGCGGGGCTACAGGAGCTCTATAGCAGCGCTGAAGAGGGGCGGGGCTACAGAAGTGCTATAGCAGCGCTGAAGAGGGGCGGGGCTACAGAAGCACTATAGCAGCGCTGCAGAGGGGCGGGGCTACAGAAGCTCTATAGCAGCGCTGAAGAGGGGCGGGGCTACAGAAGCTCTATAGCAGCGCTGCAGAGGGGCGGGGCTACAGAAGCTCTATAGCAGCGCTGAAGAGGGGCGGGGCTACAGAAGCTCTATAGCAGCGCTGCAGAGGGGCGGGGCTACAGAAGCTCTGTAGCAGCGCTGAAGAGGGGCGGGGCTACAGAAGTGCTATAGCAGCGCTGAAGAGGGGCGGGGCTACAGGAGCTCTATAGCAGCGCTGCAGAGGGGCGGGGCTACAGAAGCTCTATAGCAGCACTGCAGAGGGGCGGGGCTACAGAAGCTCTATAGCAGCGCTGCAGAGGGGCGGGGCTACAGAAGCTCTATAGCAGCACTGCAGAGGGGCGGGGCTACAGAAGTGCTATAGCAGCGCTGAAGAGGGGCGGGGCTACAGAAGTGCTATAGCAGCGCTGAAGAGGGGCGGGGCTACAGGAGCTCTATAGCAGCGCTGCAGAGGGGCGGGGCTACAGAAGTGCTATAGCAGCGCTGCAGAGGGGCGGGGCTACAGAAGTGCTATATAATCACTCTGTGTGACGGTACGACGGCTGGCCTTTTCTTGCAGGAAAATAAACCTCATCAAAAACTATTGGAAATGTTTGTCTGTTATTCAGTGACGTTTGCCACCATACAACAATATATAAAACATGTCTCATCAAAACATCTGTAACTCACTGAATTTTCAAGCTGGAGTGCTCAAACGTTTATACAAAGTACACACACTAGTTCACTACATCATGTCAAATACACAGTGTTTCAAACTGCCCCTCGCTGCTCTGTGTGCAGTACATGTGTTTTATCATTTATGTTTCATAATTTACTCTGTTCTCATAGTTGTATTTTCTGTATTGTTAAGAAATGTTTTGGTACATTTGGTTTCATAAAGCACTTAATTCATGGTTTTACTAAAAATACGTTATTTCCAATCATTTCATACTGCATTTGTGAGTAATAAAAAGTGGATTATGTAAGCTTTGTTATCAGTCTCATATTTGATATATTATACTTGCTCTATGTTTTAAATGTTTTATACGGTAACAATGTTTTATACGGTAACAAATCAATACATTTAAGAAGAAGACAACATTGTTTAAAGTCTGAGATTATTGCAGATTTATGTTTGCCGTTTTGTTAAGTGTGAATGAGTAATGTTTACTGTACTTTGAAATAGAAATATCTGATTTGTAGAAATGTGTAAAATAAACTGGTCCTGCAAGTGTATTACTCATAATGAAACAGATATGATTCAGTGACATCAGTGGAAGAAGAGAAGCGAGTCATTTCAGTAATGTACACCACACAACCACTGAAAATCGCTCAGTGTATTGGGGGGTTCCTGAGCATGCACCCATCAGATGTTCCTGATCTACACATGTGCATATTAAAGAGTTTGAAGGCAATAAAAAACGGATAACCGTATAACCTCTAAAAGCATATCCGTGGGCAGGAGATTCACAGATTCCTAAACATGTTTAAATATTGCAAAGAATGACCCACACTATATTTATGCTTATTGTTGAGAATACACAAAAACACATTCAAAACGGGAATTGTCTTAAATAAGAAATGTTTCAAGGATTATTTTGCATAGATTTTATATTTCTATAATATGCCAATGTGTCTAGAGCAATTAGTGTGAACATCACAGATCAGTTTCAGAAACTTGTTTCTTTCCTGAATTAATCAATGTTTTTGGACTAATCGGTTATATTAATGTCACTTGACAAAAAATAAAATATTAATAATTATCGCAGGAGACTTTTAAAAATATTGGGCATTAGCATCAATGAGTCGCATGGAGTCCTGTATATTACAGATATGCATAGCTTCAGCGAATCCTTGACACAGTAAGAGAAACAGATTAAATGTGAATCTGCAGGATTTGATTGAACATCAGGGCTCGCGCACAATAAACTTCACCTCTATCTATAATCTCTACATGAGGGTTTTTCTGCCTCCACGTCATGCATATTGTTTATCATTACAAAACACAGACCTTCATCTACAGATCATGTACAGTGTCTACGCTTTACAGTGACTGGCATCTCAACGCATTATTTGACAGTTTTAGTACTGATATAGGCTATACATGACTAATAAAAAAAGTGAAATATTGATGCATCATCAGTAAAACTAATCACACAAATTGTTTTTCAAACACAGTTTGCATTTTATAAACCTGCTCAAAAATGGTTATAAGACTAACTGTACTTCATACCTGAAGGTGTCCTTGTCCTGCTGTTGGATTGAACACATGTTTCTCGCTGTGTTTATGTACAGAAGACTCATGTGCCGCTGTGTTTCACTTTCACAATGACTGCTGACGGAAGAGAGTCCGTCAAAAAGGACTTTGCTGGTATGTTACTGTAAAACTGCACTAAATTGAGTTAACTGGTTTCAGAAACCGACTGCCTTAAAACTCTCAGATCATACACACATGAGTCAATATTAAAAACACTACAGATCATTCATTAGACACGACCGAGAAAAACAGAGAACACAGAAAGCATGCAGCTACAGAAAAAAAGTATATTGTAACAAAGTAAACAAATTTTGCAATTATGTAAAAAAGTTGAGTAATGACAGCTTATAGTATAAGGAGATGAAATACTGAATGCAAGTGTACTGAATATTGTATAGTAGGCCTATCGAATGTCTGTATATTCACATACAGTTTCTCCACATCTCAGACACTGTCATTTACATATATTGTACATGCACAACATATTGTTTCCATCAACATTAGAGCCACACTGTGAGTCAGTTTTGGGATTCTGAACGGACTTGTATTATGTACAGTTGGCTTGATCACATCATTAGAAACGAGTGTGAGCAGTTCTGAGTCATTGTGTGTGAACGATGACTGTGTTGTAGTTGTGTGTGTTTCACTTCTGCCTGCCTGTGTTTAGCGTTTTGAAACATAAGTGCATCACAGTGAGAAATGTGTTTTAGTGAGTGAGAATGTGTTTAGAGTTTAGCAAAAAGAGCGCATGAGATTTTGCAAACAGTGTTTTAAACTACCGGAACTTGTTTAATGTTTCACAGAAAGAGTGATTTATTCAACAGATTGGATTAGACTATTGAGAATTTGGTTCAGAGAATGGAGTTTAGTGTTTTAGAATTGAGAAAAAAACTGCAAATACACGAACAGTGTTCATATAGTGGAGGATGACATGTAGTGTGAAACCACTTAATTCAGAGAAGAGCGTCATTTGTAAAAAAACAGGAAATCTCTCAGATGACTCATCTCCCAATGATGATTTATAGTGAAGATGACGGGTAAACGCTCAAGTCTGTGTGCTAGTTCTGGGTTTACGAATGGGGCACCGCATTCGAGCAGATGTAATAATAACGTTAAAATCTTAATGGGTAAAGACAGGCCATACAATATACGATAGAAAATGAATAGGTAATATATGATTTATAAAGGCTTCATGGTATTTGTCGGGGCCCTAATTCTCCGAGGCCATAAGCGGCTGCTTCCCTCGCTTAAGTCCGGCCCTGACTAAATGATAAAGGGATAATGCTTAGTTTCTGCACTTGTATGGTGGAAAAACATAATATTTAACCATGTGAATGTGTACAGGATGGACAGAGGAGAAAGAAGGAACACTTTCTGTATTGACTGGTTCAAACACTTAAATAACAGGCTTAATGTGTGATACATGTAGCGCCTCAGCGTGTTTGACTGTAATGAGAGATGGCTATCCTGAGTTCTTTAAATAATCAAATAAGTGAGGTTTCACTAATAAACGTATCAGTATTTAACTTGTGTGTGTGTGTGTGTGTGTGTGTGTGAGTGTGTGTGTGTGAGTGTGTGTGTGTGTGCTCTTGTTTTTGTGATATATGAGGACACAAATGTGTATAATGACATATTACACTGGTATATACAAACTACACGTGATATATGAGGACATTGCATGAGTCCTCATATTTCAAATAGCTTATATAGTTTTTATAAAAATGTAAAAATGCAGCATGTCTCCTGTGATGGGCAGGTTTAGGGATGGGGCAGTGTGTGTGTGTGTGTGTGTGTGTGTGTGTGTGTGTGTGTGTGTGTGTGTGTGTGTGTGTGTGATGGGTAGGATTAGGGATAGGGGCAGTGTGTGTGTGTGTGTGTGTGTGTGTGTGATGGGCAGGTTTAGGGATAGGGGCAGCGTGTGTGCGTGTGTGTGCGTGTGTGTGTGTGTGTGTGTGTGTGTGTGTGTGTGATGGGTAGGTTTAGGGATAGGGGCAGTGTGTGTGCGCGTGTGTGTGTGTGTGTGTGTGTGTGTGTGTGTGATGGGTAGGTTTAGGGATAGGGGCAGTGTGTGTGCGTGTGTGTGCGTGTGTGTGTGTGTGTGTGTGTGTGTGTGATGGGTAGGTTTAGGGATAGGGGCAGTGTGTGTGCGTGTGTGTGTGTGTGTGTGTGTGCGTGTGTGTGTGTGTGTGTGTGTGTGTGTGTGTGTGTGTGTGTGTGATGGGTAGGTTTAGGGATAGGGGCAGTGTGTGTGCGTGTGTGTGTGTGTGTGCGTGCGTGTGTGTGTGTGTGTGTGTGTGTGTGTGTGTGTGTGTGTGTGATGGGTAGGTTTAGGGATAGGGGCAGTGTAAGGGATATACAGTTTGCCCAGTATAAAAGCCATTACGCCTATGGAATGTCCTCATATATCACAAAAACAAAGCTGTGTGTGTGTGTGTGTGTGTGTGTGTGTGTGTGATTACTAACTAATTATATTAAATAGTCTTTCCCTTTAAATCACCATTTAAGCAGTAATATCTACACTTACTCTGAATAGCTATAAAAACTCTGTTTCTTAGGCTACTTAAAATATCAAAAGAGTAAGTAAACACAACTGTTTTATTAAAAAATATATAACAGATTTACTTCGTAAAAGTAGGTCAGTAATTACATATGTCTGTCAAAATCACTTTTCAGATCACAAATGCATTTAAATTCACATTCAAAACATAAGGGCCCAAGAAAATAAAATAGCCGGCAAACCTAGCTTAAATACCCTTCAAATGTTCAAATGATGCAGGCCTGAATGTAGCTCGGGTACGTTGTAGCCTTAAACCAAAGCGCTGCTTCACCACACAGGCCAAACAAAAAAAGGGTACCTTTACTCAGTGTGAATGTAATGATGTTTTTTTAACAAAGTTCGGGAGGAGCACGTTCAGATAATTAACACGAGTGGAGTGCACTCAGCAATCAATGATAAGAGGTATATAGACTCAGCAATCTCACCTCAATCCATTGATAGTTTATCAGCATCCCTCCACCGCCCCGTCTCCACACTTCTAGTCCTAACCACTTACATACGGGGGGGGGGGGTATGTAAGTGTGAACTAGGGCTGCACAATTCATCGCAATTTACATGTAATCGCACTTAAATCGAGATGGCATATCGCGATTTTGAAATCGCAAATGCTGCAATTATCATTAATGAGCAGCTCGTCAGTGAAGCACGGCTCTGGAAACACTGCTCACTCTGAAAGCACTGTGAGTCGAGTCTCTTATAACGTGCATTTACTCCAAACTCACTTTTAAAGGAGCATTGCGTAGGTTTTTACTTAAAAAAATCTTTAATATAGAGTTTTCATTTGTACATTTATGAGCCAACCATAATGTAATAGAAAGAATGACACCTTGAATGTCCACCACGGTTGCCTCTATCAGCCTGTAGGCTCAATTGTATGTGGAGGAGTCGGGTTCGAATTGGCGCAAAAATAAAAAAAATGTGACGTCATGCGCGTTCTCGTCTACTTGTAAGTTTCAAATGGACTCTGCGGACGGAAAGAAGCGACCAGCCTCCAGCATAATACAGACACCCACGGAAACTCCTCGTAAATGTAAAAAAAAAAAAAACGTATCTAACATTAGTGCGGCCAATTTAGAGAGTGACCGGCGTCGGGCGAAGACAAGAGTCAACATCGGAGCGGCATTTGCAACATTTTACTAAAATATGGTCTGTCAAACAATAACCTTACAGTACTGTAACTTTTCTTACCTCTGTAAACATGTGGTGAATGAATCTCGGTGTGCCGTCTGTGGTCGTGCTCGTACGAGCGTGCGCACCGAGAACGAGCATGAGACTGGCTGCAGTTTCTCTAATGGCCACTGGTGTCAGTAACGGTTAGAAATGACAGAATCTACGCAATGCTCCTTTAACGAGAGACGAGCATAATTTGTGATATGATGCGCTTCTGACACAGAATAAGGCAGTCATGCATTTATAAGTCATGTAACATGACTCATGTTTAATCAATCAAAGCATTTAAATTTTCTGTTTATTCAGCTACAGCGATAGGGATTTCCTGGAATGATGAGCGTACCTCTGTGGCGGGGCATTTTTATCGTGTCTGCGTGAGAGCGCCCTCTGGAGTTCAGATGGAGCAGCATTTACTACCGGTCAGCCGCACTGCACTGAAAAGCTGCACATAAAATAATCGCAGCCTTTGACAAATTGCGTGCGGTTTTATTGCAATTAATTGTGCGGGGGGGGGATGATGATGATGAAAAAAAAGGTTGTACCGTATCACGTGCCATTTGAGCTGAAGCGCTACAGCGGTCTGTCACATTTAAAAGCACCAAAAACGTCTCGGTTACTAGTGTAACCCTCGTTCCCTGAGGGAGGGAACGGGAGACGCAACGTCGACGTGACGACGAAATTGGGATCACTTCAGGGAGCCCTATCAACTTCGAGTATCTACAGAACAAGCCAATGAACGTTGGCGTGCGTGAAATCGTCACGCGCCCCCGCCCCGCAGCGCGGGTATAAACAGGAAGCGGGCGCACGCACACATTGTTTTTCGCTGAGGAGCCGAGATTTAAGACGGCCGTACAGCGATGGTCAGCAACCGTGGCGAAGGGACGTTGCGTCTCCCGTTCCCTCCCTCAGGGAACGAGGGTTACACTAGTAACCGAGACGTTCCCTTTCGGTCGCTCACGTTCGACGCAACGTCGACGTGACGACGAAATTGGGATCCCATGGAAAACGCCACGGTAGCTGCCACATCCAGCGCCCTACGGAAGACTCTCAGACCCCCAACTGGCTAGGGCGGAAGACCTGCGTAGAGGGAGTTCGGACTGCTGTTCCGTTACAACCCACACAGTGGAACTCTTGGATAACACTGGGAAAGCGAAACCCTCCAGGGGAGAGGGACGCTGCGGAGCCACATCCTGCCCGAAGGGAGGTAACATGTGGAGAATACACATATGGACTGGCCGAAGGGGCAGTGCAACATATGGAATGTCACTGGGGTGGCTCCAGCCTGAGAAGGGGGACGCAGCACCAGACAGTGACGGCAGAGCGGACTCTGCCAAGGGAAGACACGGGCTCACCGCAGGGAGCTGATCGTGGAAAAATACGCATATGGGATCGCCGCAGGGATCACCACATATGGAACCCAGTCTAGCACAAGTTACACAAGCATACGAGCACTAGACCTGGCGTCGGACGCTCCGCAACGTCTGACTGCCGAAGGGGTGCGGAGGAACTCAACAGGGTTCGCCTAGTGGGGAACTCGACTGGAGCAAAGAAGCGCACGTATCCGCTCCATGTGGAGGGGAGTGGCGCAGCAAGCCGACACAAGAGCGGGAATTTCGGTGTTACCGGCTGGTTGAAGCGAGCACACAGGAAGAAACCGGCTCAACACGTAGGCTATAAAACCTAGCGAACGTGTTAGGTGTCGCCCAGCCCTCAGCTCTACAGATGTCTGTCAGCGAGGCGCCGTGTGCCAGCGCCCAAGAAGAAACGACACTCCGAGAGGAGTGGGCTCTCAACCCGGTGGGCAAGGCACGCCTTGGGCTTAGTAAGCCAAGGCGATGGCACCCACAATCCAGTGGGCCATCCTCTGCTTGGAGACAGCCTTTCCCTTTCTGCTGGCCTCCGTAACAGACGAAGAGCTGATCTGAGGTCCTGAGGCTTTGCGTTCTGTCCACGTACAGGCGCAGAGCGCGAACGGGACAGAGAAACCCAGGGCTGGGTCTGCCTCCTCCGAAGGCAGCGCTTGCAGGTTCACCACCTGGTCCCGGAAGGGAGTGGTGGGAACCTTGGGCACGTATCCGGGCCGGGGTCTCAGGATCACGTGAGAGTTAGCCGGGCCGAATTCCAGGCACGATTCGTCGACCAAAATTGCATGCAGGTCCCCTACCCTCTTGATGGAGGCCAATGCAACCAGGAGTACTGTCTTAGGACAGAATTTTTAACTCTGCTGACTGAAAAGGCTCCAAGGGTGGTCTCTGAAGTCCGAAAGGACCAGAGAAAAATCCCAAGAGGGTATAGAGAGTGGGCGAGGAGGATTCAGTCTCTTCGCCCCCCTCAGGAACCTGACGATCAGGTCGTGCTTCCCCATTGACTTACCTTCAACTGCATCGTGATGTGCGGCGATAGCGGCAACATACTTTAAGGGTGGAGGGAGACAGCCTTCGCTCCAACCCATCTTGCAGGAAGGAAAGCACGGCTCTGATCGAGCAAGATCGGGAGTTCTCCTCGTGAGAGGAAGACCAGTCAACGAACAGGTTCCACTTCAACGCATAGAGGCGCCTCGTAGAGGGGGCTCTAGCGGAAGTGATGGTGTCAACTACCGCTTGGGGTAGGTCACCTAGAACCTCCGCGTCCCATTCATGGACCAGGTTTGTAGTTTCCAGAGGTCTGGACGCGGGTGCCACAGGGTGCCCCGTCTCTGAGAGCAGGTCCTCTCTCAGAGGAATGGGCCAGAGAGGAGCTGTCGCGAGGAGCACCAGTTCCGGGAACCAGGTCCGGTTGGGCCAGTACGGCGCAACTAACAAGACCTGCTCCTCGTCCTCCCTGACTTTGCACAAAGTCTGTGCAAGAAGGCTCACTGGGGGAAACGCATACTTGCGTAGGCCCGGGGGCCAGCTGTGTGCCAGAGCATCCGTGCCGAGGGTCCCCTCGGTCAGGGAATAGAACAACTGGCAGTGAGACGTGTCCGGGGCGGCAACAGATCTACCTGTGCGGTCCCGAAGCGCCTGAAGATCAGCTGGACCACCTGGGGATGGAGTCGCCATTCTCCCGGTAGCACCTGCTGCTGTGAGAGCTCGTAGGCTGCACGGTTGAGCAGGCCCGGAATAACATGGCACGAAGCGACCTCAGATGCTTCTGACTCCAAGGAGGAGATGGCGGGCGAGTTGTGACATGCGGCGGGAGCGTAGATCACCTTCGGTAGATGTACGCAACGGTCGCAGTGCTGTCCGTATGGACCAGTACATGCTTGCCTAGTAGCAGCGTTTTGAAGCGGCCCAGCGCAAGATGAACTGCTAACAACTCGAGGCAGTTGATGTGCCAATGCAGTTGAGGCCCCGTCCACAGACCTGAAGCTGCATGCCCATTGTACGTGGCCCCCCAGCCGGTGGCAGAGGCATCCGTGGAGACCACAGAATGCTTGGACACTTGTTCCAGGGGAACACCTGCCCGCAGGAACGAAGGGTCCGACCACAGGGTGAGAGTTTGGCGACAGTGCAGGGTTACTTGGACCCGGCACAAGCCGCTCTGCCACGGCCATCTCGGGACTCGATCGTGAAGCCAGTGATGGAGCAGTCTCATATGAAGCAATCCGAGCGGCGTAACCGCGGCTACAGATGCCATATGCCCCAGGAGCCTCTGAAAAAGTTTCAGTGGTGCCGCTGTTCTGCGTGAGAGAGTGTTCACGCAGTTCAACACTGACTGGACGCGGGCCTTTTTTCGGCGCGCTGTCATGTTGATCGAGTCCAGCTCCATACCGAGAAAAGAGATCCTCTGCCCGGGGGTGAGTTTGCTCTTTTCCCAGTTGACCCGAAGCCCTAGATGGCTGAGGTGACTGAGCACCATGTCCCTGTGTTCGCACAACTGCTCTCTCGACTGGGCGAGAATAAGCCAGTCGTTGAGGTAGTTGAGAATGCGAACGCCACGCTCGCACATTGGGAGCAATGGCTGCGACTTCCGTGAAGACACGGGGCGACAGGGCCAGCCCGAAAGGTAAGACTTGTACTGATATGCCCGACCCTCGAACGCAAAGTGAGAAGGGTCTGTGTCGAGGGAGAATCGAGACATGAAAGTACGCGTCCTTCAGGTCGATCGCTGCAAACCAATCTTGGGGACGGATGCATTTGAAAATGCGTTTCTGCGTAAGCATCTTGAACGGCAGCCTGTGAAGGGACCGATTCAGGACACGCAGGTCCAAGATAGGTCGTAACCCACCTCTTTTATTGGGTACAAGAAGTACGGGCTGAGAAGCCGGTCTTCATATCGGCTGGAGGGGCCGGCTCGATTGCGTCCTTCGCCAGTAGGACTGCAATCGCTACCCGGTGAAGGCCGGGGGACGCCGAGCGACCTGAATCGCATAGCCGAGTCTGACGACACGGATGAGCCAGCGAGACAGGCTGGGAAGCACTTACCAGGCTCTCAGACACCGTACAAGCGGGACCAACGGCACGACAGACGTACCCGAGGTGGGGCAGCGTGGTGGAATGCAGGGACCCGACTCGGACGGCATAGCGGCCCGAAGTGGGGTCTGAGTGTACAACACTAACCTGACTCCACCGATCGGCAGGGGATGAGTGAGACGGCATAGGCACGGCCTCGAGCACATCAAGCTACCGCTGGCGAAGCAAGAGGGGGCAGAGGGTGGCAAGGCATAGCGTCGCACACCGCCAACCTCACTCTCTTGGGACCCAGAGAAGAGAAGCTGCTTTGCTGAGAATTTGGTACCGCTGGTGAGACGCCAGTGGCGGAACAGAATGATTCAACGAAAGTTATCCACCCGGCCCTCCTCCGGGGGAGAGCAGCTGACTCTGGGTCGCCCGTCTCAGGGCTGAGACGAGTGGTGCCGTCGACCTGCGAAAGCTCAACGTCACAGTAGAGCTGGCTGTGGCGGAGTTTTTTTTTTTTTTTTGCAGGGGACTGACACCCTTGGCGACAAACAGACTGAGGGCCCACCAGTGACTCAGGGAGCACATTGCGGTAAGCTTTTAGTTACCTCAGCCTGCTTTTGAACTGGGGAGAACCGCTGGGCACCGTCTCCAACAGTGTCGCCGAAGGCCACCTCGCTAGATGGGGGCATCGCGAAAACGAACTTTGGCGATGTCTCACACCAATGCAAGGTTAGCCAGGGGGCACTTCTGGACCACTAGGGTGTACATCATCTGGCCGAGGGCCAGCGCTGTGACTTTAACACGGTCAGTCACCAGGCGCAGCTCAACCCCGACTCAGAACTACCCTCATGCATTATGACTGTTTGGTCACATGCAGGGAAGAGGCGGTCTGCAGTAGCACCACCGTCCAACTACTGAGGGTAGTGAGAGAGGAAAAACTTTCTGCAGCTTTTGGCACTAATGACACGCCATATTGGCACCAAAATGCTTTCAACTGCAAAAGGGTTTTTCACACACATCCGGGAAGGCATGGGGCGGGGCAAGGCGATTATGCGTTGCACTGCGCCCTCAGCGTAACCGGGAAAGCATGGCTGTCAAGTCTGAATCTGATTCAGCATGAGCATGCGCACCATTATAATGGGAGCTCAGCATCATCATTTCCAGAGCGTAACAGCACTCTCTCTGATGCAGCGATCGACGTCTAATCCTCCTCTGTAGCCATGAATGAAATGCTAGGACCATCATTTTTTAAGACCAGCATCCCATCCAAAGCAGCCAGGGACACGTGAGACAATGAATGTGGCCATCAACTTGACGGCACACAGCACGATCAGCGTGCTGACGTGATTATGTTCTCACAAGAGAATATAACCACCCACAAACAGAGTCTCACATGTCTGCGATGCGATAGAGGAGTGAGGGGCCCACACGGATTGGTTACCGGGCGGGGAAGCCCTCACTAAAACCCTCTGGTCACCCTGGCTATACGCAGAAGTAGCCTTTTTCTGGTGCACCAGAAAAAGAACTAGATCGGGGCATAGGCGAGGGGACTCCACCTCGTTTGAGGCACTCGAGTCTCGACCGCGCATCTAGAGCGCCGAACGACGCGCGCTGGGTTGCCGTGACAACCCGCGCTGTCAGCTGGCAGCTCGACGGCACACGGCACGCTGAACACTTAAACCTTAATGAGAAAGGCAAGACGAACAACGTGCCGACGTGGTCATGCTCTCAAAAGAGAGCATAAACCACCCACGAGCACAGTTTCAACACACTTAAGCCCAGGCATGTGAAACAGAGATCGTGGCCGTCACATGAGGATAGGAAACGACCGCATCCAGAAACACACGGTTGAATGACGTCTTGAAAAAGACGCAGTATCAAACCGTGTATGCTCTTTTAGGAAAAAACTGCTCTCTCTGGTGCTGAAGCACCCAGGGATGACCGCGGCTACACAACAGGACAATAGTGCAAACCTGATGTGAGCACTCACATTCTCATTGAAGGCGCAACATTCTGAGCTGTGAAAACAGCTGTTTTGCCGGCTCACTGTGAGATCGCGGCCAGCGCTGTCTGTGCTGTCACGCCAACACCAGCTTGAAGAGGCGTTCTCCTGAAGAGCAGACTTGTTTTCTTCTTTAGAAGTTCAATACTGTCAGAAGATTGTAGAGCAGGAACAGTAGAAACGCTCGGCTCCGAAGTGAAAGACAATGTGTGCGTGCGCCCGCTTCCTGTTTATACCCGCGCTGCGGGGCGGGGGCGCGTGACGATTTCACGCACGCCAACGTTCATTGGCTTGTTCTGTAGATACTCGAAGTTGATAGGGCTCCCTGAAGTGATCCCAATTTCGTCGTCACGTCGACGTTGCGTCGAACGTGAGCGACCGAAAGGGAACTGTATTTATTGTTTGAATCTCGTAAAAATATTCACAGAATATGAGAGCAGAGAATTTGTTTCATATCAAAAGTAGCCTATAACTTTCTCTGTCTTGTCTGTCGGTGTCAGTGTCCTCTTTGACTCGCGATTTTTCTCTGCTTGAGAAAGATGTGTGCCGTGAGCGCGTGTGAAAAGGGTAAATTACGGTCACGGACGTCACTGACGTAACGGCGACAAATGTTTCCAGCGAATCGACAATCAGAGAAAGGCATTAGACACAGCAGTGGTCCAATCAGTAGTTAAGAGCCTGAACTTGTTTAGTAATTCGGAAATTAGTGCACATGAGGAAAAAAAATAAATACAGCACAGAAGAATGTCTCATTTAGCGTGAGATTTCTTTGTGGAGCGTGAGAGCGTGAGATTGAGGCTGAATGCGTGACTGTCACGCCAGATGCGTCAGAGTTGGCAACCCTGCCTAATGTGAACTCGTGAAACCCGTGAATCCGCACCGGATCAAACCGTCAGTAGCTGGAAACATGGCCGAGAGGATTCGTGATGAAGAGAAGACGGTTGAATAGAAGAGTCACATGGTTGGCAATCTGGGCAAAGTCCACCAACGTCACAGTAGCTCAACGTCAACGTCACAGTAGAGCTGGCTGTGGCGGAGTTTTTTTTTTTTTTTTGCAGGGGACTGACACCCTTGGCGACAAACAGACTGAGGGCCCACCAGTGACTCAGGGAGCACATTGCGGTAAGCTTTTAGTTACCTCAGCCTGCTTTTGAACTGGGGAGAACCGCTGGGCACCGTCTCCAACAGTGTCGCCGAAGGCCACCTCGCTAGATGGGGGCATCGCGAAAACGAACTTTGGCGATGTCTCACACCAATGCAAGGTTAGCCAGGGGGCACTTCTGGACCACTAGGGTGTACATCATCTGGCCGAGGGCCAGCGCTGTGACTTTAACACGGTCAGTCACCAGGCGCAGCTCAACCCCGACTCAGAACTACCCTCATGCATTATGACTGTTTGGTCACATGCAGGGAAGAGGCGGTCTGCAGTAGCACCACCGTCCAACTACTGAGGGTAGTGAGAGAGGAAAAACTTTCTGCAGCTTTTGGCACTAATGACACGCCATATTGGCACCAAAATGCTTTCAACTGCAAAAGGGTTTTTCACACACATCCGGGAAGGCATGGGGCGGGGCAAGGCGATTATGCGTTGCACTGCGCCCTCAGCGTAACCGGGAAAGCATGGCTGTCAAGTCTGAATCTGATTCAGCATGAGCATGCGCACCATTATAATGGGAGCTCAGCATCATCATTTCCAGAGCGTAACAGCACTCTCTCTGATGCAGCGATCGACGTCTAATCCTCCTCTGTAGCCATGAATGAAATGCTAGGACCATCATTTTTTAAGACCAGCATCCCATCCAAAGCAGCCAGGGACACGTGAGACAATGAATGTGGCCATCAACTTGACGGCACACAGCACGATCAGCGTGCTGACGTGATTATGTTCTCACAAGAGAATATAACCACCCACAAACAGAGTCTCACATGTCTGCGATGCGATAGAGGAGTGAGGGGCCCACACGGATTGGTTACCGGGCGGGGAAGCCCTCACTAAAACCCTCTGGTCACCCTGGCTATACGCAGAAGTAGCCTTTTTCTGGTGCACCAGAAAAAGAACTAGATCGGGGCATAGGCGAGGGGACTCCACCTCGTTTGAGGCACTCGAGTCTCGACCGCGCATCTAGAGCGCCGAACGACGCGCGCTGGGTTGCCGTGACAACCCGCGCTGTCAGCTGGCAGCTCGACGGCACACGGCACGCTGAACACTTAAACCTTAATGAGAAAGGCAAGACGAACAACGTGCCGACGTGGTCATGCTCTCAAAAGAGAGCATAAACCACCCACGAGCACAGTTTCAACACACTTAAGCCCAGGCATGTGAAACAGAGATCGTGGCCGTCACATGAGGATAGGAAACGACCGCATCCAGAAACACACGGTTGAATGACGTCTTGAAAAAGACGCAGTATCAAACCGTGTATGCTCTTTTAGGAAAAAACTGCTCTCTCTGGTGCTGAAGCACCCAGGGATGACCGCGGCTACACAACAGGACAATAGTGCAAACCTGATGTGAGCACTCACATTCTCATTGAAGGCGCAACATTCTGAGCTGTGAAAACAGCTGTTTTGCCGGCTCACTGTGAGATCGCGGCCAGCGCTGTCTGTGCTGTCACGCCAACACCAGCTTGAAGAGGCGTTCTCCTGAAGAGCAGACTTGTTTTCTTCTTTAGAAGTTCAATACTGTCAGAAGATTGTAGAGCAGGAACAGTAGAAACGCTCGGCTCCGAAGTGAAAGACAATGTGTGCGTGCGCCCGCTTCCTGTTTATACCCGCGCTGCGGGGCGGGGGCGCGTGACGATTTCACGCACGCCAACGTTCATTGGCTTGTTCTGTAGATACTCGAAGTTGATAGGGCTCCCTGAAGTGATCCCAATTTCGTCGTCACGTCGACGTTGCGTCGAACGTGAGCGACCGAAAGGGAACTGTATTTATTGTTTGAATCTCGTAAAAATATTCACAGAATATGAGAGCAGAGAATTTGTTTCATATCAAAAGTAGCCTATAACTTTCTCTGTCTTGTCTGTCGGTGTCAGTGTCCTCTTTGACTCGCGATTTTTCTCTGCTTGAGAAAGATGTGTGCCGTGAGCGCGTGTGAAAAGGGTAAATTACGGTCACGGACGTCACTGACGTAACGGCGACAAATGTTTCCAGCGAATCGACAATCAGAGAAAGGCATTAGACACAGCAGTGGTCCAATCAGTAGTTAAGAGCCTGAACTTGTTTAGTAATTCGGAAATTAGTGCACATGAGGAAAAAAAATAAATACAGCACAGAAGAATGTCTCATTTAGCGTGAGATTTCTTTGTGGAGCGTGAGAGCGTGAGATTGAGGCTGAATGCGTGACTGTCACGCCAGATGCGTCAGAGTTGGCAACCCTGCCTAATGTGAACTCGTGAAACCCGTGAATCCGCACCGGATCAAACCGTCAGTAGCTGGAAACATGGCCGAGAGGATTCGTGATGAAGAGAAGACGGTTGAATAGAAGAGTCACATGGTTGGCAATCTGGGCAAAGTCCACCACTCGGTAACGCTATATCCGGCTCCGTCACGGTCTTTGATCATCGTCGGTCTCACAGTTCCACACAGGCTTAACTAGTCGGGGTCGCTGGCCGCTAGCTTGTTAGCCAAGTCCGTGCAAAGACACTAACCACTATATCAGCGGCAAACTTAAACTCATTTCAGTCTTCGTGTGCGGAGTAGGCCACTCACACAGACAGAATAATCACCTTTAACGAGTCCTTGTTGAACACTTTCACTAAACTTGTGCAATATATTAACATTAACCGTGTTTCTCTTTCAGCAAAGTCAAGTCACCTTAATTTATATAGCGTTTTTAACAGTATGGATTTGATTCAAAGCAGCTTTACAGTGACAATAGAAATGAGCGTAACAGTGAAGTTGCGAAGATCATTAGTCATTAACTTAGGGGCCGCTAACACGACAACGTTCTAACAGAAAACCCTTAACGCGCTCTGGCCGCCTATCCGCACAAAAAGTATGTGGTGTCTCGAACGCACTCCCCGAAATAGGTTCGAAGGTGCAAACGATTATCCGGTATTTCGCAAACCTCAAAAACGCAAACACGAGAAAACGCAGGTATTTTTATACATTTGGGTATCAGCAATTAGCCAGCGACCTATGTTTCCGAATTTCCTAGGGTGGTTTCGTCTCGATTGGACTCACGGTTTCGAAGATATTTGCAAAAGTTTTTTAAGTCGTAACACTGCACAAACCGTAAGGCGAAACCTAGCATGTTTGGTATTGTTGGACTCGGCAAGGATTCGGGAATGTAAGGAGATGACCTTCATGAAAATACTTCAAACTTCAAGTTTTAAACATATAAAAAGTTATAAGAGTATTTGATTTTACCACTAGGTGGCGCTGGTTTGAAACCTCTCAAGGGAATTATGCCGATGACTCATACCCAGTTTCATAATGATATGCTAATGCATCAATGAAATACTACATTTTACTGCAAAATCAAAAATGACCGATATGAGAAAATTGGATATCATTCGACTCAGCATGAGGCCCTAAATCTAAAGAGACCACTTCTATGATTTTTGGACAAACTGTTCAGAGGTTATAAGCAAAAATAGCTATTTTTCGTATATCCGGACCAGTAGGTGGCACTGTGCCAAAGTGTAGTATGCAGCCTTGTAGCTACATTTACCAAGTTTGGTCTGAATACGATAAATACGATACAGCCTTAAGTCTGTTTTCCAAGCGCTTCATACAATCCGTTTGCGCGGTATTCGAGAACGGTTTGACGAATCAACTTGTGTCGCCATTGTCTAAAGATGATCTGGTTAAATTTTCAACCGTCTTGGAGGAGTTTGAAAAAGTATGTTTTTCGTAAAATTCAAAATGGCGGAAACATTTTCATGACGGAAAATGACGTCATAGGGTGAAATCGAAGCGGCTTGAGCAAAGGAAAAATATATTTGTTTATAGTCCTTACGGTTTAATAGTTATTAGCATAAATATGAGTGCAAATGTGGACAGCTGGTGGCGCTAGAGGGATTGAGTTAGAGACTCCAAATTTCCTATGGTGACAGATCACACTGTCCTCTATCAGTGTGCCAAATTTCATAACTTTTTACTATACGGTTCTATGGGCTGCCATAGACTTCCAGAGCGGAAGAAGAAGAAGAAACCATAACGGAATAATAATAATAAATATAGGAACGCCAACGCTTTCAATAAGTACCTACGCACTTTCAGTGCTTGGCCCCTAATAATCAGTGTCCCCAACTAAGCAAGCCGGAGGTGACAGTACCCTCTATATTTCTGGTGCAGTTGTAGTGCACGTGTCGAATAACAGCATTCCCTTGTTTTATGTTACTTAAAACTGATTGAATTAGGGTAAAACAATAAAATTAGAATTTATAGGTAGAATCGGGTATAAACACCTCCTTAAAGCAGCAACTGCACATGGTCACTTTTTGCAGTGGGGCTTTATAATGAAGACTTCTGAAGGGAATTAAAATATGAATTATCAATGTTTAGCTGGATTGTTTGACACTGATCATTTCCCACCTCTAGCTGATCCTTTGACACACAATATCCAATGACAATCTGATTAGGCATCTTTCCACACAATCCCAATGAACAAATGCAGGTTTAGACTGAACAATCAACACTGAGACACACAGCAGAACATCTCGTTTCATTAATATCATCTTGAAAATGTTGTGATTTGATTCAAATCTGCAATAATAAGAACAGAACCCATTCATGAATTTTCAAAATTTAATTACATTATACTTAAATATTTAATTACAATATTTTTATTAAATATGTACAGCAAATCCTCAAGTTCCATCACTGTAAATTGTGTTTGATCTTATGGCTGGATAATTATGTAATATGTAATTATGTAATATAAAACAATGTACATATATTTAAATATTCTGTATATAATCAGAACATCAGATATCTACTTTCTTATTAGCGATCAATGCAAATGGATAATCTTTAAACGTTAACTTATAGACAAGATGACTGGTGTTTGTCTGATCATTGTTTCTCACTGAATTGCACACATGTCCTGTTTTGATAGTTTCCCCGTGGCTCTGAGTGCACGAATCACTGCCTCTGTATGACTGATTCCTCTTCTCTCAAGTTCCTTTATGGCGCTCTCTAAATCATCGCCTACCTCTCTTATGAGTCTGACTAAATCTGATTCACCAGTTATGATCAAATCTTCACATAGAGACACTTCTGCTGAACCTAAGTGCTCCACTTTCCCAACCATTTTCTTATTCAGAATCTCCTGAATGTGTTTGTTGTCATTGGTGAAGTGTGTTCCTCCATTCTCTTCCACCATCTTCTCTATTTTTCCGATCAGATCTTTGAACTGAGGGAAACTGGCAGACTCATTATCTACACAGAAGAACCGGTTTCCACAACTGCGTACAAGGGATTGAAGATCTGGGTCGCTTCCTTGTAGAAACTCTTCAATGGTTTTATTCTCCTTCTCTAACTGGTCTTTATGGGTGAAGATGATCATGGTGTATTTTAGTATCTGTTCTCCAAACACTTCTTTGAGCTGCTGTATTGTGTTTTTCTCCTCCTCAGTGAATCGACCCACTCTAATGACGATAATAAAAGCATGTGGTCCAGGAGAGGATAACATTATGCATTTCACTATTTCAGTTTTAGTCTCATCTTCACTGAGTTTATTATCATAAAGTCCAGGAGTGTCAATCACTGAGATCTCTTTACCCATCCTCACTGTAGTTTCTGTCTGACAGTGTTTCGTCACAGAGTTTAAAATGGCTGAAGATTTAAACAGGTTTCTGCCAATGATGGTGTTTGCAGTGGCACTTTTCCCACATCCAGTTTTTCCCAGCAGAACCAGTCTGATCTGGTCTTTCCTCTCAGGGATCTGATGCTCATCTGGATCTTCTGATGAAACTACAACAGAAACATCAAACCACATCAATGCGCAGCATAATTAAATCTTAGTATTGTTAATATTTGCATAATGCATTTGACGATGCTCTAAGCATGATAAATATACGTGTCTTACACACTCAACGAATAACTTGCATGTACTGAATTCATTTACAACAACAAATCATCTTACAGTCGATATGAAGATTGTCCTTGCTGTCATTCCTCCTCATTTGACCCATGAGAAATTTCCATCTGTTCTTCATCATCATTCCTTTAATTTTCTGCAGTAGTTCTGGGACTTGATCACTGTGTTTACTCTTGTTATTGAAACAGTGAAACTTTCCTCCACATTCAGTCACCAGTCGCTGGAGATCCTCATGATCTTGTAGATATTCATCAATGGCCTGATCCAGTTCCTCCAGTTCGTCTTCATGTGTGAACAGAATCATGATGTACTTCTGAACTTCAGGACCTAATAAACCTTTAATATAATCCAGGATCTCCTCCTCGTGTCCCACAGGCTCCTCTAGAGGAACGGTGAGCAGAACTGCACTGAGTCCTGATGAACATCGAGAGACCAGCTGATCCTTCATCTTCTCCAGCTTCTCTTTATTCAGATCTGGATCCAGGAGATCTGGACAATCGATCACACACACCTGCTTCTGTCCGATCTGTGTTTTAACCTCACACACTTCAGACTCATGTTTCTTCTTATGTTTGTGGATCTTAAACCTCTTTTCTCCCAGTATAGTGTTTCCAGATGAGCTTTTCCCAGAACCGGTCCTGCCCATCAGAAGAATCTGGATCACTGGATCATCTGGACTGGAGCTGATCTTCGACATCTCTGAAATAAAAATATGAAATAAGACATCAGGTCAGATACACTAAGATTTGTCTTATGCAAATGCTGGGTTTAGCCTGAACCCAGTACCCGGTACAGTACAGTACGACCCGGGATGGTAAACCCTTATCCAGCTTCCATTTCCACCGACAACAGTAACCTTACTTGGTACAGTACCCTTTCTCTGGTTCTTCAACATCATTTGCCACGAACAAATGGTTCAATATTTCACAATACTCCTCACATGATTGTGAGTTATTATATTATATTTAAAGTTCTGGCTTTCATCCTCGTCGCCATTTAATATCGTAGATACCAAGATCCAAGAGAAAGTGTAGATTTGAAAATCATACTTTTCCCCGTTCTGGTTAAATCACGGAATCTACACCAGTTACTTTGGCAAGAGATCTCTTATTAATTATTTTTATACATGTTTCATACATGTTTTATACATGTACATCTATGTTTCTCCGGGTCAGTACAGTAAGGATTGAGCTTATATACACCACTGAGGGACATACAACTTCCCTGTAAGGTAGAAAAACATGTAGCATGTTTAAAAAGGAACGTATACCTCATACATACACATGGCACAATCCACTTTCCATATTAAGAAACCATCCCTCGGTGTATACATTTGTGGCACATTTGAATCAGACAAAACATTCCTTTCTTTGTAAAGAATATGCCAACTGTACACATCATCATCACTGGAAACCTATGCATCAGTTTAGTGTTGCATTCCACTCATACTTGTATGCAAAATACAGCTCATCCCATATCTCTGCTCAGCACACATGTACAAACATACTCTGACTTCACAGAATACATAATGAAACGATTATGAAAATGAATAAAGAAAAATACTACCAAAAAATAACATTAAACAGTACATTTTTAATCTTCAACGTAAACTCTCTTTTTATTAGGATTCATCTCTGTAACCAGCAATACACACACACACAAGCACAAACCACTGCGTGTTCTTCTCTGCTTTTAACAGTGCTACAGCCCACAAAACTGCGACACACAATAATGGAGGATATACAGCAGATATTGTTCTTGCTCCAACTGTATTACAAATGTTGCCTCTTGTGTTGTCATTCCCTTTGTAGCACACGCAAATCAATTAACGTTCTGCAGTGAGTCAAGCTCCGCCCTTTAGTACCGGAAAGGTCCAAAAAAGTGGACGGTACAGTTCGGAAATGGGGTACCATTCACAACTTCTGACAATGAAAAACGGCAAAAATTGCATATGGTACTGAACTGTACTGTAACGTACCGCTCGGTGGAAACGAGGCATTAGTCTAGCAAGAAAATTATTATGTAATACGTTAATATAGTTATGGACTTAAATTCAATGTTTTTTTTTTTTTGACCTATACACAGACAAAAAAATAATAATACTTTGGACCAACTTAAAAAAAAATAGTTACAGCCAAATATATTAGTTTTTCATAAATTACATTTCTGGTCTAGATCAAATCTTATATTTGGATTTGGACAAAAAAACAAAAACCTTCGTATAATGTAAACATATGATTTATTATAAAGGTCATACCATTAATCAATATATTTTCTTTAGACATAAGCTAAAATGTTAATGTAGGTCAATGTATATAAATGTATATTAATTTCACAGTAAATAAAATCAATTAGCAAGAATTTGCACTTTTGAAGAATTTTGTTTGTCCGTTTATTCTCAGTTCTTCTATGCGGAGTGTCATTTGCTTTTAGTTAAACTGAACACCATGGTTTTCAATTAGACCAATATAATAACGCACTTTTAATAAATTACACAATCTTTTCTATTTTTTTTTCAGAGTACAATGATTAAATTATGCCCGATTTTAATAAAAACTAGGTAATTAAACTATACTTTAGGTAAATATTAAGGCTGTTTCATTTGTTATTGCCAACATTAGCCTGATGAACGCTGAAGGTGCGTGCCTGTTCACTGCGTCATCTGATGTAAACATCAACTTGGTGAACTTATTTCCCTTCAGTACAATAGTAAAATACTTGTGGTTTTGGCGAAAAACATTTTATTCGTCTGCGATTTGTTTCTCTTTATTTCTAGTCATATTTGGCATGAAAAAACGTTAAGACTAAAAACAAATAATCGTAATTAGGTTACATGACTATGACGACAGAACCTTTTCCCTACAAATTAAAGAAATTAGGCAAAAACTACAACATCTCAGATAATCGTGGATTAAAATCTATTTGCCAACAGCATCATATAGGCCTATTGGTTGAGTCCGCTTACCTGAATACAGCTCTGCCATCTTTATGCGACTCTATCTAAGATCACAAGAATAATGCTTCAAATAAGTGTGAAACGTGAATAAATCACTCTCTTTAAATGAGACATGTCCAGGATTTGGTCAAAAGAAAAACGAGAGAGAGAACAGCAGCAGTAACATTTACATTTACTTTCACTTTGTAAGGACTGAATTTCCTGCTAAGACAAAAGCTGAGATAAAACTCACCATAAAGCAATAAAACACACCCTGGACAGAAGATCGCAAAGACAGAGCACAGGCCATTGTCTTGTCCAAACGTTTCTCCTACCTTATCTCTGCATCCCCCTCTCCCTCATCTCCTCTCCCCCTGAGTCAAGTCACCAAAAGTTCACTAAGAATGCCTATATATCATATATGATGTATCTTGGGAATCTATTGTTTTTACTTTTCGTGTTTGGTATTATTTTAAATGTCTCAGTGCGATTGGTAAAATGGTCTTAATTTCATTGCAATCATTGGTATTATGAGAAAGATTGAGGACTAGGAGAATCGTGTGTTCCTCTTTGGGTGATGTTTCTTCAAGATATCTCCCCTCTCCCCCGAGACCAGGTGCTACCCCCTGGGGTACAGGAACTGACCCAAAACACACTGGAGAAATATTGGTACAACCCTTTTGTTCTGGTCTGGGTATTTAAGGCTAGGTAACAGAGCAGTCTGGGGGAACTGTAACCAGTAAAACCCCCATGCAGTGCTGTGTCAGTGTTTTCCCCTTGGAAAGCTCTCACACACTACTGTGTGTCTCTGTCAGGAAAGCATTGCTTACTTTTAGAATCATCTTTGAGTAATTGATGTTATGCATTTATTATTTCTGAATTGGCTTTTAATCATTTACTTGTGAAATTGGCACAGTACATTTTTCCTGACAAAAATAAATGTTAACCTTGATTATTCTGAAGTTTTCTGGAATCATTATTTCTAGTAGATTATGTGTAGTCTGTTGTTCCCGCAAATCTCTGTCCAGGATAGATCACACCTAAGGCACTAATGAATGGAGCATGGGGCACATCATTAGACCTTCTGATTTCTGACTATCTCCTAACTTAGCATGTTGTACGCTGCAACTATTGAGAAAAATTACACCTATGAGTCAGCAGTGAGCGGCTGCGTAGGGTAAGATAGTTTGCACTGCACCCTCTGACTATTTTAGGACTGGCTAGTTTGTGATCGTGAGCGCACATTCGCGACGTGACGTCTCAAAGCGACACCAGGTCCTTAATGAACGAATATTTGAAATTATGAAATGGACAGAATAATCAAAGATCTAAATTAACTCATAATCAGTATTTATGACTGTTTTCTAATAAGAAACACAATCTAAATTTGATTAACATTTGAAATTGGAGTCAGATTAAGCGTATAGCTAAAGTATTATTTAGACTAAATTCCAATAAATTAAGTGAACTTCACTGGAGCGCTGAAAAGACATACACGCATTATTCCTTCGACCATACCATTGGATTCCGGTGTTGGGCCAATGGGTGGACCTTACAAAGTGGTGACCCCGACGTGATTCTCCAGATTGCGAGTGTTTTTTCAGCGAAATATTGGGACATTGCAACAAGTAAGAGGTTTGATCTTCTCTTTCTTCAGCCGTTGTGGTAAGTCAATTATTTTTTGCCTTTTTAGAAGTGTTGAGGGAAAATTCAGACGCACCTCATATAGACACATTTATAGAATGGGTCGGCATACCCAGTTAGACCGGAGAGCGCAAAATCCGATGGGGTTTGAGAATTAGATAAAATCACATACCAGGGACATGGTAGCGGCAGCGTAGATGAGAAATGATATTCCCTTGCTTTAACTTTAAATACCTCCTTGTTTGCCCACGCAACAAGTGATGTAACCTAAATTGGAATAACTTCATTCAAATTTTATTCTGGTACTCAACAAAGGGCGGTAAACTAAAAACTTAAATTCTGAGGTAAATAATGCCGTTGCATTGATTATTTGCTTTGCTGCAACAACATTGCAACACTGGAAATAAGAAAATGGTCACGCTGACTTGTGATAAAATCTTGTGAGTTAATGAGCTAAAAGATAACAAGTAAAAATGTCTCACTTGAATTCTTTGTGTGCGAAATGTAAAGTTGGACAAAACAGTGTAGTGAAATTTTATGAAATTTGAATATTTGATTTGAAAAGAAAAGAAAAGATCTGAGAAAATTATCTCTCAGTCCTAGAACAGCTGCTACGCAGAAGTCCTAGAGACTGAAATTCGGAATATACGCTAAATTTTAAAACTGATGCATATAATGACAATTATTGTGTCACTAAGAGGCTTGTAGCCAGGCCTGATAGTTTCAGAGGACATGCACAGCTTGTCCTTGTCTCATGAGAGAATTGAGACAAAACACAATAAGAATTACCTCAAATTAATTGCTGTTCTTCGAAAATCTTTCAATAGTGCTAAAAAGTTCATGACTGATGTCCCAGAATATGGTTTAAACAACACCATTTAAGACTCAGTCTTATAAAACATAGCTTTTAATTTGGTCTTATATCAGACTTTGCAATCACTGCACTCTTGTATGTTTTCGATGTCTCAAAAGAGACTGACAATCTTGGTGCCCTCCATCAGACCTGTTTGTCCAACCTTTCTTTCATATTCAAATAGATTCTTAAAAAGAATGCAATTGATAACATCTCAGCCTAAAACAAGATAATTGTGTCCAATTCTATATTGTAGAGTTCAAAAGGTCTGATGAAGGGCTTGGGCCCGAAACGTAACACACGGTGAGCAACTATTAAATTCACTAAGGAGCATTTGCTGGTGTGCGGACTCTTTGTTTTTACAATTCTATATTGTAGTCACAAAAATCTTTAAATTGAGCAAGGATTTGACCCGTTTCTCAGTGCTTGCAGTCCATTGAATGTTCACAGCATCAAAGCATCTATACTGGTTTCCAGTTTGGTTTGTTGCTGTGCACACGATGCTCATGCCAGCACAGCTGGAGATCCAGGGCCAAATGCCTTCTAAGATCAGTGAGATGATAACAAGTCAGTCTGGACATTTACACAGTAGAGACCCCAGAGACCAGTAAGTGAAATTTGTTTGATTTATACAATTTTATATAATATAATTTATATTATGACCAGATTGTGATATATATTATATTATAATGGCCAGGAATGGCTTTAATCTCTTGAGGATTCAGCATTGGTTTAGAAGAGGAAAATATGTTGAAGGAGAATGAAAAGAATCAGAATGCAGAGAGATGGTATGTGCATGTAGGGGGCAAGGAAGCAGGAACACTACTAGTGTTGGGAGGAAGGAGATAATAGATGGTTAGAGAAAGTATTGGTAAGGAAGGAAACTGAAGAGAAGAATGAATGAGAAAGAACTTATTTACCTTCTATTTGTGCAAGAATCTTTAATGAGAAAAATTACAATGCCCAGTATGTACCAACGAAAATGATCAACCCGATTGCCATATCCTGAATATCCATCCATATCCACAGGAGGATTTAAATTTGATCTAATAGATCTTTACCCAACAACACGGGGAGGTACAAGTTTTAATTTTCTCTTGCAACAAAACCACAAATAAAGTGGTGCAAGTGTTAAACTCCTATCTAGGAGTGTCAGCTCACATGGGATCTGATCAGACAAGGTATTTTACTGGACATGTAAGGAAAGTTGTGTGAAATGTAAACATCAGGCAGAAAATCTACAGTATGGACCACAGAGATCCACATGGTCAAGAGTTTGAATAGCACCATAAATTCCAAAGTCCAAACAAACAAACAGAGCACCACACCTGGTGATCTAATTGCTCTGACCACAGATCTGGCTAGTGTAAATAAACACAACACAGCAGATTGTGTGAGTAAAACTGCAATGGTAGTCAGATCTGACCATTATCACACAGTTTAATTGACCTTTTCTTTGCAAAAACATGATCATGATAATGAGACATGTCTTTGTAAATTAAAACAAATCTTCTCCGAATGGCATAAAATCTTAACAGATCAAAGCCACCAGTAACAACTTTCTGGCTAAGGCCATCAAACAAATATTGTGATAGACCATCTATCTCAATGCAATTTGTTTAAAGGCTCAAGATTAACTGTGTTTTCCTCTCTAGGTCTATCTTCCTTACAGGGTGACAACTGCCGTTCTTCAGAACCAGATTCCGCAAGGGTCTGGTCCCGCCTGCATCAAGCAGGACACACAACTTTACATGTAGGAGATGGGGGTGGAGAAACTTCAAGGGGCCGCTCACACCTCATAACACTACAGAAGTAGCTACTGTATGTGGCCTCCCGGATTAGCACCGGAACTAAATTATGCAACACAGATTGTGGTAGGATAGACACCACCCATCTCCACAAACATACACAATAAACACTATCAGTACCACAACCCTTTAGAACATCTCTTCCTGGCATAGATCATAAGACTATCCAGGCCAAAATAATTCACATCATGCAAATCTATAATACATAATTCACCTTCATACATATAGGACAAGGGAAATTGTTTTAATAATTTCCTTTCAATAATTTTCCTGAATGTAAACACTGATGTGCATAATGGGCATGGCTATGGTCACACATCAATTGGTTTAAATTCCACAGATACAATCTAATTGAGACCTAAGTATCAATACAACTGGTCTTTGGACAAAATGTTTGTTATGTCCGGTCGTTAGCGTTGTTGCAAACCAGGAGGGCCCCCTAGTTTCCAACAAATGACTAATGACAATAAAAAATATCTAAACAGGTAGATCTAAAATGCAGGCATTTCTATTGGTCAACTATACAATTCCCAGTCAGACCTGCATTATTGAGTGTGACATAGCCTGTACATCAAATGCACAGAGGATGATTGCAAAAGTTAAACTGCAAAAGTTAAACTACAGAGTTTAAATCTCTGTTTCTGTACATTTTATTCTCTAATTGAACATATTAAAACCTTAGGTTTTATTAATGATTTGCACTTAAAACAACTAATATAGGCAATTTTATAATTATGAAATTGTGTATTTTCATGTTTAATTATGTGATATATTTTAATTATGCATACTGCTGGTAAATATATACTAGTTATACTGACTTTCTGCTGCCCTTTCTTAATTTATCCAGACCAAGTCTAAATTCCACTACCAGATCACTGTGGTAGTGAAGAATTTGGTGATCAAATGAGACCTGGTCGCTAAATATATGATTCTGAAAAAGAGACCTTATTTATCACTCGCACTTCTGACTTTTGTCTTTTGCATTTTAAAGTACATCATGTCTTGTTATATTGTGTTCTTGTGTTTATCCAGTAACTTTTCTCATCTTACAATGACCACACATACATCAGTATTCAATTATTGCATGTCATTCAGAAGTTGTTCAGGTGTCTTACACGCAATGGAGCGTCATCAGTGAAAAGATTCCTTCAACAATGGAGTTCTGCCCTGCCCGGCAAACCAAACCTTCTGCTTGAAGGTGACCGAGGACTTCAAAGGGTCAGTTAAAACATCCTAGGGAGGACACGGATGTTTTCGCAAAGCGTTAAAATGACACTTTCCACTGACGCTTTCTGACCATGCTGACCAACCAACGCAAACGGACTTGATACGACGAGTCATTTCACAGACTGAATACCACCGCAACCAAGTGCAGGTGAAAGCAAACCCGGCCAAGAGGATCATGGGACACCCCGTCCAGCTGCTGCAGAATCCACTCAGCACAGTACGCCTCCACCTAAAGGGACTGTGTCACAGAGATGTATTCTGCAGTGTTTTCCTTTTAATGTTCAACCTGTCTTAATGCTGTTATTTCAGGTGACTACTTGATTCCTGCACCAATCGACTTCACTGAAAATGTGGAAACAGGAAAATGTCCAAAAATGTCCCCTTAGGTCTGATTTGAATCTGTCCCAAGGGGCCAGGGGTCGTCTGTAAGGACTGAATTTCCTGCTAAGACAAAAGCTGAGATAAAACTCACCATAAAGCAATAAAACACACCCTGGACAGAAGGTCGCAAAGACAGAGCACAGGCCATTGTCTTGTCCAAACGTTTCTCCTATCTTATCTCTGCATCCCCCTCTCCCTCATCTCCTCTCCCCCTGAGTCAAGTCACCAAAAGTTCACTAAGAATGCCTATATATCATATATGATGTATCTTGGGAATCTATTGTTTTTACTTTTCGTGTTTGGTATTATTTTAAATGTCTCAGTGCGATTGGTAAAATGGTCTTAATTTCATTGCAATCATTGGTATTATGAGAAAGATTGAGGACTTAGGAGAATCGTGTGTTCCTCTTTGGGTGATGTTTCTTCAAGATATCTCCCCTCTCCCCCGAGACCAGGTGCTACCCCCTGGGGTACAGGAACTGACCCAAAACACACTGGAGAAATATTGGTACAACCCTTTTGTTCTGGTCTGGGTATTTAAGGCTAGGTAACAGAGCAGTCTGGGGGGAACTGTAACCAGTAAAACCCCCATGCAGTGCTGTGTCAGTGCTTTCCCCTTGGAAAGCTCTCACACACTACTGTGTGTCTCTGTCAGGAAAGCATTGCTTACTTTTAGAATCATCTTTGAGTAATTGATGTTATGCATTTATTATTTCTGAATTGGCTTTTAATCATTTACTTGTGAAATTGGCACAGTACATTTTTCCTGACAAAAATAAATGTTAACCTTGATTATTCTGAAGTTTTCTGGAATCATTATTTCTAGTAGATTATGTGTAGTCTGTTGTTCCCGCAAATCTCTGTCCAGGATAGATCACACCTAAGGCACTAATGAATGGAGCATGGGGCACATCATTAGACCTTCTGATTTCTGACTATCTCCTAACTTAGCATGTTGTACGCTGCAACTATTGAGAAAAATTACACCTATGAGTCAGCAGTGAGCGGCTGCGTAGGGTAAGATAGTTTGCACTGCACCCTCTGACTATTTTAGGACTGGCTAGTTTGTGATCGTGAGCGCACATTCGCGACGTGACGTCTCAAAGCGACACCAGGTCCTTAATGAACGAATATTTGAAATTATGAAATGGACAGAATAATCAAAGATCTAAATTAACTCATAATCAGTATTTATGACTGTTTTCTAATAAGAAACACAATCTAAATTTGATTAACATTTGAAATTGGAGTCAGATTAAGCGTATAGCTAAAGTATTATTTAGACTAAATTCCAATAAATTA
Source organism: Semotilus atromaculatus (assembly GCA_031834385.1). NCBI lineage: Eukaryota > Metazoa > Chordata > Actinopteri > Cypriniformes > Leuciscidae > Semotilus > Semotilus atromaculatus. Next base: position 3,194,508 of record JAULUF010000031.1, read on the forward strand.
AGTGAACTTCACTGGAGCGCTGAAAAGACATACACGCATTATTCCTTCGACCATACCATTGGATTCCGGTGTTGGGCCAATGGATGGACCTTACACCATTATATTTTAGTTGACTAAATCTACTGTAGATTTAGTCAACTAAATTCTTATTGTATTTCGTCGACTAAAACTAGACTAAAACTAAACCAATTCAGATGACTAAAATATGACTAAAACTAAATCAAAATTTGTTGTCAAAATTAACACTGCGGTATATTAAGAGGCTACACTTTCCAAGTATGCCTAAGTGTAACTTGATCCCATCCCATTAAGCAGATCTAGTGTGTGTTGGTCTGCCTGACCCCTCTTTGTTTGGAATAATTGTATGTTACTCTGCCTTATTTGGGGGGTTGCATGGGTATAAAATGTCACCTTTTTCAGACCTTCTGAGTTTGCAGGTATGGTTCTCCTCTGCAAGCTGCCTCTTCCACTATTCCCTCGCCTGTTACCGGAACGGCGCATTTGCGGCCGATCTGTATCTTTAATCTAATTGCTTGACAATCTTAATTCAGCGAACGAGGATCTCCCTGACGACCGGAATGATAGTGCGTTTACAGCCTGTGGTGACGCATTTCAATGTAGCTGTTTCCAGTATTGACCTTAGGACTTGAGGAGTACAGTGGCGAGAAGCTACGTGTTTCGTCACTTCTATTGTGTTTTAATCGAGAATATTATGTCTCTTTGAATTTAGTGGGTTGAACATGACGCACAACGTAATGATGGCAATTGACGCCTCTCGCGGTTCAAACAAACAGGGCTGGGCAACTGTGTTCATCATTACGGTGTGTGTGAATAGTCCCTGAACATCGAGGGTCTGGTTACCGGGCCCATACAGGACACTAGCCTGGTTATTGGGCCCATACAGGACACTAGCCTGGTTACCTAACAGACACTAGCCTGGTTACCGGGCCCATACAGGACACTAGCCTGGTTACCGGGCCCATACAGGACACTAGCCTGGTTATTGGGCCCATACAGGACACTAGCCTGGTTACCTAACAAACACTAGCCTGGTTACCGGGCCCATACAGGACACTAGCCTGGTTACCGGGCCCATACAGGACACTAGCCTGGTTACCTAACAGACACTAGCCTGGTTTTCCGGGCCCATAAAGGACACTAGCCTGGTTACCGGGCCCATACAGGACACTAGCCTGGTTACCGGGCCCATACAGGACACTAGCCTGGTTACCGGGCCCATACAGGACACTAGCCTGGTTACCAGGCCCATACAGGACACTAGCCTGGTTACCGGGCTGTTACGTTCACCTGGCTCAAGGTGAAGCAACATAAAAATGGGGAGGCCACACATGGAACTCAAGTTATCAAAGAAACATTTAATGAAAAATATAAACAAATTAATAACCACAAATCAAAAAATAAAGAAAATAAATCATTCTAGAACTGAAGAGGAAAGAATCACGGCCTCCAACTCCGTCAGTCCTTCTATCAGCCATCTCCTGACAAAACGAAATCACCGGTAATCCACCACACCTGATCACCGCAGATTCACCACACCTGTTACTGACACTCCTCCAGAACATAGAACAACGCCACCTGGTGGAAAAAATACTGAAGACCGTAACACCTCCCCTCTTAAAACAGAGGCCCCTAAAAGGGAACTCTGCAAACTCCAAATTTAACACTGCAAAAAAATAAAATAAAATAAAAAAATAATAAATTGACACTCAACTATGTAGGCACATACAAATTTCACTTACCCCTTTTCTCCTCATCACCTACCCAAAACTCCATCTTTCAGTGTTCTCAGGCGCCTTGAAAACACTAAATAAAACGAAGATCAAGGGCAAATAACATGCAATAACATAGATGGTCTTATCCATCCACTGGGGAACGGGAGAATGCATCCGCCATTACATTATCCCGCCCCCGAATATGGCGAATTTCCAAACTGTATGGCTTTGTAATAATATAGCCCAACGAATAAGTCGTTGGTTAGGGGTTCGCAACGATTTCCAAAAAATCAGTGGATTGTGATCTGAAAAAACAACCACCATCGAACCACCCCCCACATACACATCAAAATGTTGCAATGCCCACACCAAGGCCAATGTTTCCTTTTCGATAACGGAATAATTCGATTGATACGAATTAAATTTCTTCGAAAAATAACTAACTGGCCTGTCAACTTTATTATCATCCTTTTGCAAAAGAACAGCTCCTGCACCTACTTGACTTGCGTCAACTTGAAGCTGAAACGCTCGATCCCACCGAGGCGCAACCAACACAGGAGCAGTACTTAGCAGAAGTTTTGCGTTTGTAAACGCACCCTGACAGCTTGAAGACCATACAAACTTGTTTTTTGACTTCAACAACTCAGTAAGCGGAGCAACTACCGTCGAGAAGTTTGCGCAAAAACTACGAAAGTATCCGATCACTCCCAAAAACCTCATCAGCTCCTTTTTTGTAGTAGGAGCGGGGAAACTATCAATAGCTCGCACCTTTTCCCGTATCGGACGCACCTCCCCTTGTCCCACCACTTTTCCCAGATAAGTTACCGTGGTTTTAACAAACTCACACTTTGCAAGATTTATTGTTAACTTGGCCTCAACGAGACGAACAAACAGGGCGCGCAACCGACAGCGCTGTTCCTCTCACGTCTGACTATATACCACAACGTCATCCAAGTAAACCGCACATCCTTCCAGCCCTGAAACCACTCGATTCATCAGGCGCTGGAAGGTAGCCGGAGCGTTTCGTAACCCGAAACTCATAACATTGTACGAGTATAACCCTGAAGGTATAATAAAAACAGATACTTCTTGTGCCCGTGAAGTCAAAGGAACTTGATAATACCCCTTTAAAAGGTCTATCTTAGTTACAAATTTAGCTGAACCCACGGAATTTATACAATCTTCCATCCGCGGAAGCGGAAAGGAGTCAGGCTTCGTAACACTATTTAATTTTCTATAATCAGTAAAAAATCTATGATGGTTTCGCAAGCTCAGCATTTATTAAGTACCTGACCTCAGCATCCAAATACTTCTGCTTTTCAGGGTGTACCCAATAACTTCTCTGTCTCTCTCCTACCATTCATTGCGAAATCACTTGAACGAGCTGCTTTCAACCAAGTGTAATCTTTCCTGTCTCTGACCAACCAGCTTGATGTAAACCAATCTGGCTTCAAGAAAGGACACTCGACCGAGACTGCACTACTGTCGGTCACAGAAGCCCTGCGGATCGCGAAAACTGCTTCCAAATCATCTGTTCTCATTCTCCTTGACCTGTCTGCTGCCTTTGACACTGTGAATCATCAGATCCTGCTGTCCTCCCTCTCATCACTGGGCATCACTGGATCTGCCCTCCAGTGGTTTGAGTCCTATCTCACAGGTAGGTCCTTCAGGGTTGCATGGAGAGGCGAAGTATCCAAAGCACATCAACTGACCACAGGGGTTCCACAGGGCTCAGTTCTTGGACCGCTCCTCTTCTCCATTTACACCACCTCACTGGGACCCATCATATAGGCACATGGTTTCTCTTATCATTGCTATGCTGATGACACCCAGCTCTACCTTTCATTTCAACCAGATGATCCCACAGTATCTGCACGTATCTCAAGCTGTCTGGCGGACATCTCGGCATGGATGAAGGAACATCACCTACAGCTCAACCTGGCAAAGACAGAGCTTCTCGTCCTCCCTGCCAATCCGTCTCTACAGCACAACTTCACTATCCAGCTAGATTCATCCTCAATCACCCCATCAAGGTCGGTCAGAAATCTTGGAGTTACATTTGACGACCAACCAACCTTCACAGAGCACATTACAAAAACAGCTTGATCATGCAGGTTCGCACTGTTCAACATCAGGAAGGTCAGGCCTTTCCTAACTGAGCATGCAACACAACTTCTAGTCCAGGCCCTGGTTATCTCTAGGCTTGATTACTGCAATGCTCTTTTGGCCTTCAACGAGCCCAAAAGGGCCCATGTCACTCCTCTGTTCGTCTCACTACACTGGCTACCACTCGCTGCTCGCATCAAATTCAAGGCTTTGACGCTTGCTTACAGATCTACCACTGACTCAGCTCCATCCTACTTTCACTCACTCTTACGAGTCTACACCCCGACCAGAAACCTACGATCGGTCAATGAGCGGCGGCTCGTGGTACCCTCACAGCGAGGCATAAAATCACTCTCCAAAACATTCTCATTCACGGTTCCATGCTGGTGGAATGATCTTCCCACCCTCATCCGGAATGCAGAATCCCTGACAGCATTTAAAAGTCAGCTGAAAACTCGTCTCTTCCGTGAGCACTTGACATAAAAAAATAATAAAATAAAAACCAAAAAAAATCCCTTCCCCTTGTCTGATTTTTACTACTCTGAGCAATGCCTGAACTTTGTATTTTGAACACTTCTTGTGTTGTTCTTTGCGTCTTCCCGATGACTCGCTTGCTTTAGTCCTCGGTTTGGATAAAAGCGTCTGCTAAATGACTAAATGTAAATGTAAATGTAAATGTATTCGGCCCGAACTCAGAGTACTCCACCGTATTCCTGGCTGTGGAAGAACAAGCCAAGAGTGAGGAGTCGGGGGGGTGGAGCGATGCTGAAAACTGTCAAGGAGTGTTAGTTGAGTTGACAGAGTGAATATGTTTCCTCTCATACTGATAGAGTAACGTTAGACATGGTATTGTTTGATTGGATTGATTAAGTTGTTTGGATTGATTATTTGAACATGCTCCTCACAAATTTTGTTTATGAAACGTGTAGATTTCACCATCGCGTCTGTTATAGAAGATATCGACAGCGCGTTCATTTTAAAAGAGGAAAAGAGAACCGCGATAAAGGCATTTGTCGGTTGGAAATATTAATGAGGAACATGTGTCTTTCACTCGCATCATGCTCTGATTGGTTGTAGGTCTATCCAATTGAGTTCAGAGTCATTTTCTATCCTGGTTCGGTTGAAAAACGCCTCATAATCACAGCCCCAGTTTAAGCCTCACACTCTCACTAGATTATGAGTTGCAGAGATAATGGAAAAGTGTTTGGACAGGATGATGTCCTGTTGCTCTGTCTTTGCGATCTTCTGTCCAGGGTGCGTTTTATTGCTTTATGGTGAATTTTATCACAGCTTTTGTCTTAGCAGGAAAATCAGTTCTTACAAATCCTCATATGATTCTTAATGTTTCGTTCATGTCACGGTCACCACCTCCTTCACTACATTTCCCATCATCCTCCCTGGCCCACACCTGCACCTGTCAGCGATCTCCTTCATTATCTTCACCATAAAACCACTTACCTTGTGTTCCCCCATTGTCTAGTCTCCTTTTACCCTAGTGTGTGAAACCTGAGGACCTATATCTCCTACGATCCTCTCCAGCGTCTGTGTCCTGTGGTTTCCTCTCCCTTGTGTTGGCCATATTCCTGTTTGTCTACCTATTGCTACAAAATAAACTCTATCCCCTGTCCATCTGTCTCCGGGTCCGTAACAGTTTACTTGTGAAACTGATCACATGTGTATGGTCTCTTTCTAGTGAGGATCCTGTGTCTCCTAAAGTTTCCTTTATCGGTGAAGCACTTCCCGAATTGATCACATGTGAAAGGTTTCTCTCTGGTTCTTCCAGTAGGTCTAAAATAAACATTTAATCATGTGACATTTCAAATGAAAGAAAAAATGTGAAATAAAAAAGTGAAGCCATAAGTCAAGATCTCTGATGAGTTCAATAGTCATTTTAAACCAATCAAATTTGGTTTGAGGATGGTTCCAAACATGGCAGAATGTTTCAAGAACATCATACTAATGTTTAAATAACATTCTAATAACATTCAGGAAACTGGACATTTTTAAGTTCTTGGAATGTTACAAATAAACGTTCCTAGAATGTTAAATTTGAAATCAAAATTAAGTTGAAAGAACAATTGAGGAACCTTATACCTTTTAAAATACATTCCTCTAACGTCAAGAAAACTGGAAATTTTTTACGTTCCCAGAACATTTGGTTCTGAATATTTTGGGAATATTTTTTCTTCTGAATATTTGGAGAACGCTCTTACTAAAAAAAGTCTGTTAGCCGGGGAGCTAATTACCGTGACTGCTGTGATGTGGTTTCTCCACTGTATGGATCTTCATGTGTCGCTTCAATTGAGTTTTAATAGAGAAACTCTTTCCGCACTGATCACACGTGTGCGGCTTCTCTCCAGTGTGGATCCTCTCATGTTTTTTCAGATGTTCAGACTGACTGAATCTCTTGTTACAGTGTAAACACTTGTAACGTTTTTCTCCAGTGTGGATCCTCTGATGTGTTTTCAGATTTGACGACTGACTGAATCTCTTGTCACAGTGTGAACACTTGTAAGGTTTTTCTCCAGTGTGGATCCTCTCATGTGATTTCAGATCTGCTGATCGACTGAATCTCTTGTCACAGTGTGAACACTTGTAAGGTTTTTCTCCAGTGTGAATTCTCTGGTGCACTTTTAAACAGTTCACTGAAATAAAAGTCTTCCCACACTCGCAGCACATGTACTCTCTCACACCAGTGTGTATTTTCTGATGTGCTAGTAAACTACACCGCTGTGAAAAACTCATTCCACACACAGAACATGAATGTGGCTTCTCCTTCGTATGAACTCTCAGGTGTGTCTTCAGGTCTGATGCCCTACAAAATATTTTGCTGCATTGATCACATGTGAACGACTTCTCTCCGGTGTGGATCCTCATGTGATCATTAAGGGATGATGATCTTGCAAAACTCTTTCCACACTGATTACATGAGTACAGCTTTTCTCCGGTGTGGATCCACATGTGTCCCTGAAGGTGATGTTTTTGTGTGAAGCTCGTCCCGCACTGATCACACGTGAATGGCTTCACTTCGGTATGAACTCTCATGTGAAGCTTAAGATATTGTTTGTTTGAAAATCTCTTTTTACACTGATCACACATGAATGGCTTCTCTCCTGTGTGGATCATCATGTGAATCTGAAGACTTTGTTTGGTTGTGAAACTGTTTCCACACTGAGTGCAGGTGAAAGATTTCTTGGCTCTTCTTTTCTTTAAAAATTTATTTTTAGTCTTTGAGAGACTCAAAGGTTTTTCTCCAGGTTTGACATGATGTTCCTCCTCCACTTCACTCAGTTCTTCTCTCTCCTCCTCCACTTCACTCAGTTCTTCACTCTCCTCCTCCACTTCACTCAGTTCTCCACTCTCCTCCTTCTCTTCACTCAGTTCTTCTCTCTCCTCCTTCACTTCACTCAGTTCTTCTCTCTCCTCCTTCACTTCACTCAGTTCTTCACTCTCCTCCTTCTCTTCACTCAGTTCTTCTCTCTCCTTCACTTCACTCAGTTCTTCTCTCTCCTCCTTCACTTCACTCAGTTCTTCTCTCTCCTCCTTCACTTCACTCAGTTCTTCTCTCTCCTCCTTCACTTCACTCAGTTCTTCACTCTCCTTCACTTCACTCAGTTCTTCTCTCACTTCACTCAGTTCTTCTCTCTCCTTCTTCATCTCACTCAGTTCTTCTCTCTCCTCCTTCACTTCACTCAGTTCTTCTCTCTCCTCCTTCACTTCACTCAGTTCTTCTCTCTCCTCCTCCACTTCACTCAGTTCTTCTCTCTCCTCCTCCACTTCACTCAGTTCTTCTCTCTCCTCCTTCTCTTCACTCAGTTCTTCACTCTCCTCCTTCACTTCCATCAGGTCTGAAATGAAAGGAAAAAAGTTATTTCATTTTGAGTAGAACAAAAATAATTCAAAGAGAGGAATATGAGGTGAAATAACATAAAAAAGAGCTCTGATGTAATAACAAAATATACTTTCCATAAACAAGGTACTATAATAATTATTTTGAAAATATTATAGAAACAAATCCCTTGTTTCTGTAGCAAGAACTATTAAATATATTTGATCAATTACACAATTATCTAATGTAATATTAGCAGTGTCATAATATTACCAATGTTTAGATTGATCTTTAATTTATTTTACTTAAAGCCTTTTAATTATTACAGTCTAGTCACACTAGACTTTTAATTCCAATGACATGAACTTCATCTGCAGTCACTTCATCAACATTTCAACATTTAATTTGACAAAACTATCCACATTCATCTGCTAGCTGTCTCACGTCACTGAGGTCAGATAAATCCCATCACATAGAGACTCTTTTACCTAGATATCATCACAAAGAGACTGTGTCTGTTCCCCGAATTAGGAAATACAAAGAACTTCCAAACCCATCTAAGGGTAAAAATGTCATTGATGTTCAACATATAAAAAAACAGATATAATACAAATGAGCAAATGATAAAGCTTGGGTTGCTGAATATTCAATCCCTTACTTCAAAAGCACTTATTGTTATGATTACAGATTATAACCTAGATGTGCTGTGTTTGACAGAAACCTGGCTCTCCTCACCTCTCCTCATGTCATGCTGTATTTTTTTTTTCTCAGTTCCCTGTCTTCCTGTCCTGTCTACCCCGTTGTCATATTATATGTTTGTATGGACAGGTTGATGGCCAATTTCCCTGGTACTTGTGACTAAGTGACAATAAAGGGTTACTACTACAACGTGCACACTCAGGCCCTTAAGAGAGCAGCCAGAAAAATGGAGCGCAACTGGAAGAAAACCAAACTAGAGGTATTTCGTATTTCATGGAAAGAGAGCAAGATTGCATACAGACAGACTTTAAAAGCTGCTAGATCTGCTTATTTTTCAACCCAAGGTATTTATATGAAACAGTGGCTAAACTAAGGAAAAATAAAGCTTCAAGCCCAGATGTTTCCAAGCAGCACAGCAGTAATGACTTTATGAACTTTTTTACTTACAAGATTGATAATATCAGGGAGAAAATTATAACTATGCAACCGTCTACTACAGTGTCACATCAGACAGTGCAGTGTAGTCTCACTGACGACATTTTTTATTAATTTGTTGTTATAGGAGAGGGTGAATTTTATAAACTTGTTAAATCTTCTAAATCGACAACTTGTATGTTAGACCCTATACCGACTGAACTCCTGAAAGAGATGCTTCCAGATGTCATAGATCCTCTTCTCAATATCATTAATTCATCTTTGTCATCAGGATACATACCCAAAAACTTTTAAGCTGGCTATGATTAAACAGCTTGTAAAAAAAAAATGCCACTTGATCCTACAGAATTACCGTAGTCAATTACAGGCCGATCTCAAATCTACCTTTTCTGTCAAGTATACTAGAAAAGGCAGTATCTTCACAACTTTATTCCTTTTTAGAAAGAAATAGTATCTGTGAGAATTTTCAATCAGGATTTAGACCGTATCATAGTACTGAGACAGCTCTTAGTGTTACTTGATCTTAGTGCTGCATTTGACACTATCGACCACAACATTCTTTAAAATAGACTTGAAATTATGTAGGCATTAGTTATCAGTTTGTAGCAGTAAATGAAGAGATGTCGTAAGAGATTAAGTAATATATACTTTAAGTAAATGCCTGTAGGGACTAATTACATGCTTGATTGGTGATATTAAAGTGTACTTTATTTGTGTTACAAGTACATTACAAATTCATTACGAGTGTCTTCAAAACATACAAGCAATTTAGAATAAGTGTATTATATTTTATTAAAAAGTCTTATCGATCCCAAGTTCAGTATGGTGCACCAAAAGGCTGATGATACTCAGCTCTATATTTCTTCAAAACCTAACGAAACTGACCAATTCACAAAATTAAAGGAATGCATAGCTGATGTAAAAAAATTGGATGACTAGTAATTTCCTATTACTTAATTCTGAAAAAACAGAGATTCTAATTATTGGACAAAAAACTTATACACGTAATATCCTAGAATACTGTCTAACACTTGATGGCTGCTCTGTCAAGTCTTCGTCGTTGGTTAGGAACCTGGGTGTGCTCTTCGATACCAATCTTTTATTTGAAAGTCACGTGTCTAGTATCTGTAAAACTGCATTTTTTATCTTAAAAATGTATCTAAATGACATCATATGCTCTCAATAAAAAATGCAGAACAATTGGTTCATGCTTTCATGACTAGGAACCAGGAAGTATGAAAATATTAGCCCGGCTCTGTCAACACTGCATTGGCTCCCTATTAAATGGAATTGTAAATGGACTGCATTTAAATAGCGCTTTCACAGATGGCCACCAAAGCACTTTACATATTGCCTCACATTCACCCACTCATTCATTCATACACCAACAACAGTGTCAGCCATGCAAAGCCATCCAGTAGCTGGGGTTAGGTGTCTTGCTCATGGACACCTCGACACTTGGTCAGGTGGAACCGGGGTTGATCAGGGTTGGAGCTAAACTCTGCAGGACAGTGGCCCTCCAGGACCGAGTTTGAGGAACCCTGACCTAGAATATCAAAATAGACTGCTGGAGGTAGATCTTTTCCTATTTAGCACCAAAACTTTGAATTAAATTGACTTACCCTTTAACGTGGTTGCAAAAAAATGCAAAACATATAAACCAGAGCTAAAATTATACTTTGTTTGACTGAAATGTTCCCTGTACCATTTCATAGTTGAACTGTTTATCTAACAGTGATGAAGTGCTTGAATGTTTCTAACATGAATGTTCTTCAGCATCATGAATGAATGAAGAATAAACACCAACCTCTTTGTTCTTCAGGATCTTCAGTGCGTTTCATTCTGCAGGGTTCTGGATCACTCGTGTTCTCACTGTCCTCTTTAAGAAATCTGCTCAGTCTTGGCAGATTTCAGCTCTTCCTGATGCTCGTCTTCAGTTGTAGATGATGGGAATTTACAGCATTTATTGGAGAATTACTGTGGGAGGAGCTTCACTGATGATGTAACTGCTGTGGGAGGGGCTTATCTTCCAGTATCAGTTACTGAGTTTGTTTTAATAAGATCAAAGACCAGATTTTTTTTATTTTAGTGTCTGTTTGATATTACATTTACAAAAGTGATTTTATATAGAAAACCCAGTAAATGCAAATGTAATGTTTCAAATAACTTTTGTGAAAACAAAATGTCAGAATATAGGTGAAATAATGTTGGATTCACATTCAGCATAACGTATATATGAAAAAAAAAACTTTTTTCTGACTTTATTTATAAAAGAATAAGGCATGAAAAAAAAGTGGTTTGAAGGAGAGTGGCAAAATATAAAGATTTCAAATGAAGTTTAATAAGTATGTTGGGGCTGCACTATGATCCTAATATACAGTGTTTGAAAATGTCATCAAATGATTATTGTTCTAAAGATGCCTGGAAATAAAATACAAATACAAATATATATATATATATATATACAGAGCCGGACAGTACCGGAGTTACTGATTATACTCGTATACCGTATATATAATGCCTGTTTATCGAAAATTTTAGAAATAAATCCATTTTATTTCTAATAAAAAAAGAATGGCAGATATCTAGAAAAGTAGTAAAGAACTGTAAGAAAAACATTTAAAAGCATAAAAGACAGATATTAGAGTACATAAAGTAAGCATCAAATCCCCTCAGTCTGCTGACACCAATGAAATGAGCTTTAAGTGTCAGTTTACAGGAGATGTGAAGACATCAGCATAATAAATGAGGTGAAAACAGGAACTATTGTCATGAAATAAAGAGTGTTTTCAGCAGATCTGTTAATATTGATGATCCTCAGACTATCAACACTCATTCAACAAGCCATTCAGGATCATCAGCAGATCATCTACTTTATTCTGAGTGTTTGCTGTTAGAAACACATTATCTGAGTCAGGATACATGATAAAAGCCTGTAAAACTGCTCTACTGAAAAGAAAATGCTAAGTATTCTTGCAGCCAGACTCATTTAGTATACTTCAAGTGTGTTAATGATTCGTTGACTTGAATTTGCTTGGAACAACTTTTTATTTTAAGAAAGTACATTTTAGTTGTAATTAAATTGTAGTAGAGCACAACTTTAAGTGTATTTAGTGTACATTTGTGTGCTAAATTGGAACAACTTGGAGTATACTTACTCTTATGTTAAAAGTATACTTTAAGTAAATGCCTATAGGGACTAATTACATGCTAAATTAGTGATATTAAAGTGCACTTTATTTGTGTTACAAGTAAACTTAAACATTTCTCTCAAATTTAACTTAAAATATACAACTTCAGGATATTTAAAAATTTATTTTGAAAGTATACTTTCAATGCATTGTATCAATGATAATTTTCAGCACATAGCCTAGTTATAAATATAGCCAATGTATATTTTAATTAAAGTGCAAATAAATACACTTGCATGATGCTTATATACTTTTAATATATTTAATCATAGTACAAGTTTTTGTTATTATATTTGCAATGTACTATTGAAAAAAGGAATATATTTCATATACAACAAAGTATACTTTTTCACTGTGGTATTTAATATATTCTCCTCAATGCATGTTGAAGCAATATTACCTAGATTGTACATTAGGATACTTGAATATTTTTATTAAGTTCACCACCATTCAGTTCAGTTCATAAGCTGTCAGATGAGACCAAACATAGCATAGGTACATATTAGAACACACTAGTAAATAAACAGTATGTAGTTGGAAGCATATGTCCTGTGTTGGAAGCATATTTCCTGTGAAGCCAATAGTACAGACGTGTCATTGAGGTGCAAACGACTCTTCCTCTCCCGACAGAACCATCCTGTGACTGGAGTGTCCCAACAGTCCTCAATCAGCATAGTGATGAAACCCTTGCACTAGATAGGCATTAGTATACTGTGATGATGAAGGCCTTTGTGTCACGTTTAATTCATATGTATACCTTTAAAGGGATTTCTGAAGTACCAGGGCAGTAAAGAGTTCTGCCCATATTTGCTCAGCCCTACAAATCCCTCGTCTGGTACATTGGACCTCAGGAATTATGTGAGGTACATTTGTGACCTTAAAATTTAGGGCTGAGTGCATTGAAGTGTATCCATTGGCATAGTAGCACAGAGTAATGATGATAATTGTCAGGGATGCTAAGAAGACACACACACAGAACACATACTCCCATCAGGTGTAGGCTTAGTCAGATGCACAACAATGTGGACACACTTGTCAGGAACTCTGTCCATATAGCAAGGTTTATGTCCATCGTTGGCTTTGGCAAGCCGAACAAGATCTCTAGTGTCTGTGGTGGTCTGTTCCTCTTCATGGCATCTTCAACTCTCTGCTGTTAATGTCCCACAGGAACAAGATCTCTAGTGTCTGTGGTGGTCTGTTCCTCCTCAGGACATCTTCAACTCTCTGCTGTTCATGTCCCACAGGAACAAGATCTCTAGTGTTTGTGGTGGTCTGTTCCTCCTCATGGCATCTTCAACTCTTTGCTGTTCATGTCCCACAGGAACAAGATCTCTAGTGTCTGTGGTGGTCTGTTCCTCCTCATGACATCTTCAACTCTCTGCTGTTCATGTCCCACAGGAACAAGATCTCTAGTGTCTGTGGTGGTCTGTTCCTCCTCATGGCATCTTCAACTCTCTGCTGTTCATGTCCTACAGGAACAAGATCTCTAGTGTCTGTGGTGGTCTGTTCCTCCTCATGGCATCTTCAACTCTCTGCTGTTCATGTCCCACAGGAACAAGATCTCTAGTGTCTGTGGTGGTCTGTTCCTCCTCATGGCATCTTCAACTCTCTGCTGTTCATGTCCCACAGGAACAAGATCTCTAGTGTCTGTGGTGGTCTGTTCCTCCTCATGGCATCTTCAACTCTCTGCTGTTCATGTCCCACAGGAACAAGATCTCTAGTGTCTGTGGTGGTCTGTTCCTCCTCATGGCATCTTCAACTCTCTGCTGTTCATGTTCCACATGAACAAGATCTCTAGTGTCTGTGGTGGTCTGTTCCTCCTCATGGCATCTTCAACTCTCTGCTGTTCATGTCCCACAGGAACAAGATCTCTAGTGTCTGTGGTGGTCTGTTCCTCCTCATGGCATCTTCAACTCTCTGCTGTTCATGTCCCACAGGAACAAGATCTCTAGTGTCTGTGGTGGTCTGTTCCTCCTCATGGCATCTTCAACTCTCTGCTGTTCATGTCCCACAGGAACAAGATCTCTAGTGTCTGTGGTGGTCTGTTCCTCCTCATGGCATCTTCAACTCTCTGCTGTTCATGTTCCACATGAACAAGATCTCTAGTGTCTGTGGTGGTCTGTTCCTCCTCATGGCATCTTCAACTCTCTGCTGTTCATGTCCCACAGGAACAAGATCTCTAGTGTCTGTGGTGGTCTGTTCCTCCTCATGGCATCTTCAACTCTCTGCTGTTCATGTTCCACATGAACAAGATCTCTAGTGTCTGTGGTGGTCTGTTCCTCCTCATGGCATCTTCAACTCTCTGCTGTTCATGTCCCACAGGAACAAGATCTCTAGTGTCTGTGGTGGTCTGTTCCTCCTCATGGCATCTTCAACTCTCTGCTGTTCATGTCCCACAGGAACAAGATCTCTAGTGTCTGTGGTGGTCTGTTCCTCCTCATGGCATCTTCAACTCTCTGCTGTTCATGTCCCACAGGAACAAGATCTCTAGTGTCTGTGGTGGTCTGTTCCTCATCATGACATCTTCAACTCTCTGCTGTTCATGTCCCACAGGAACAAGATCTCTAGTGTCTGTGGTGGTCTGTTCTTCCTCATGGCATCTTCAACTCTCTGCTGTTCATGTCCCACAGGAACAAGATCTCTAGAGTCTGTGGTGGTCTGTTCTTCCTCATGACATCTTCAACTCTCTGCTGTTCATGTCCCACAGGAACAAGATCTCTAGTGTCTGTGGTGGTCTGTTCTTCCTCATGGCATCTTCAACTCTCTGCTGTTCATGTCCCACAGGAACAAGATCTCTAGTGTCTATGGTGGTCTGTTCATTATCATGACATCTTCAACTCTCTGCTGTTCATGTCCCACAGGAACAAGATCTCTAGAGTCTGTGGTGGTCTGTTCATTATCTGCAAACCAAGTATGCAAAGGTTACAACTTTTAAGGGAGTATCAACATGTAGTAGTTAAGTTGTTAGGCATCGTAGTATTCCACATAATAACTTGATCTCTGATGACAACAGAGATGGCATATTTTGATTGAATAATGAGATGATTGCTCAGGATATAATGAAGGAAAAATAGCATGAAAAAATATATCCCTGTTCACATAATGACTGTGACCAGGAAAAAAATAAACAAAATAAAATAAGAAAAGAATGCGGTGGATATGAAGTGTGGCAAATCAAATCAGTTGACTACCAGGAAACTGTAGTACATGATTTTAGATACGGGGTTCCCGTGTCTCAAATGAAAAGTAAATGAAATGATCATGGTGTTACTGTAAGATGGCAAAAAAAAGCAGGAATTACAGAATCTGTTCAGTTTGGCACAGTGAGGCTTTCTGAATAACACCGCTACCTCACCATGTATTTGTTTGCGTGACTAAATTTTTGTTGCCCAGCTGACAATACCTTCGAATGTATTTTCACACATGAGTGATTGCTGTACACGCGGCCCTGCATTTGTAAGCAGGAATTCAAGGAGAATTACACTGTTGTGGATGACACCTTTAATTCCAGAATACTCCTCAAAAAGTTCAAACATATTTTCTGCATGCGTCTTAAACGATTCTTCAGTACTCTGTTTCCGATTGAAAATCAATTCCCATCCAACAGGACTACAACCCGCAGATCACGAAGGCATTGTTTTAGTCTATTAAAGATTTCACTCTCAGGCTCATTCTGATACATTGACTGCACAATGGTGCCTGTCATCAAAATAACAATTTGCCAAATATATTTTAGTTTGAGCTGAAATGCATGTTTTAGGTTGCAAAATGTGACAATTTACTCTCAGTCTAGAGCCCTGTATAGTGTTTTATTTCTGCTTTTACATGAGCGCCACCTACTGTCAGACAGTGATTTTTATTGTTTGAAGTTTTATTGATCTGAACTGACAAATTAGACATTCCTGTTGGTTGAACACGAGTTAATAGATATCAATCAATCAACAAAGTGTCCTGTGTCACCACACACCGGCTATAGGGGGAGAGGAGAGATTTGGCTATAGGGTGATGTGTGGCTAACTTACACAGAAGACACTTTGTTGCTCAGCACATGAAAATAAACTACTTACCGTGATCTCAGACTGTGGTGATGTGGTTTCTCCACTGTGTGGATCTTTATGTGTCGCTTCAGGTGACTTTTAATAGAGAAACTCTTCCCGCACTGATCACACCTGTGCAGCTTCTCTCTGCTGTGGATCCTCTCATGTCTTTTCAGATGTGCTGATTGACTGAATCTCCTGTCACAGTGTGAACACTTGTAAGGTTGTTCTCCAGTGTGGATCCTCTCATGTGATTTCAGCGATGTTGACTCACTGAATCTCTTGTCACAGTGTGAACACTTGTAAGGTTTTTCTCCAGTGTGGATCCTGTCATGTGATTTCAGATGTTCTGACTGACTGAATCTCTTGTCACAGTGTGAACACTTGTAAGGTTTTTCTCTAGTGTGAATTCTCTGGTGCAGTTTTAAATGGTTTGCTGTAATAAAAGTCTTCTCACACTCAAAGCACATGTACTCTCCCACACCAGTGTGAGTTTTCTCATGTCTATGTAAATTAGGCAGCAGTGAAAAACTCTTTCCACACACAGAACATGAATGTGGCTTCTCCTTCGTATGAACTGTCAGGTGTCTCTTCAGGTTTGATGCTAAGAGAAATGTTTTGCTGCATTGCTCACATGTGAACAGCTTCTCTCCAGTGTGGATCCTCATGTGAACATCAATGTTTGCTGATTGACTGAATCTCTTCCCGCATTGATCACATGAGAATGGCTTCTCTCCAGTATGAACTCTGATGTGAATCTCAAGACTTTGTTTGGTTGTGAAACTGTTTCCACACTGAGTGCAGGTGAAAGATTTCTTGGCTCTGTTCTTTAAAAATGTCTTTTTAGTCTTTAGTCTCAAAGGTTTTTCTCCAGGTTGAACATGATGTTCCTCCTCCGCTTCACTCAGGTCTTCACTCTCCTCGCTCTCTTCCATCAGGTCTGACATGAAAGGAAAAAAATAGTGCTGTCAAACGATTAAAATATTTAATCGCTATTAATCGAATTAATGTCAGTTAACTCGCGATTAATCGCACATTTTTATCTATCAAATGTCTCTTGATTTCTTTTTGTCCCATTATTTTTTCTCATTTTAATGCTCTTATCAACATGGACAAGTGGATCGGCTTGCTTTGTACAAATGTTTTTTTATTGAAAACAACATTGGCATATACTGTAGTGTTCAATTTCACACTAACATTCTCACTTGGAGCAAATAATCTCTCACACAATGTAACACTGTCCATCAATAAAAGGGTGGAAGAAATACTGACGAGGTAGGCTACTGATATTCGCATCAGCTGTGTGTGCTTGGCCATCAAGTGGTGTTTCAGATGATGATAGCTCAGTTCACAACGACAAAACACACAGATCACTTTGGTCTTGTCATTGGAAGTATTTGGCAGCTTTTTAAAAGTAAACTTTCCATTCAGAATCTTATTGGCATCCATTTCGGTGTCTCGCGCGCGCCATCCACTCAAAACGTAACGTTAACCTACTATTTGGCCGGCTCGCAAACCCAAACAAGTGTGTGCACGTGCCTGTTGTTTTGTTTCCGGTCTAGCTAGATCCGGTTGCGCTTTGGTCGGCTAAGCAACAAACGTCCTCGCGCGATGCAAGCCATTGAAATGAATGCGCAGAATGCCGCGTCCTGTTGCAAAAGCATGTGAAAAAAAACCGACAAAGTTTGCTAGGCCAAAAAAACGGTTAATCTCACGATAAAAAAAAATGTACGCTGTTAATAACGTGTTTAACTGACAGCCCTAAAAAAATATTACATTTATTTTTCAGTACATCAAAATACTTCAAAGAGAGAAATATAAAGTGAAAGGACATGACTGTGAGCCCTGATGTAATGGTAGAAAGTAGACAACTGTTATAAAATATTATGTCCTTGAAACTTTCCATGAATGAGGTAAATTTATCTTCCAATTATTCTTTTTAAAACATTAGGCTATAGGCACGAATCCCATGTATCTTTAGCAAGAACTATTAATTTGATCAATGACAATTATCTAACATAATATTAACATAAAAATATACAATACTGCCATGTTTTGACAACAACTACAATACTGCCAACTTTTGACACTTCCCATCTTTCTACTGCATGATGGGCAGACAAGAGAATAATCTCAATCCATTGTCTCAGTTTTTACACAAACTGTAGCATTGACTGTATTCATCAACCCTGTTACCAAAGTTACTATAAGAAGAATCTCTAGAACTATGAATAACTTATATGATATTTGACAAATACAACTTTAGCAGTAACTTGGTGTTTACTGATTATTCCTAAAAAAAATATTTTGTAAACTATGTTGAAAATGACAAAAATTCTAGTAACGTTGTTGCAATTTGGGAACCAGATATAAAATAAATGTCAAATAAAACAGTTAAAATAGTATTTAGCTTGATCTAATGTTGACAATCATGACGTCATATAATCATATCATATAATCATATAAACTGTTTCTTCTTGATAGTCAGACCTGCATACACTGTAGTGCTGGGCGGTTTGACCAAAAATTTATATCACGTTTTTTTTCAGGATTATGCCGGTTTTCCGGTTTATGACGTTTTTTTTTTTTCATGCATAATCAGGTGTTCAAAGCATTTTCTACTGGTTGAGAGAGGAATTACTGCAGTAAATTGACTTGATGGTCTATTTTACTGTCATTAGTGAATATTGTAGAATAATTCCACACTAGTAATACAGGTTTTGCATGGCCCTAGAAAGTTATGCTGTTGTTTACAAATAACAGACAGACACGATAGTAAAAGGTCGGAAGACTGTAGTTTCACGTGGAGCATTTGGAGATTTTTTTTTAGATTAGATACTCTAGGTCTACTACACTCAATGAACAACATCTCAACACTAAATTATAAAGGCCTGTCTCAAATAGCCTACAAGCCGGTGCAGTTCGACGATTTGGGAAAATAAAAGCCTGGGCTATTATTTGAAGTTTTACGCTAGTTCTGCAGCATCCATCTTCCCTGTAACGCAACACCAGAGCACTGCTGTTTACCCTGGCCTCGCAGTCGCTTTGTAAGTGCGACATTGGTCCGTCTGAAACAGTGTCGCGCTGCGCAGCGTAACGTTCTGTAATTAAAAACACCGGTATGGCGGTTTATTAAAAATCAACATCGTAACGAAAATATAAACCGGTTTTCGGTTTGAACCGGTTTACCGCCCAGCACTAATACACTGATTGTTCATGTATTGTTTTTAGACTTGTTCTTTTGTATTGAATGTTTTTCTTGTTTGTATCTGTTTAGTCAATAGTAATGTCCTGTATAGATGTGTTGAAATTTTTTATGTTGTTTTATGTTGCTACAGAACAGGAACCTGCTGTTTTTAAACTGAGTCAGGCCCGTTTATTGTAACTTAAAGGCAGGGTAGGTAAGAATTTCTTTGTTCAAATTTGTTTAAACTGTCTTTATATACCAATACATAATTCAAATGTAAGTGCTCTGAAAAAGAGAGTATAAAAATCGAGTGACTGTGGACCTTTTAATCTGCAATAAACACAGCTCATTATTTCCATTCGGGATGAAACAATTGATTGGTTTGGGCGACTGTCACTCTCTCTCGCTGCCATGGCTACCACCCTGTCGCTACAAGATCTGCCCATGTGCGCGCGCGCACCCGTTTGATTTGAGGAGTGCGAGAAAGACGCGGAAACTACAAAGAGGTTATGGCAGAGTCGTATTCACAATTCAAAGCACCTGCATATGCAGTCAGCGAAGGCAAAAAAAGAAAGACAGTATTAGAAAAGGTATTGAACAAAAAGCATTTGGATAAAAAAAGAAATCCAACGAGAGTGAATATCGGCGTGGCTTTCCAGCGATGGCGAGAACTGAGGGACCTAAAGGGGATGAAAAGTGATGCCTTGATGGCATTATTTCTGCTGGTCAGGTAATCTTGCTTTATTCATTTTGATTTAAATGTTGTTTTTTTGTGTATGTTAATATTTTCATGAAGCATGTTTCAATAGCACATGTAGCTGCCTAATATAGCTAACGATAACAAAACATTACTTAGCATAACACGTTACACTGTCGTTGCTATAACAGAGTAACTTTGGTGTCCACTGTTATACACTTTGCGAGCCAGAGTAGAGACGATAAATAATCAATAGGCCTAGCTCAAGTTGAGAGTCGTCTTGTTGAATTTCGCCAAATTTAACTTTAGATAAAAAAATGCATGTGTAACAGCTAACAGTTAGTACACAGTGCCGAGAAGTTATTTTTAGACCTAGTTTTACCCTCTATCTAAACTCAGTTACCATGTTCACCGGGAACTTTACCTGCACGTTTTTTTTCGCGTTTTGTTTGGTGTTATATTTTCTACACCTATGTTTACTTATTTATTTATCTTGTATCTGTGTGTGTCATACACACTATGTTGCGGTAGTTGTCTCCGGAGTGTAGTCCTCATCAGAGTCAACAATGTTTTCATCATGGAAACTCTTACATGCAAAACACCGTATATGTTATGAATCTTACACGAAATTAACCTTCATCACAGTGTAACTTAACTGATGGTAATGGAAAAACGTGCATCAATGCAACCTGTTTTTAGCTTTGCCTTATAAATAGAGCTCGTTAGCGAATCAAACTAAATATATTTTAAACTTTACCAGAATCCATATGCTGGCTTGATAGTAAGTACTAAAAGCCATCTTATTTGTTTATATTTATAGTGATAAACTTAGGTATTTTATTACATGTGATTCGGACATGATGTCACTGCATGCACTGCGCTCCTTCCTCTCCTCTCGTCTCAGGTAAATAAATGCGTCTTCCAGCTGAGCCTGAGCATTTGGGGTCGCGGGGTCGTGTGTTTTGGGGGCGTGGCTTTGGAAGGAGCTCAGAAGGGAGGGGATGGGATGAATGGAAATAATGAGCTGTGTTTACAACAGTCGTTAGAGGTCTACAGACACTCGATTTTTATACTCTCTTTTTCAGAGCATTTACATTTTAATTATGTATTGGTATATAAAGACAGTTTAAACAAATTTGAAAAAAAGTTTTTTATACAATTCCTACCTACACTGCATTTAATTGTTGCTTTAAAATTTTTCCTGTATAATAAATGAAATGAAATGAATCAATATAAATGTCTCAAATCTTCCTTTACTGACCATTTGTTGAAGAAAACCCAGAACATTCTGTACCATTTCATAGTTGAACTGTTTATCTAAAAGTGATGAAGTGCTTGAATGTTTCTAACATGAATGTTCTTCAGCATCATGAATGAATGAGGAATAAACACCAACCTCTTTGTTCTTCAGGATCTTCAGTGTGTTTCATTCTGCAGGGTTCTGGATCACTCATGTTCTCACTGTCCTCTTTAATAAACTCAGTATTGGCAGATTTCTCGTCTTCACTTGTAGCTGATGGGAATTTACAGCATTTATTGGGGAATTACTGTAGGAGGAGCTTCACTGATGATGTGCTTGCAGTGGGAGGAGCTTCACTGATGATGTATTCCAGTGTGGGAGGAGCTGATCTGCCAAAATAAAAAATATATAAATTACTGAGTTGTTTTTATAATGACACTTCTAAGCATCTATGTCTGATATTTATCGTATAAGTGTGCGTGTGACCAATTCCTGGGTTAAACGCACTGCACTTAATACAAGTTTTTAGTAATGTAGCGCTGAAACAGTGCATTCTCTCAGAAGAACAGTGCAATAATACATCAGCAACAACAATAAACAAACCCGAAGGCATGTTAATCTCCACCGCATAAACATAAACACGTGATCATGGTTGCATAGACAGTTCAGCTCGAAGGCATGAGTGTTGACTGAGATCTGGCGCTGATCTCCTCACTCCTGGTCAATGGGCCTTTTAAACCGCCGGAACGTCAGCGGATCGGTGAAACGTCAGTTCTGATGTGTGACGTCACGTATCTGATGGGCAGCCAATGACCACAACCAGAGAATAACGTATAAACAAATAGAAACAAAAGCACAAGAATGAAAAAAGAAAAATACAAAAACACACGTGGAACGTAACGAGTAATTAATATTGGCCTAAGTCACTTACATTTTAGACACGATACTGACTGTTTTTGTTCCATTTCAGCAGCGAAAATAGTTCCAAACAAAGATCATAGAAGAACCGTAACGCATCTCACAGATACACATAACCGTGACTTTATTCATCTGAATGACTCAGCGTTTTGAACGAATTATTTTGAGTCAAAGATTCACTAAAACATTTATTTATTGATCTAATTTAAGCATTTAAAATGAAAGATGAAGCATATATTTAAAACGATTAGGGGAAAAAGCCCTTTATAAAGGTTCAAATATCATAAATGCAGATTTAATTTTTTTTTCTGTACAAGCAAATGTTCTACTTTGTAAGACAAACAGAACCTCAGATACTTTGATCTCCTGAGATATGGACACACACACAGCCATTTGTCTCCACAGCCCACAGAGTAAAGTGTATAAATAAATAATAATAAATATATAAAATTATAAAGTTCTATGTCAAAGTGAATTAACAGTGATGTTCGATCAATCAATTAATTTATTGATTTAATATGGCTCAATGTAAAGTATTTTGCAGTATCTTTTCCAGTATATTTTAATAATGACACTTGAGATCGATTCTGTAGAACATTGATTATGTTCTTAGTTATATCTGAATCGCAATTGTACTTTTGGGGAATCCGTAGTGAGGACACAAACCTGTACAGTGGTAACGTACCTTAGTTGTTCCAAAAACTACATGTGATTAATCCAGTTCTCCAGTAAAGAATCAACGTTATACAAAACCGAGTTATGTGTCCGTCATTCAACAGATTCCTATCAATTCCACTCACAGATCTCAAACTTTGACTTTTGACTTGACATTCAGTAACAGTTCTCACTCCAAACATCGAAACAATCACACAAACGAACACAAAAGCACACGCAATCGCTCAGGTCTGAATGAACTCCACATATTCTCCTCATGCTCGCTGCTGCTGCACTAAATGTGTATTTCAGGAGGAAGACGCCAGAAAAGACGCACAAGTATCGCTGTGATCGATGAAAACAATACAGAAATGAGCCTGTCGCTTAATCAAACTGTATAAAGTGTGTGTGATGGTTGTGTAAAGATGATAAATACCGTGAACTGCTCTCCTCGCCTCAGAAGACTCGACGCTGAAACTAGTGATGTTACGTTCACTGAAATCCATCCCTCAGCAGCGCGGCGCTATTCGCAGCGCATGCGCACTGAAACTGACGGAAGAGACGGCGCGAGCGAGCGGTGACGTCATCAGCAGCAACTGTAAATGATCGAAGACGCGTATGGTTCTTCTTTTGGTTTAGATAGTTACACACTCTTAACTTTTTTCTCATCCTTTGTTTAGATGACTCTGTACATATTGTTGTTATATTTTGTACAGACATGTTTGCAATTTTGTTACAGAATTGTATGCTATGATTGTCATCTTTGTTTGTTTGTAAGCATAATAAAAACAATTTTTTTAAAAAAATTAAAAAAAAGACGCGTATGGCAAGCCGTTTTAGCAGGGGCGTAATTTGCGGGTGAAACAGGTGGGACATGTCCCCACCACTTTTTGCCAGGGTCGATATTGTCCCCACCACTTTTTAAAACCTCTCGCGGCACGAATGTATATAAATAAATAAAACATCTCCAGCGGCAGAGCATTCATTCGTTCGTTTGTTAAATATAGAGGCGATCTAGCGCTGAAATACGTGTTGTTGTTTTTTTTAAATCAAGTGATCAAAGTGCTCGTTGCTGCCTGCGATCGGTTGCGCGGTTACAGTGTTATCTCGTGGCTCACGCACAGTCTTCACATGCACGCGCGCTTCAATCCGTTTCAGAGACTCTTCATTCCGGTGAAATCGGAATCCTTTTAGAATGAAAAGGATGCTCGGCAAAAGTTCTACCACTGGCCAATTAAAGGACACACGTCAAACAGTCGGATATATGTATTTATTCACGTGATTCATTCATTTATAAACACGCACGCGCGCGCGCGCACACACACACACACACACACACACACACACACACTTGTCCTACCCACTTTTTTAAACAAAGTTACGCCACTGCGTTTTAGCATTTAAACCTTTGTTCTGACTATCTATAAACATATTTAAAGCTAGTAACAATTGTATTTTGACGAGTGATAATTATAATTCGCCTAGTCAGAATGACAATTAGAGATATCTGCAATTATAATTGCACTAGTAAGAAATTGGACCTAGATGCTTTCAATTCTGATATCATTGGTTTCCCAGACTCTCCACAAGATACTATAGATGTGCCTAGCCCTATTGCGTACAGTACATTAGCTTCCAATGACAACAAACTGAAACAGTCATCAGGTCAAATGCTTGTTTTACTCAAAATATTGCCATTTCTGTTGGATGTGATTAGAGGTACTGCTTATTTATCATTCATTCTTGAGCTTCTGGAGATAGTTCAAATTTAGTTTTCATCTGTTATTTGCCTTGAGACTATTGACAAGTTAAAAGTACTTATTGAAAAGCATCTTAAACATTTGAAGGACCTTTTCTCAGAGAACAACATTACACCTAAACAACATTACTTGATTCATATTCCATCCCAGATTAAACTGTTGGGACCAATGCTACGTCACATGTGCATGAGATTCGAATCAAAACATTGTTTTAAAAAAAAATGGGTTTCAAAAGTATATTTCAAAAATGTCTGTAAGTCCTTGATTAAAGGGTACCTATTATGGATTGTTGAAAATTGCCCTTCATGTAGTGTGTAACATAGATCTAAGTGAACGAAAACATCCTGCAAAGTTTTAAATACAAAAGTTCACCGTATACAAAGTTATTGTCTCTTAAAAGTAAGAGTCGACTCTGAGTCGCTGATATGAATCGATAGACGAACGATGCTTTTTCTCTAGCTTTATGACGTCAAGAAGCAAAATTATCAAATTGGCCGCGCCCACTTATTGCGTTCGGAGACGCCAGGGAAAACTAACCCCGGATTTCCACCAACTGCAGAACGGCTGCGGATCGGCTCCGCTGCGTGTCGGATCCGTGCTCCACCGTCCTTCAATACCTACCAGATCCGGATTTGTTGCGGAACGGCTGCGGCCATGACTGACAGCTGAAGTCACGTGGACACACGATATCTTGCGAATTTACGTATGATAATGTTCTAAACAGAACCACAAAACCAGCAAGTTTGTTAAATTGTTTCCATCCAGAGGAGTAGAGGGGAAACTCTGATGATCGATCTCCCTTTTTTGTGGAAATTATTGTGATTCTTCTACCATATAAGTAGGCTACAATATTTATAATTATATAATCAACTTATAAAATACTAAATGTTTATTTTGGGTTCCTTTTTGAATGTATTGGGAAAGTAGTAGGCTGTGTAAATAAAGTTAACTATTGTTCTTGTTGGAAAAGGAAAAAATCTCCGCCCATTATGACGTTTTCAAGGTGTAGTGAAGGGAAATACAATCCGCCGTAAGTACGGAGTATATTATTTTGAAAATTACCGGATGTTTTATTTTGTTTCTGTGCTCGACTTCCTGCGGTGCTCTCCGGCATCCGGCAAAAATAGAAACTCTGTGTATCTGCTCCGGAGGGCTGCGGTCGTCGGCGCTGGGACGGAGTCGGAACGCCGCCGTTCCGCAGTCAGTGAAAATACACACATTGACTTTAATGGAAACCTATTGACTCCGCCGCCGTTCCAGAGCGGATCTGCAGCCGTTCCGCAGTTAGTGGAAATTGGGGGTCACATCTTGTCGACGAGACGCAGTGTTTTGAAGTGCGACGCAAAAGCAAACTTTTTTCATCTGCCCAGTGAGGAGCATTTGAAGACTAAGTGGCTACAGTTCATATATACAACTATACCACAGAAGTATAGCCCGAACCTTGTTCTGTGTTCGCGTCATTTTGAAGATGATTGCTTCACAAACCTAAATGCTATAAAGTATGAATTTGCGAGCCGGCTGATACTGAAGGAGGTTCAGTACCGAGTTTATTTGGATCAGCTTCCTTCTCCGAATCACAACCTGTAAGTATTATTAATATTAATTGTTGCTTTTATGTTTTATGTATCATGCTCAATAATTATTTTGTGTGTTGTGTATGCACAGCGCAGCTTCTATGTCTTCAATGTCAATTGTATTGAAATATGTGCAGGGCTCTCAAGTGTCACGCATTGAGCGTGACAGTCACTCATTTCGGTCTTTTGTCACGCTCTCCCGCCACACATTGTATTTATCACGCTGAAAAACTATTTGTAATATATTTAATATGCTGCAGCGCCCAAAACTCTGGCCGCGCCGCTCTCACTGTGGAACCGGCAGGAATCAAGCGCGTCTCCTCTGGTGTTGTTCGTCTGGTGTTGTTAGCCAATCAGAAAATAGCACTATTGTATCTGGGTAAGATTTAACGCAACAACCAATGACACCCCGTCGGCTCGGTGTCACTCCTTTGGGCTATGGTAGCTAACATATCACCGCAGATTAGCGTCACGCAAAGGAGGGGTTTGGAAAAATGACTCGCTAAACGATTCATATGGGAGTCGGTGAGCAAATCCAATAGTATCCAGCTGCAGACCCGCAGCACCACCAGTTTCAGAACCCCATCGCCAGAACCGGAAGTAAGGGGCGGAGCTTACGTTCTAAACCGAGTAACGCCACCTAACGTTTTGAAGCGTAATTTGCTTAGACACGAAACGTCATACTTTATACGTACCGGTATGTTAAATGCATACAACGGACCACGATATTAAAAATATGGTGAAGCCCAATGTTTCTGTACCTTAATGTATCTACATTAAGGTACAGAAACATCGGGCTTCACCATATTTTTTATATCGTGGTCCGTTGTATGCATTTATATTTACTATGGTTCTTTTTAAAAAAAAATATTTTGACAATGTATTTATCTACATATTGTAAATACAGTTGTTATGATAACACATTTATTTCTATTTGTATATAGGACTGACAGTTAAGCTGTCATTTGTAACTATACAAGAATATAGAAACTATTTAGCTATTTTAGTAAAATGTTCTTATTAAAGTGGTACTTACAAGCAGGAGTATGTTGTTTGTGCACTACAAATTGACACTACCAATCAGGTATTTCAAATAGGCCTAATTGTAAACTAGCATGAGAGAAAATGCCACAAACTATTGTAAAGTGACATTGTTAAATTAATTATGAAAACTGGCACCAATCATTCAGAAGTGTGCTGGAGCTTTTCACAATGCTGAGTAGTGTACATCTGTAGATCCTATATCTATTATAATGTGGATACAGCAAATCAAATATTTGAACAAAACATTTGGGCATCTCCAATATATATTAAATTAATTTGTAGTTATTGTAGACTAATCCCCAATGTTTAGTCAATGGTAGCTTATAAAATGTATACACCTTTTTCAGTAAGCAGAGACAGAAAAGAGACTCAACAAATATGTAAGTTAAAGTAATAGCTTTTTCACCCCCTTTTAATAAATACAGTTGATGCATTAGCATACTTCAAATTAGTGAAACTTGACTATGCCAGACAGCCAGAGGCCATTACAAGTTCAACTGCAGAGCGGCAAATCTTCTCCAATCTTTGTACAAGAAGTATGGCCACCTTAAAAAGAAGAGCAGTTGTTTTAACAAACACTTTAACACCTTCAAATGATAAACGTCTTCAAAACGTCACTGCAAGCCCATTTACAACACGCAGTATGACAGCATATTACAACACGAAGTATGACAACATATTCAAGCTTCAATAAGATGATATTAAGCACAAATAAAATATTTAGCAGATAAATGCAGAACTTAATAATATATGCGATAGTTTTTCACCACATGGTGTCAAAAACGTTAGACAACTCACCGCGCTCTCCGCCATGCTTATCTCATTGTCAATAACTCCGCCCCTCACTTCCGGTTCTGGCGCTGGGGTTCTGGCGTTGGGGTTCTGAAACTGGTGGTGAATAAATGCATATTATAAGACAACAAAAGTGTTTTTTGTCATTTCATGCTTGTAAAACTGTTGTTGGGGACTCCCAGAACAATATTAGGAACATTTTAAATGCCATAATAGGTACCCTTTAAGCATAACCAAATGTTTGAATGCTGTCAGAATGTAAACAGTTCCGATCATCCTATTTTTACCAGTGAATGTGTATTGGGACCAGTATCAGAAGTAAAAAACATGCCATATTAAACAGGAAAAGTAAGGGACTACTTTGGAGTTGATCAGATAAGCCATGCAGTGTCTGTTAAATGGATTACTTTGAATGGTAACAAATACATTCGTGAAAAATCATTACTTGTGTGTATGGCAAATGCTAGTAGCCTACCTGAATTTGGACTTGTGAGAAACATATTTGTCATAAATTCATCTTTGTATTGTTTTGAGTGTCAGATGTTCAGTACAGTCTGTTTTGACAGAGACTACATGTATGTCTTATAAAATTGAGGTTCCCAACCCCTGGCAGAGGCAACTGAACTGGTAAATGCAGACAACCTTGTAGACTTCACACCGTATTACAGTTTCAGTCACAGGGACATTACATATGTCCCTATGAAGTATTACCTTGGAGATGTAATTGAATTACATAAAGCATCAAAAGCTTAGTGTGTTCTATAAATTGCATACTATTTTGGCTGTATAATTTTTTTTTGTCTTTCATTTATCATTGTGATGTTTTGGAATGTTCTTGGTTCAATACAAGCTAAGCTCAATCAACAGTAGAATGTTGATCAAACCTTTTTTAAGACGAAAATGTTAAATCTGTTATTTTTGTGCTCATCAACATTACACAACAAATGCTGCCGATGATCTTAACCTGTATTGAACCCAGAATATTCCTTGTATTAAAGAGATTGTATAATGATTGTGTAAATATGCATATGTAAAGTGCTGTCTGTTTTGACAGCCACAGGGATACAATAATCTGTATGTGTTACTTTGTATATGATTATTCTACATACATGAAATTCAGTGTTGTATGTTTTTGTTGATATGAAATTTAGTGAACAGACACAAACCTATGGACAGGAGATGAATAACAAAACAAAATCACAAATGTTTGACCTTTCTTAATTAAGATTCTTGAAATTAGATTTTGTAGGGGGCACTATAATTCTTAAAATTAGCTCAAATATCTAATTGAACATGCACAAAAACTTGCACTTTATAACTGTCACTTGTTTCTAGTAAAATCTACCTCAAAATGAGTTAAAATTTACTTGTCAAGACCGAAGAAGACCAATTTTCTTATATTAAGATTTAAAGTCTAGTGTGCAATGCATTTTATAAGACTTTTTATCTTTCATGGCAAAAAACAAGATGTATTTTCTAGAAATAAGTTTTTTTTTCCTTTCTTAGATTTCAGTTTTTGCAGTGCACTGATACCCTTTCTTTGAAATAATCTCTGTTCATTTCTGTTTAGATTTCTGACATTTCAGATTTCTGACATTTCATTCAGTGGAGATGGGATTAGGTTCATGAGGAATCATCTTTTAGATGAATAAAGATAACATTAAGCTATATAAGCAGTGGACATAAACACAATGTCTGTTTTCCTCTTCCGTTCACAGGAGGGAGTGTGGCTCTAGAGTGATGGATCCAAAATGAACTATCAAATATGGTCGTTTGGAGAGCCTGATAACACAAATGATAAAAACAAATATTTTGTTCCATCTTTCAGCCAATGGCAACTGGAATGATGACGTATGTACTCTAAAGCAGCCGTTTCTGTGTGTGAACTGAACCAGCATGTGAAAAATCAATAGAAGAAACAATTCTTAACTCATTTACTTTCCTTTAGAAATGTTCAATGGAGGTAATAAATGTGTTTTAAAGAAGGCTAGTTTTGTTTGTTTGATTGTTTTTTGTGCATGAGAAGTTAAAGACTCAGTGACATTTTATAATTTGGGTTTCACTCCACAGTCTCTCTCTTTTCTCATTAACACAAGTTAGAATAAGTAATGTTGCATCCTAAAATGGCCACCAACAGTAAAAACAAAACCCCAATACACTAAATAATTAAACATGGAAAATTGTAATTTGAAAAAGTTAGTCTCGCTCTCCAAATATATTAAAGCCACTCTTATAAATGTAAAGTATTTACTCCACTTTCTCCAAATCCAAGTAGTCTATAAGACATTTTTTCGTATGCTGCAACTTTCCCAGTTCTGTAACCTATGAAAGACGGTGATCATGGCAGATCCACAGACTAATTGAGAATGTGACGTCACGCGTTTCACTCCGCGTTGCATTGTGGGAAGGCGTCGCCATCTTTGAAGGATACGTTATCCGTTGTCATGGTTACTTCGACAGTGAGACCGAGAGAAATAGCGACTGAGAGAAATAGCGACAGAGAGAGAGAGCAGCTTGATATTTGTTTGCATTTTTGCGATAAGGCACAGTTTCTTGGGAATAAATGAAGAAGGGGGAAGCAAAAGGAAAGGGGTTCTATCGAGAGAGACTAAATAACAACAACAAGCAGCGTTATTTAGAGAAACTAGTTGACATCAACAACATGGACCCGTACGACCTGCTACAGAATGGACGAAAGACCCAAAGCACTAACTGTTACCACCTTTCACATACCCTGACATAGTCATTTACCTGGTTTATGGTATTAGTGCCTAACGTTACTGCCTACACAATGCAAGAGTTCAGAAGCTTTAAGTCATTAGAAGCTTATGAACAATTCTGCTGCGACTGGGTGCAAGACTTAGAAACCCCCAAACCTGTATCGTTAAACTGCGAGAGTTCAGTCATACCTGATGTTTCAGGCCTCATTCATATGTGGAAATAAATCTGATATTAGTCAGATAAGTGCATTTGCACCTGCCGTGCAACGTCAAGCGGACAGATCGGACGTTCCCGTCAATGCGAGTCGTCGTACGTCATTAAAAAAAGTGTATTTTTAAAACATTTCGCAGTACAGATATATCTATAACAAATTAAACAACTCTAGTTGAATAACAGAGTATTAATTTCGTTCGTTTGTGTTAAATAAAAGGCGAACTGTGCTGAAATTTGTTGCTTTTGAAATCATGCTTTGCTCGCTGTTGCTGCTGTCAGTTTATTGACAAACAGTTTCTCTAAATAAAGCTGGCTGTTATTTAGTCTCTCCCGATAGAACCCATTTCATTTCTCTTCCTTCTCCATATCTTCCAAAGAAACTGCGGCGTATCGCTAAAATGTAAACAAATACTAAGCTGCGCTGTCTCTCTCTTTCGCTATTTCTGGAATGTTTAGTCGCGCCTCTGTGAAGTTCTGAATGCGTTGCCCCTGGAAACCGATAGCGTCTCCTACCATCATGGCCGACCACCTCAGACCCCGCCCAAATCGGCACGTGACTCCTCACTCTCAATAGACTTAGTTTTAACGTTCAGTGTTTTGTTAAAGGGAAAGGAAACTTCCCCTGGTAGGCACATGTATTGCTCTCGCTAATGGTTGAAACAGCGGGTGTGTGAGTGCTGGCTGGCGGATTCGGCTGCGGCGCATTGAGTAACCGTACATCGGGCGTTTGGGTGGTGTTCATCTAAAACCGTAAGTATCTTGTTCCCTTTTTCATTTGGGATTTTATAATCTAGTTTAGCGTCCAGTGTTTTGTTGTTAAAGGGAAAGGGAACTTCCCCATCTGTAAATCCTATCCAGTGCGAGGATGTGACAGGAGATGCCGCTGTTTTGCTCATTGGGTTTATTTATTGTCAATTTCTGCGGGTTCGTACAGCTGTGCTGAGCTTACAGCTTAGCAGGTTGGCTTCTTTTTGGGGTCAACCAATACACGCTTTGTGCTACTGCTCATGTGGCGTATTATGGTTGACTCGATTGTCTAAGTGTGTATTCTTTGCTTGTTTTGGGATTTCAGCTTTCCTTTTCCTTGCTTTGTCGTGTTGGATATTTCTAATTAGTTGTTTTTGTATGGTTTTTGGGTTATTTTTTTCAACATTACTACCTATTATTTTAAGTTTTTTTGTGTGCAACTTATGTTAATATTGTAACCGTTTTGAGCTGGATTCTGTTGGCAACCATTCAGGCACTGATGCTCTTTGCTTGGCCATACCTTCTCCAGGAGGCTGGGGCGCCCTTGACGTGTCATTCATTGTGTTTGTATATTTTATTTGGGTTGGTGTGTTTTTTTTGTTGTTTTTTTGAATTTTCCATTTTGCTGTCATGAGTGGACGAGCTTCTGCAGGCTAAACTTCCGTGATAACTTAAGTTATCATTTGTCTCACCAACTTACATTTTATGAATGTGAATGGGATCATTTATGTTTGGGCCTGAAATCACTGATACAACCTTTAACTTTAAAATAAACTAAACTACGTAAAACATCTCTCATTACAAGTGATTCTTTGACCCTCACAAACTACATTTCCCATAACTCACTGCCCGGACTCATCAGCGCATTCACCTGTGTATCATTACCTTGTTTAACTCACACTATAATAGCCTGGTTTTCACACTTACTCACTGCGAAGTCTGCATTTCTGAGCGTTCTGTTTTCTTGTCTCTCGGTTTTTGGATTTTGCTCTGTTCACTGGATTACCCTTTTTGCCTCTGACCCTCGCCTGTTTTGTTTGCCTGATAGTTTCAACTGCCTTCCTGTGTTTGATTTTTGCCTGTGAATTGGATTACATATTTGGATTTCCCTTCTAAATAAAACTACATCTGGATTTAACATGAGGTAAGTTCAGCATTTTGACTGGTCTATTTATAAAGAAATTAAATAATTACACTGGAATTTCAAATTGGTTACTCTAGTAATTTAAGTATCTCAAATATATTTTTTCTTTTTGATACTCCATTTAACTGATGGTTCAAATCTTATATGCCGAGACAGAAGAGTGAAACTCAAAATAATTCTTATTTAAGACTTGTAGTACCAACAATTATATTTTGTATATTTAAACTCATAATGATCAATTTAACATGCATGAAAAATGTTTTACCAGTTATTCTACAGATGTTGAAACTGTCAAACAAACTATTTTTTTTTACCACAGGCAAGTCAACAGTTCACATTCAACCTAGCAGAAAATCCACTACTACAAAGAAAGGTATGTTTCTGCTCCACAGATTTTGAAAATTGATTAAAATATATTTTAACACACATAAATAATGCATGTACCCTTGTGAAAAAAAAGTGCACTTTAGTGTACTTTTATAAAGTGTACTTATTACACAAATAATATACTTTAAAGGTATACACTTAAGTGTGAATTAAATGCTATTTTTTGGCCACACTGAATGCACATTAAGTATAATTAATTTCAAATATATTATATATTAAGTTCAAATAAAATGCAATAAGTTGTCATTAAGAGTGATTTTTTTGGTACAACTTAATTGGTACTTTAATACAACTTTATATTTACTTTCATAATTGCTTCGAGTGTATTTAAAATATAGTTAAGTGCACTACACAATATAATGACACGCAATTAATGTGATATAAAATATACTATAATGTCAGTTAACAATACACTTAAGTGTGAATTAAATCCAATGTTTTTGCTGCACTGAATGCACATTAAGTGCAATTGATTTCAAATATATCACATATTAAGTTCAAATAAAATGCAATAAGTTGTCATTAAGAGTGATTTTTTTTGGTACCACTTAAGTGGGACTTTAATACAACTTTATATTTACTTTCATAATTGCTTCTAGTCTATTTAAAATGTATTTAAAGTGCACTGCTCAATGCACTGACAAGCAATTAATGTAAACTAAAATGTACTTTAATGTCAGTTAACAATACACTTAAATGTGAATTAAGTGTAATGTTTTCGACAAATTTATTGCATATTATATGTAATTGATTTCAAATGTATCACAGATTAAGCTCAGATTAAATGCTATTAGTTGATATTAAGAGTGATTTTTTTTTTTAAACAAATTAAGTGGGATTTTAATACATTTGTATATGAACTTTGGAATATGGTAAAAGTGTACTTCCAAATATACTGACAAGCAATTAATGTGAACTAAAATATACTTTAATGTAATATACATGTACACTATTATATAATTAAATACATTTGTAATAAAAAAAAATAATAATAAAGTTGCAAATTATTTCAAATTTGGACAAAAAAAAAGTCTTAACCTAGCTACAATCAACACAAATTCAATTTAAAACCATCTACACTTACTGACAAAACAATCTCTAAAATAAATACATAAAAACCTTTCTGTTGATGCACAAGAAAAAACCCAAGAAACACTATACATAAACAGTTACAACACTTTAAAGGGATAGTTCACTTTAAAATGAAAATTCTGTCATTATATACTCACCCTCAAGTTGTTTCAAACCTGTATGAATTTTTCTTCTACTGAACACAATGAAGATATTTTGAAAAATGTCAGTAACCAAATAGTTAACTGGTCCCATTGACTTCCATGGTATTTTGTTTCCTACTATGGAAGTCAATGGGACCAGTTAACTGTTTGGTTACTGACATTCTTCAAAATATCTTCCTTTGTGTTCAGCAGAAGAAAGAATGGTAACACTTTATAATAACTGCACACTATTATTCATTAGTTAAGCATGAGTTAACAGTTAATTAATCATTTATAAAGCATTAATATACATTAATAAGAAGTTTCTAAATACAGCTATAAATGCTTTTTCTTGATTTATAAGCATATCTATAATGTGTTTAATAATTATATTTTCATACTTTTTTAAATGATCAATTAATAATTTCTAAATGAAGTATAGCATTATTTACAAACCAGTTATTTAAGAGTTGTCAGTGATTCATAAGATCACTTAAGTGTAAGCTGAGGGTGAGTATATGATGACAGAATTTTCATTTTAAAGTGAACTATCCCTTTAAAGTTGGGGTATGTGATTCTCTTTTTTGTCATTTTTTTCAAAATCACTTGAAATCCTATTCATAACCCACTTACAGCCACTGAGTTAGAAGCACTGAAATGAAAATTAAGCATTTTAATCATCCGTGGAACAGGCAGGACTCGAAAAACTCCAGCCAATCATTTCCAAGACCACCTACAATCATTGGACAGTAAGTCCGTCAATCAAACGGTCGTACCATCCCCCCATCCCCCTCGAGCGAATCAGGGCCAGCGTTGGAGGAAAGAAGGTAGGACCATTTGAGTTGTGTATTTTTAAAATCTGCTGGCCGTTTTGCAAATCACATACCCCACCTTTAACTCTCATTTAGAAAGAGTCAGGAGGGCAATGATGCTTATATGCACAATCATTTTCTCCCTCATACAAAGGTACCTAAACCTATCATCACAGAAAACATTTTTGTGTTTTTACATTTTCAGAAAACATCATTCTGTATGATTTATAAGATTGTTTCCATGTAATTTACTGGTATTACTATACTTTTGGGGTAATTTGGTCCCCATAACCTAGGGATTACCAGTACAAACATCATTTTAGAAGCAAACACACAGTACATCAAACACACAACCCATGAATTAATACAAACAAAATGTGATGTGACGTTATACTGCAAAATGTGAACACTAAGATTCAAACGGGTAATGCTTTACTCCTTCAGTTAACATGAACTAAGAATGAATAATACTTTAAGCATTTATTAGTCTTAGTTAATGTTAATTTCAACATTTAATAATGCATTATTATATTCAAAAGTTGTGTATTAAAATTATAATGCACTGTGAACTCGCATAAACAATGACTATAAATTGTATTAACTAACTTTAACAAACTATATTTTAATTAACTAATATTAACAAAGATTCATAAATACTGTAAAAATATGCTCATTTTTAGATCATGTTGGATAATACATAAACTAATATTAACAAATGAGATCTAATTAAAGTGTTACCGAACCTTGTTAATTTTAGCTCTTAAACCTTTTCATAGCACCAACATTAAACATGACAAAATGCTTACTCCAGCATTACAGTGAATATAAGGTTGTCTAATAACAAAAAAACAAAACAAAAACTGAAGAAATCTAAAAGGCACAAAAACAAGAAAACCAAAATCATTTGTCACCAAATGTTTTGAAGTAGTTGGAAAGTGTTGTTTATGTCAATGTCCCGGTGCTCTCCAAAGTAAATGTGAATGGATTTGTTCCAAAGAGGCAGGAAAGTCAGAAAAAAATACCTTGAGAAAAAAAAAAGTGAAGGAAAATATTTGTTTATAAAACAGATCCAGTCCATTATTATATTTGGCTCAAATGAATGAAAGTGATAGATATTTTCCCGTTAAAGTTTATATACACCTTGCAGTATCTGCAAAATGTTAGTAATTTTAGCAATAAGAGGGAACACAAAAATGTATGATGTGCGATGTGATGAATTACCTCATCAGGGTCACACCGTAGTAGAAAGCTGGGCATGGTTCCTCTATTTCCCACAAACACAAGGACTTCACTGACCACGCCATCTTCACTGACACTGGGCTTAAAGTCATTAAAAATAGAGAACATTTATTTTGCTACTTTACAAGGAATTAAACATAACTTTATCAATTACACAAATATAGGTTAATGACCCATGCAAACCCAAGACCCATGCAAATTGAGAAAGGTAATCTTGAATTTTAAGCTTGCCGCACGTATCTTCATGAAGGATGTTCCTGTATTTACCACGGTTGACACAGTAATGCGGCAGCCGCCTTCATTTGGTTTGTTACCTGTAAAATATATGAAGATTATAGGGGTATATGTAAATGCACAGGTGGGAATGTATAACTTGCAAATGGAAAAGATACAAAGCATTAAAAGCTATAGGGATACTCGGTGACTTGATAGCAGTGTTTTAGCTTGGTGTGCTGGCTGGGCAAAAATTCATAATAAATCTTGTAACATCACCTCATCAATACAGGTCTGTGATTCCACACCGCTTACTCTGTATCTCCAATAACAAATGTGAACTGATCCTGCAAAATGAATGTTTAATCCAGATAAGCACAAAAATATTACATATTCCAAAACAAATAGTAACTGAACAACTCACTCTTCAAATGCAAAACGAAATTAAATACATTACAAGCATTATTCTAGAAGTGGGTGATATATTAAATATGTATAGTGGTTAAGATTAATATATAAATGTCTTCGAGAGTTACAATATTGGATCAGCATTCAGTATGCAAATTTAACTTTAGTCATTTAGTTTGTTTAAAATTATTTAAAAAGTCGGTTTAAAATAAATAAATGAATATATATATAAAACACATTTCAGTAGACAAATTCCTCGAACACGCCCACACACCCGAGCACATTACGATGTAAGACATTATTAGAATTCAATCATAGATACATTATTGGAAACATGATTAATTTAACGTTACCTCCCGAATCTATTGCGTATAATAACGTTACTATCTGCGATTAAAAAGCACTCTTAATCGCAATATCAACTGCGGTGAAAAAAATATTAAATAAAGAAAGCATCAAGATATACTTACTTGACTGATTATTTGCAGTATAACATCTCATCTGCAAACAGCCAAACGTGGCGCTCCTTTTGTTCTCTTCTTGTTTGGGAAGCTTCAGTTTCCTCGTGCACCGCCATTACAGAAACATTAACCGCATTTTTCAAACTCTAGTGAAGTAGTGCGTCATCATGACGTAGTATTTCTGGCGCATGCGCATTAAACACCATGTTCGTATAGAGTATATTTTTATTTCAGCTTTTCTGTTTAAGTTGAAGTTGTTCTAACTCATTGTGTTGTTAGACTCTGTAAGTTCACAAAACTTTACTCTTTCACCTATCTAAAAGTCAATATTTTTGTTCAGTGTAGTGTAAAATTCAATTAAATGTGTTTAATTGACTTAGAACAACATAATGATATTGAAAGTATTCTGTTCACAGTTGTAAAATACAACACATTACTGTTATGCTAAGACTCCTCTCATAAATTACATTTTATTGTCAAATATTATGTAGAAAACTGACAAAAATGTCAACAATAGATTGTCCTGGATTATACTGTATTGCAAATGTATTGGAAAAACACATTCCAAGTGCATTAATGCACACAGTATATATTATAGACTAAACACATTTAAAATACATGAACAAATTATTTTTGGACAACACACTTAAGTTGAAATTAAAGTGAATTACTTTCCATGTTTTCCATTAAAATTATTATTTTTATTTAGAATGTTAGTCAATACATCAAAAATAAATTTCATTTAATAACTTATAACTTTAAAACACTATAAAATCATAATTATTTAAAATGTATGTTTAAGTAAAACTTAAGTAGACACAATTAAAAAGTGATTTTTAAAAAAAATGCACTTAAGTGTGTTTAGAAATATTGCGATGAAATTGTACTTACTTTAAGTTAAGCTTAATTAGATATTATTACAAAGTGCATTTGTAAAAAGTGCACTTAAGTGTGTTTAGAAATATTGCGATGAAATTGTACTTACTTTAAGTTAAGCTTAATTAGATATTATTACAAAGTGCATTTGTAAAAAGTGCACTTAAGTGTGTTTAGAAATAAGATCATGAAAGTGTACTTTCTTTAAGTAAAACTTAATTAGACATTATTACAAAGTGCATTTTTAAAAAGTACACTTAAGTGTGTTTAGAATTATTGTCATGAAAGTGTACTTACTTTAAGTTAAACTTAATTACATATTATTACAAAGTAGGGCTGCACGATTAATCGCACGATGTTGTTATGCGCATCTAATCAGTAAAGCCGGTTCCTTGATTAGTAGTAAATCACCTTCACCTGCTTTCAGATGGAGCGGCATTTACTACAAAGAGCCGTAGTTAACTGACAAGCTGAGCCAAATCGCGTTAAAATCGAGGCCTCGATTTTAACGCGATTTGGCTCAGCTTGTCAGTTAACTACGGCTCTTTGTACACAGCAAAAACTCAGTGTTAAATTAACACACCTGGGAGTGTATTTGAGTCCACACTCAAGAGTGTTAAAGTTAATGAGATAATTAAGTGATTATTTGAGTGATGATTGAGCATTATTGAAGACACCTAAAGCAGAATCACTGAAGGAAAAAACCGGAATTTCAGGTCACCATTATGGAGATGAGTGTTTGCTTTAGTTGGGCTCTTGACCCTTATATTATTAACTTTAGATTTTGTTCAGCTGTTGTATCTGAGTTATACCTGCCAGCAGAACAAACAAAAAAAATTATCTAATGGTGTTAGAATGGTGGTAATAGTATATTATGACATTCATCATTTGAACTAATTGTTTGTGATTTATGCTGTTGGTTACAGCATAACTGAGATTCTGCATAAATATCCAGAATTTGAGATATAATATAAAGAATTTCATAAAAGTTGTAAACAAAAAAAAAATCTTTCTTTTAGGCACACACAGATATCAAGATTCAGTCAATGCATCTCAACAATGGTGACGAGCAGAATATTCAATTAGGAAAAGTAAATTACATAGACAATTCAGATCATAATTTATTCATACCGCAATGCATGATGGGAGCCATTAATGAGTTGTGATTGGTGGCAACAAGGATTTTTATTGTCACCACGGTTGAGATTCACAGGCTGATTATTGATGTCTGTGTTTCTAAATAAATGCATTTGAAAGTGATTTGATCAGAACAATTTTTATTAAAATATTTCGATTATAAGAAAAACTCAATTGTCATATGCTGTAGAACCACTAAACTGTTGCTATCAAGTTAAACCAGATCATCTGAATGAGTTTCATTTTTCAGATCACAGCATGATTATGTCAAAACATAACCATCACTATCAGATCACACTTGTCTTTGTTCATTTGACTGTAATAAATCAATAAACGCAGACAAACAAAATTTAAACTTAAAGTATAAGGATCAAGAGCCCAACTAAAGCAAACACTGATCGCCATAACGGTGGCTTACAATTTGTGATTTTCTCCTTCAGTGATTCTGCTTGTTAACATCAGGTGTCTTCAATAATGCTCAATGATCACTAAATTAATCACTTAATTATCTCATTAACTTTAACACTCTTGAGTGTTAATTTAACACTCATATCTGCATCATATCGTCCATCTGAAAGCAGGTGAAGGTGATTTACTACTAATCAAGGAACCGGCTTTACTGATTAGATGCGCATAACAACATCGTACGATTAATCGTGCAGCCCTATTACAAAGTGCATTTTTAAAAGTGCACTTAAGTGTGTTTATAAATATTGTGATGAAAGTGTACTCACTTAAAGTTAAACTTAATTAGATATTATTACAAAGTGCATTTGTAAAAAGTCCACTTAAGTGAGTTAATAAATATTGTCATTAAAGTGTATTCCCTTTAAGTACACTTAAGTGGTCTTTAATTTTAATTATATTATCTGCAAGTACACTTTTCAAAAAGTATACTTTTATGAGTTTAAGCACACAAAAAGTACGCTTTCAATACAATTAAGCACACTTCTTTTTCACAAGGGTAGTGGCAATCTTATTTCAAAATACACAAATGTTTAAATGTTATTGTATGTTCGTTGGAAAATTGTAGATGTTTCAATCATGGACCAGCCCTAGATTTTAAGATTGTGAGCTTTGGCTGTCCATTAGGGCTGCACGATTAATCGCACAATATTGTTATGCGCATCTCCTCAGTAAAGCCGGTTCCTTGATTAGTAGTAAATCACCTTCACCTGCTTTCAGATGGACGATATGATGCAGATATGAGTGTTAAATTAACACTCAAGAGTGTTAAAGTTAATGAGATAATTAAGTGATTAATTTAGTGATCATTGAGCATTATTGAAGACACCTGATGTTAACAAGCAGAATCACTGAAGGAGAAAATCACAAATTGTAAGCCACCGTTATGGCGATCAGTGTTTGCTTTAGTTGGGCTCTTGATCCTTATACTTTAAGTTTAAATTTAGTTTGTCTGCTGTTATTGATTTATTACAATCAAATAAACAAAGACAAGCGTGGTCTGATAGTGTTGGTTATGTTTTGACATAATCATGCTGTGATCTGAAAAATGAAACTCATTCAGATGATCTGGTTAAACATGATGGCAACAGTTTAGTGGTTCTACAGCATATGACAATTGAATTTTCCTTATAATCCAAAACATTTAATAAAACTTGTTCTGATCAAATCACTTTCAAATGCATTTATTTAAAAACACAGACATCAATAATCAGCCTGTGAATCTCAACCGTGGTGACAATAATAATCCTTGTTGCCACCAATCACAACTCATTAATGGCTCCCATCATGGATTGCGGTATGAATAAATGATGATCTGAATTGTCTATGTAATTTACTTTTCCTAATTGAATATTCTGCTCGTCACCATTGTTGAGATGCATTGACTGAATCTTGATATCTGTGTGTGACTCAAAGACAGATTTTTATTTATTTTTTTACAACTTTTGAAATCCTTTATATTATACCTCAAATTCTGGATATTTATGCAGAATCTCAGTTATGCTGTAACCAACAGCATAAATCACAAACAATTAGTTCAAATGATGAATGTCATAATATAACCAACACCATTAGATAATTTTTTTTCTTTGTTCATCTGGCAGGTATGACTCAGATACAACAGCTGAACAAAATCCATCAGTGAAGCTCCTCCCACAACAATCACATCATCATTGAAGCTCCTACCACATAAGTCACATCATCAGTGAAGCTCCTCCCACTGTAATTCATCATCAGTGAAGCTCCTCCCACAGTAATTCTCCAATAAATGCTGTAAATTCCCATCATCTACAAGTGAAGACGAGCATCAGAGCATCAGGAAGAGCTGAAATCTGCCAAGACTGAGTTTATTAAAGAGGACAGTGAGAACATGAGTGATCCAGAACCCTGCAGAATGAAACACACTGAAGATCCTGAAGAACAAAGAGGTTGGTGTTTATTCTTAAAGCAGATTTAGATTTATTGTAAGAAAAATCTTTACAGCTGTTGAATAATCTAGCTGTAGCAACAAATAATAAGTGTCATAAATGACACTTTCTGTGAACTGAGGAAAGAAAATCCTGACAAAATGTAAGTTAGATAATCGCGTAGTTTTTTTTAGACATAGACACAAAAAGACATATTTAATTGTTCTCTGCATTGAACCATGGGATTTGTGTCTATACTATTTTTTAAATAATAATTGTAAGATCAATGTACCTCATTCATGTTAAGTTGCAGGGATACTTAAAACATTGTTTAGGGTTTTAAATTAAATTATCTAATGTCCACTGTTACATCAGGGTTCACTTTTATGTCCTTCACTTTTCTCATTTACATTTTTTTTGAGTTACTGAAAATGTATCGTGTTTACCTTTTATTTCAGATTTGATTGAAGCAAACGAGGAGAATGAAGAATTGAGTGAAGATGAGGAGAAAAATAATGTCAAAACTGGAGAAAAACCTTTGAGTTACTTTCAAACCAAACAGAAAGACTTCAAGAAAAGAAGAGCCAAGAAATCTTTCACCTGCACTCAGTGTGGAAAGAGTTACACAAACAAATGTAGTCTTGATGTTCACATGAGAATCCACACCGGAGAGAAGCTGCACACATGTGATCAGTGCGGGAAGAGCTTCACACAAAAAGGAAGACTTCAGGAACACAACAGAGTTCATACAGGCGAGAAACCTTACAAGTGTTCACACTGCGACAAGAGATTCAGTCAGTCGACATCTCTGAAAAGACATGAGAGGATCCACACCGGAGAGAAACCGTTCACATGTGATCAATGTGGCAAAACTTTTTTGTCGAATTCACACCTGAAGAGACACCTGACAGTTCATACAAAGGAGAAGCCGCATTCATGTTCTGTGTGTGAAAAGAGTTTTTCACTGCTGGAATATTTACATACACATCAGAAAACTCACACTGGTGTGAGAGAGTACATGTGCTTTGAGTGTGAGAAGACTTTTACTACAGCGGACAGTTTAAAAATGCACCAGATAATTCACACTGGAGAAAAGCCGTATCAGTGCACTGCATGTGGGAAGCGTTTCAATCATCCATCTTCTCTATGCAAACATACAAAACACATCCACTGTAAGTAGATCCTCTTCAGATCCAGCACTTTCAGGTATGATGCTGTGTCTTCGCCAAATGTGACACAATGCATCAAGCAATGAAATCATGACAAAGAAACTTTATCTGAAGTTCTCACGGCGAATAAAGTTCATCTTTAAAACCAGCAAATCCAACTGTGGGATTCAGATCATCTCAAAGTTCCTCCCAAATAACAATGTTAAAAGGTTTATTCTTGTAATTCATTTTGCTTCATGATATAAATGATTTTGTTGTGCATGCTTATGAGTTTCACATTATGGTCACTTGTCTTAAAAAACATGTATCTCATGTAATATGCTTTGTCTTTCATGAAGGAAAGTGTTGTTAGATTTTGCTGTATTTGGCCGAGCAATGGTTTTGGGTGGCTTTTCAATGTATTAGATTTCTCCAATACATAAAAT
This sequence comes from Semotilus atromaculatus, assembly GCA_031834385.1. Classification (NCBI taxonomy): domain Eukaryota; kingdom Metazoa; phylum Chordata; class Actinopteri; order Cypriniformes; family Leuciscidae; genus Semotilus; species Semotilus atromaculatus. Next base: position 3,237,942 of record JAULUF010000031.1, read on the forward strand.
AAGTAAGCTTAACCAAATTCAAGCTTCAACAATCTTAACCCAAAGTTCTGTATGTGAGACAGAACTTTATATATGAAACATGTTAGGACTTCTCACAGGAGATCGTTCTCACCTGCTAATCTACTCTGAGCAATGCTGTTTCTACGTCATTCACACCAATCAGTTTCGATGGGCCATACAGACAGAGTTGATTACATCTGATGCACAGTCACAATGTAAATTAATCTGATGACTGAAAATACAAAATCTTCGTTTATTTTGGTTTTGAGTGGTGGTTGTACCCTTTGTTGTTGTGTGCAGATCTCAGAGCCTAGGCTGCCTACAGAGACGCGTTTTTTGGAAGGCATGCTTATGGGGCGGGCAGCCAGCGGATCGTTAGGAAAGGTTAGATGAATGTGGTCATTTTCAATGTGATTCTGAAATCGCAGATACAACCTTTAACAACACCTGAGAGACATGTCGTAAAGAGAGATGAGCAACATGCGTCACGCAGGGATGCCAGATTTTCACAACAAATCCTGCCCAATTGCTTCTTAAAAAAATAGCCAATCATGTTTCAGGGTGGGAGAAGAACTGCGGACTTGGCAACACTGTGTGACGTGAACGGTAGCTAGACCCGACTGAGATCTTTCAGCAATTCTCATGTCAGCTGTGTGGAGTTATTATAAATCAGATATATGTATAATATATAGATAAAAATGCTGCTACAAGTTCTGTTTAAAACTTGTTTTAATAAAAATTAAGCAGCTGTATTGCACAACTGAGTCATGTTGTGGGCTACGTATTTCTTCCTTTAGGGGAATAAAACATGTATTGCACTGCTTGAGCATGATTCTTTTTAGATGGCTAGGTTAAAGGGGTCATATAATGGTACATGCACTTTTCCAAGTTGATTGTACTGAAATGTGTGTTGGCAGTGTCTGTACACAACCATCATATAATGATAAAAATCCATCCAGTGATTTAGTTTTAATCTCCTTATATGTTTTCCCCTGCCTCAAATCGAGCCGTTCGAGCCTATGACGTCACAAGCTCGCACGCCCCTCCCACGATTGTTGATTGACAGCAGCGTTTCAACACAGACCCGCCCTCGCTCGTGAGTGATCTGTCAATCATGCACGTGCGGACCGGTGTTGTGCCGAAATGTACACTGGAGCACTGTTACTGAGCAGAATGGAGTCTAAGCGATTGTGGTGTTCTGTTCTTAGGTGCAATAAGGAACACAACAGTCATTTTATTGTTCCTAAATCCGAACCGCTGAAGACGCAGTGGCTGAGTTTGTTTTCGAAGGGAATATTCCCCACGATCAACGTCAATGCTTTCATGTTTGCGCGAGTCATTTCACACCAGACTGCTTTCGAGGAGGTATAAAGCTGGTTTTGCTAAGAAGCTGCTCCTGAAAAAAGGAATCGATACCAACTATTCGTGTTCCTGCACCTCGAGAAGAACTGAAGTGAGTGTAATGTTTTATTAACCTTTATATATTTATATTAATCTTTGCAAATCGCTAGCTTCACAATGAATGCGGCTAATGTTTACACTCAGGGTACATTATGGCATGTTTTCTATATACGACGTTCTGAATATAATTCATAATCCCACGTTTATAATGAACAACGCGTTATGGTTATTGTATTACAAACATGTATGCACAGAACAGAGTATAGACTGTGGAACAGAGGGGCGGGGTGATCGAAGCTCATTATCATTTAAAGGCACATGCACTGAAACGGCGTGCTGAAAACAGAGCTGTATTTGACCAGGTAAAATAAGTGTTTTCTTACAATACTAATGAGAATTTTTAATTAAAGTATATTACAAACTTTTAATTTAGACCCTAAAGAATTATATTAGCTTCTACGAAAATGGCATTATATGACCCCTTTAAGCACAGTGCATCCTCCAGACAAATGTGTCATTAACAGCTTAATTAAGTGGGAGAAAAATATGGTATTGTATCAGTATCGGCAGATACTCAAGTTTGTGGCATCGGTATCGGACATGAAAAAGTGGTATCAAGCCACCCCTAGTTTAAATCATGTGCCGATCTCTGAGAGCTATCTTGTGCGAGGCAGGATGAACTATCTCTCCGTTCGCCTGAGAGAGAAGGTCTCGGCGCAGCGGGAGAGACCAGGGCTGGTCCTATAGAAGTGGGATTTTCGGGAAAGTAGTGATCCCTCTTCTATCCCTCCTATAGAAGAGGGATCACCGGTATCCACAACTTCCTCTGTCAAAGCGGTACAGAATTAGTGAATGTCTGGATTCCCTCACCCTCTGAAAGGTTGGCGCGATGAGGATCAGCGGGGAAAATATGTACAACAGTGCGCTTGGCATTGGGTGGGCTAGACCATCCACTCCCAGTGATTCATCTTCTCCCACCAGGGAAAAGAACAGAGGGCGCTGCACGTTTTCACCAAGCGGCAACATTCTAATCTGAAAAATGAAGCCTACTTGGAAGTACAAAAAATTGCAATACATCGAAAATCCGTTGGGGCAGGTCCCAAAAGGGAGCAAATGTCCTCAGACCCCCATGTTAAAATGTCAGTTTTCACAGCATAAATTCATGTTTTTACAGGTTGGTCCCATGGACTTTTATTGTATTTTTCGATAGGTTACGAGTGCCTGATTTTTTTCTAACTCGTTAGTTTAGATCGTATTTAGATATAAAATGTATGACAAATAAGGGCGTGGTTAACTTTGATTTACGGCTTGATTGACAGCTGATAACGGGCTGCGCCGAGTGGAATTCCTGAAATTTGACATCTCGGCCATGATCTGACACAACAAATCATACCACCTCTGTATCCTTTCTGAACATTTGTATTGAAATATCGACAGATTGTCCAAGATGGCGCCGCCCATACCCCCCATAAACGGCCTCAAAACCGTTCTTCAGAAAGTCTATGGGTGACGTCACAGACGCTTTGTGGTCTATGGTTACTGTCTATGGTTTTCACGCGATCCGAAGAGATCTACGGCAGCCTGTCCGTATCTCAGCCATTTCTGACTTACCACCAGCGGGTGGAGTGTCCAATCTCCGTACATAAGATTTCCACTGGACAACAAATCTGCTCCTCTGTTCATTCGTCCCGGTACATGCGTTGCTCGTAACGACAGAAAACGAGTGTTGCTTCACACAATTAATCTGCGCTAGACTGTGGAGCTGTGGAGCACTCCCCCTTGTCTGTTTGTGTACGTAGTGCTACCACTGTTGGGTTGTCGGATCTGACCAACACATGATATCCCTGAAGGAACTGAATAAAGTGGCTTAGAGCTAACAACACTGTTAATAGCTCCAAATAATTTGTGTTTCTCCCTTTGAGATTGAGACCACACTCCCCACACTGTTCTGCCCTCGAACACTGTCCCCCAGCCTGTAAGTGATGCATCTGTGGTCACCACCTTTCTTAGAGTGATCAGACCTAATGGAGTCCTCTCCATGAGAAATGTGGGAGCTCTCCAGTGACGTAATGCTCTTACACACTCTACTGTGACAAACACTCTGCGATGGCTGCGATAGTCCCTCTTTGACTGCGGCATGAAATTTCCGCGGGCAGACTGATATGTTCGATTTGTAGGCTTTCTAGGTAAGCAGGTCTCGAACGCTTCTCTCCCTTCTTCCTCCTCAAGTCACACTGTTGGTACACAGCTGTGACAGTAGAGCCAAACATAGCCTTGGGGTCTACGGGGGCGTCCATATACTCCACTCTTTCCTTACCAGAAAGGCCTGAGAGTCTGTCTAGGTCTAGTATTGGGGTCTACGGGGGCGTCCAGCAACTCCACTCTTTCCTTACCAGAAAGGCCTGAGAGTCTGTCTAGGTCTAGTATTGGGGTCTACGGGGGCGTCCATAAACTCCACTCTTTCTATACCAGAAAGGCCTGAGAGACTGTCTAGGTCTAGTATTGGGGTCTATGGGGACGTCCTGAAACTCCACTCTTTCCTTACCAGAAAGGCCTGAGAGACTATCTAGGTCTAGTATTGGGGTCTACGGGGGCGTCCAGCAACTCCACTCTTTCCTTACCAGAAAGGCCTGATAGACTGTCTAGGTCTAGTATTGGGGTCTACGGGGGCGTCCAGCAACTCCACTCTTTCCTTACCAGAAAGGACTGATTGACTGTCTAGGTCTAGTATTGGGGTCTACGGGGGCGTCCAGCAACTCCACTCTTTCCTTACCAGAAAGGCCTGAGAGACTGTCTAGGTCTAGTATTGGGGTCTATGGGGACGTCCTGAAACTCCACTCTTTCCTTACCAGAAAGGCCTGAGAGACTGTCTAGGTCTAGTATTGGGGTCTATGGGGACGTCCTGAAACTCCACTCTTTCCTTACCAGAAAGGCCTGAGAGACTATCTAGGTCTAGTATTGGGGTCTACGGGGGCATCCAGCAACTCCACTCTTTCCTTACCAGAAAGGCCTGAGAGTCTGTCTAGGTCTAGTATTGGGGTCTATGGGGACGTCCTGAAACTCCACTCTTTCCTTACCAGAAAGGCCTGAGAAACTGTGTAGGTCTAGTATTGGGGTCTATGGGGACGTCCTGAAACTCCACTCTTTCCTTACCAGAAAGGCCTGAGAGTCTGTCTAGGTCTAGTATTGGGGTCTATGGGGACGTCCTGAAACTCCACTCTTTCCTTACCAGAAAGGCCTGAGAGTCTGTCTAGGTCTAGTATTGGGGTCTATGGGGACGTCCTGAAACTCCACTCTTTCCTTACCAGAAAGGCCTGAGAAACTGTGTAGGTCTAGTATTGGGGTCTACGGGGGCATCCAGCAACTCCACTCTTTCCTTACCAGAAAGGCCTGAGAGTCTGTCTAGGTCTAGTATTGAGGTCTATGGGGACGTCCTGAAACTCCACTCTTTCCTTACCAGAAAGGCCTGAGAAACTGTGTAGGTCTAGTATTGGGGTCTATGGGGACGTCCAGCAACTCCACTCTTTCCTTACCAGAAAGGCCTGAGAGACTGTCTAGGTCTAGTTTTTCGGGTCTATGGGGACGTCCTGAAACTCCACTCTTTCCTTACCAGAAAGGCCTGAGAAACTGTGTAGGTCTAGTATTGGGGTCTACGGGGGCGTCCAGCAACTCCACTCTTTCCTTTCCAGAAATACGACCTGATGGACAAAGCGGAAGATTTGTAAATCTTCTGAAACACAGATGCTGAAATTCTCTTCATCGTCGTCTAGTAGATGAGGGGATAATTCCTAAAATTCCTAATTCAAGCTATGTCCATATCTACACCCTCTTCGTTTTTTCACTGTGACGTAGGGTTTACTTTCCCAGAGCAGTGAATGCAGAGTAATTCTGAAAATAAACTTTTATTTTTATTTTGTGGTATCTAATACGAACCTAATCGTATTAGTTTTCCAACACTCGCAAGAAAATGCACTCCTAACAGCAGATCAGTAGATTGATACTGATAGCTGTTAGTCAGCCTCACCAGCAGGAGGTGCAAGCAGCTGTTTTCTAGAGCAACGGGTGAGAGACTCATTCACTCATAAGAATGGATTTACAGAAATGGAGCAAGCAGTAAGTATTTGTGACTATTATAAGTGCCAGTATTTGGAAAAGCTGATCAAGACACAAAAGCTGTGTTTACATTGAAGTCTTCACGGTTACTTTTGTACATGTAAGTTTTGCACAGCTTTCTCTATTGTGACCGAGATTATGTTATTCCCTGATGTACAGATCAAACGTTAAATCCGAGGCAGAAGACATATATTTCTCTCGGTTGTTTAGTTTAATCTCACGACCCTTGACATTTTATGTACTGTTGTGGCAAAAATTCATTAAACAGACATCACTGCGTAAGAGACACTCAGAGTCAATTTTAGTAAAAAGAAAAGTATTTATTCTCGCAAGAATAGGCCCAGTCGCCAACACAGCAGTTACCCTGTGGAGTGAGTGGCACACCGGAATACAGACCAGAGTCAATCTTTATACTGTTTCCCTTCAAGGCTATTTGCCATAGGCCTGGCCTCTCTGTAAATTTCCACAGACATTATCATATGATAGGCAAAACCAAAGGAATCTAAATTGCTAACTAGTCCCTTTAGCCCCCCTTGCCTAGATGACCTCTGACCTGGTCCATTCTCTGGTATCCCACTCCTTCCTCCCCAGGCATTATGAACATATACATATATTTCAGGACCGTCCCCAAATAACAAAATCACATGACCTTCCTTCGCATTATCCATTGTAAGTGAATGAATAGAAACACATGCCCTAGTAATCATATTGATCAATGTGAAATGAAAATTTCCATAACAGTACCCTTATTGAAACATTTTTGAGTGTGATCTAAAAAACACTCACAGGAGAGTTAATTTAACACTGGAGTTTTTGCTGTATATATAGATGAGGTGTGATCTTGATGCATCGATTTATTTGTCAATGCAACTCTTCTGGAAGTTGTGGTTTCACAAGCACAAACTTAGTAGCCTAATAAAAGCTTCATGATAAGCGCACATACACACACACATACACACACACACACACACACATATGTCTGGTTCGCTATCTTTGTGGGGACTCTCCATAGGCGTAACGGTTTTTATACAGTACAAACTATATATTCTGTCCCCTTACACTGCCCCTATCCCTCAACCTACCCATCACACACACACACACACACACACACACACTGCCCCTATCCCTAAACCTACCCTTCACAGGAGACATTCTGCATTTTTACATTTTCAAAAAACATTACTTAGTGTGATTTATACGCTGTTCTCCTCATGGGGACCGCTGGCTGGTCCCCACAATGTAGGTGATTTCAGGTTTTACTATACTTGTGGGGACATTTGGTCCCCACAATGTAATATAAACATGAGCACACACACACACACACACACACACACAGAGCAAGTGATCTTGGTCTGAATGTGGGCTTTGAACATAGTGTTATCGTTTATAAATCACAATTCATTACATTTCATTCATGTGAGACTGCAGTGTAAACGCCCACTGCTGTGAGACTGTGAGAATGTGTAAACACTGTTGTGGTTTCTCTGTTTTGTGAAATAACTTCTCAGAGATCTTTGATGCCAGAAATATTCAAGGGGGTAATCCATCCGCCGGAAACTCAGAGCCATATAGAGAGAGAGTTGCGACAACTCCATTCACTCCAATGGAACGTTTTTTTACAGCAATGGTGGCTCACGGAGCCTCTCAATAGTTCCCGGAAGTAGCAGCAGCGCCGTACAGTTACAGCAGAACAGACCGTTTGTGATGCACTTTTAAAAGGTAAGACGTTTAAAGAATAAGATTGTATATTATCAGTACATCTGAATCAAATTAACTTGTGTATTAAAGCATGCTAGTTGATTATTGCTCTCTAAATTAGTCGTTTTAGGGGACGTTATCAGAGAAAAGATGGGTCATTATACAGTTAGTAGCGCATAACAAACCACGAACAGCCTATTATAGTTAAAATTAACGTTATATTAATGCAGTTACCTATGAATCATTTTCTCAGACGTGCTCATTTACTGAAAGCTACTAAAGCTAGGTAACTAAGTTTATTAAATTAAATGTAATATTGTATGTTATTTTATTTGTACCTGCCCAGGGACAGCAGATGTAAACTAGCTATTAGCTAACTCTGGTGCAATTACTTTTAATTATGCATTGTCCCTGTAAAAAAAAACAATAAAATAAAAAATTGAAATGAAATTCATGCACAATATGTAGGCTACACATTTATTATTTATCTTATGCCTAATACAGGGCTTTATAATCACTGAGGTCCTAAATCTGAGGTGGGTAGGGGGTTCAAATGTGTTATTTCTCTGATATGTGCATTTCAAGACGTTTGAAGACAAAAAAAAAAAAGGATAAGAAATAGCTTTAAAACCATGTCAGCAGGCAGTAGACTATTTGTCAATTTGACTATTTGTCTCCATCATCCTTTCTTTTTTTCTCAGTCTCCTCATCCTGCCCTTTCTCTTCCCCTCCTAAAGCTGAGTTTAAAAAAAAATGTAAAGGCTACAATTTTTATTATATTCTCAATATGTACGCATTCATTATTAATCTTGTGCCTAACATGATGAAAACTTTGTTAATGTTGCTTGCCCCCTCACAATGATGGTAAACTAATTATTACATCACATAGGGCCAGTGTTGGGAGTAACGCGTTACAAAAGTAATGCATTAGGGACTGTTCGTTATTTATTTAAGGGGCCACCGGAGGGGTTTTGAGATCTGTAGTCAAAAAAGACTTGACCCTCCCTTCCCCAGTAATAATTTTTTCTATTACCCTCCAAAATGATTGTGAAAAAAGGCATGACCCTCCCCGATAATTTATTGATTAGCCATTGGGTTTTTTTTAGGGGTTTTAGGGTTTCGGTGCTGATGCTGTGGTGACACGCTCATGTAACATAAGGGTGGCGCTGCCAATAAAGCGCCTACAAGCTGTCACAAAGAACCGGTAAAATGATTATGAATTTGCCAAATATAGCAAGGAGACATTTTAATTGTTTATTAATAAACAAGGGTTTTCTGTGTCAGTCTGTCGGCTGCTAAGATGAAGTTGACGATGCTGACTCGTGATCTTCGCAGTGAACGCGCCAGAGAGAAATGCAGATTTCATACGGAGAGAGCAGTCTATTTTCTTTCGTTTTGAAATGTTCTGTTTAAAAGTAGACATAAAGCTTTCTATATATACGCTGAGTTTCGGTTCATGTATAATGAGACGATCGAGAGTCCAGTTCACAGCGCCGGCGCCTCCGTGATCTATTTTCTACATTTAATTACTTCTTATTTATTAAATCCGGGCAATTGGTTGATGAAACATTGATTAAAATTAAGATACAATTAATAAAAAACGAAATTCACTTTAAAGAAAGTCTTTGTTCTTTCTGTTTGAGGTCTCTGTGAACGTTTTAAAGTCGCTTTCAGAGCGGTCATGTCCGTAACGGAGAACTGTCACAACAACATTGTTTTTTTCCTCATAAATGCGAACACGAAAAATAAAATAAAAATAATATTTTATGTTCTGTGGAGGCCGACCCTTCTTCATCAGTTTAGTAAGCTATTACTTTTGTTTTGCGCAGTGTAATAGAATTAGGCTACTAAAAATATTTTTCCACCTAAAAGTTAAAGATTGTTGTGTCATGTCACATGTGTATTTCGCTCATATTAAATATAAAACGCATGTGTAGACTGATAATTTTCTAATGTCTAGACTCCTTTATTAAGCGGAGACGTTTCAGTATTAAATGCATTTTCTGAGAATTTATATTTCAAGTTTTGACTGCAAATGTCACATCCACAATGCTGGAATTGCCCAATTTTAAAGAATTTATCCTCAACTATTTTTTTTTGGGTGTAACGTTAGGTCTACGTATTTTATTATGTTAACTTCAAATAATATCCTAATAGTAATTTTTAAATGTAACCCACGTCCTACACATCACACTCCACTGTTATGGTGGCAATTTCAGTAGATTTACTCACTAACATTGTTGTGGAAACACAATAAGAATGGAAACTAAAATAATATAATGGTAGTAGCCTATCGTGCTACAGCGCACATTCTATCAGCTGCAGTTCTGGCGCCTCAGTCCCAATACTGTAAAACTCGATGTACATTCACATCACATGTTAATGCAGCGGTAGAGTTACTCTGACCTTATTCGCAATCATAAAACTTCATTATTTGCTCGTGCTTTAAAGCTTTGCCGGGTAAACATTTCATTGGCGTTCTGTTCTGACATGCACTTTTTCTGAGCGCGTACTGAAGCGCGCGCGCACTGTCAAACAGCGCCAAACTGTATTTGTGTTGGGTCAGAACCATCTGATAGCGATGGGGGGCCGAGACCGAGAGATCTACATGGAAAACAATATGCACCAAACAAGTCACTTTGAAATTTTATTGTTTTCATGAATACAAAAGTTGGGTGACCCTCCCCCTAGACGAAAAAATGTTGGATGACCCTCCCCTCAACAAATTATAAAAAGACATGACCCTCCCCTATTTTCCTCCGGTGGCCCTTTCCATAAATACCGAACGGTCCCTTACAATAACATATTACTTTTTGCTGTAACGCAGTAGTGTAAGGCATTACTAATCAATTTTCAGTAATATTTTACTCAGTACATGTTCAGTAACGCTTGCGTTACAACACACTTTTAGTTTTAATTGTAAAAAAAAAAAAACACCAAGACCGCGAGACATTAACGAATGAAATATGCAGGTAGGCTGACTTACCTGTTCGTGGTCAGTCAATAGCCGCGTGTGGTGTCCAAGTTTGTAAATAGACTAAATAATGGCAGCGTCTTATAGCCTACTTGTAGGTCTATAGCGATTTATAGTTTACAGGAGTGCCGTGCCCGTGAGGCATGATTTTCGGCCTCTGTGCTCGCGCTGGCCAGTGGAAAAGCGGCTAATGGTGAAGATGGCATGAAGAAGACTGTAGCCTACATTCGCGAGATGGAAGTATGCGCATTAGGCTACTATTTGTTCTTTATTTTCTTTCTAAACAGTTAGGCTGTGTTTAGGTGGTATTTTTCATATTTTCATCACGCAATCATTTTTTTTTGATGCGGTGGTGACGCGTTGTAACATGTAGGCTATAAGGGTTGCGGCGGCGCTGCCGATAAAGCACGTAAAAGCTGTCACAAAGAACCTGCAAAAGCAATGATTATGAATGTGTCAAATATAGCAAGGAGACATTTTAATTGTTTATTAATAAAGATGAAGTTCACTTTCCTGACTCGCGATCTTCGCAGTAGTGAGTGCTCCAGAGAGAATGCACATACAAGCAGAGAGCAGTCTGTTTTCTTTCATTTTGAATTGTTCTGTTTACAAGTAGACATTTCGATATAGATATAGCCTATTGTTCAGGTCTGTGAAGTAGCCTACCTTATACGCGGAGTTTCGGTTAATTTGAGACGCGCTCCAGTTCACGCCCAGGCGCCTCCGTTTCGTGATTAGCCTATCTGCAATATTTACTTCTTATGATCAAATCCAGGCAATTGGTTGATGAAACATTGATTAAAATTAAGATACAAAATTAATACAAATCGAAATTCACTTTGTGAATTCACTTTGAAAAGGTTTTGTCTCTTCTGTTTGAAGTTTTAAAGCATATTTTAGTGCCGCTTCAGAGCGGTTTTGTTACATAACCTCTGTTGGTGAGTTTGTTATGACTATGTTCATGTTTGTTTGTGAAGTCAAGTCGGGTCTTTGTTTATATTGTACTTATTTTAAAACTGCACATGAATTCTCAACTACAACCCGCTTCAGTGGACTTATCATAACTCATAAGGGGAGTTATTTTTGTGACACACATCTCAGGAAAGGAGACATAACACAATTGAAGAGGTTTTTTTAAAGAAAGTTAGTAGCAATCATACAAAATAAAAAAAGATGCTAAAAACAGGAATAAACAGACAAGATACAATAATCCTCAGATCATCTCCATCACTGATGATTATACAGTCTTGAGTCTGTCCATTACTGTATTTAATATTATATTTAAAGCAGTTTACATATGAAGCACAAGAGAATGACTTTCAACACAGGCAAATATATCAATACAATCCATAAATGAAAATAAATCTGGCTTTTTTTGTGTAAAAACATTTTAATCTCAACTTGATTTCTTCAGGGGGATCAGAGTTTTTTCTCTGTTTTCTGAGAAGAAAATAAAACAATGAACAATCCTGGAAGTTTTTGCTATTGTAAATATTGTTGCAGATTCTGAACTCATCTGTATTTTATGGTAATATTGTCGGCATCTCTATTTCCTCTGGGTGCTTCGAGTCCTTCCTCCCTGCAAAATAAAAGCATTGCCTGTCCACTGGTATAATTCAAAATAAAAGCATTGACTGTCCTCTCGTATAACTCAAAATAAAAGCATTGCCTGTCCTCTCGTATAATTCAAAATAAAAGCATTGACTGTCCAGTCGTATAATTCAAAATAAAAGCATTGACTGTCCACTCATATAATTCAAAATAAAAGCATCGACTGTCATCTCGTATAATTCAAAATAAAAGCATTGACTGTCCTCTCGTATAACTCAAAATGAAAGCATTGCCTGTCCTCTCGTATAACTCAAAATAAAAGCATTGCCTGAGCTCTCGTGTGTGTTTTATCATGACTGCAGATGTTCAGATCAGATGAGTGTGAATCTTCAGATTGTGTGCGGCTCAAACTAGGGCTGCACGATTAATCGCACGATGTTGTTATGCGCATCTAATCAGTAAAGCCGGTTCCTTGATTAGTAGTAAATCACCTTCACCTGCTTTCAGATGAAGCGGCATTTACTACAAAGAGCCGTAGTTAACTGACAAGCTGAGCCAAATCGCGTTAAAATCGAGGCCTCGATTTTAACGCGATTTGGCTCAGCTTGTCAGTTAACTACGGCTCTTTGTACACAGCAAAAACTCAGTGTTAAATTAACACACCTGGGAGTGTATTTGAGTCCACACTCAAGAGTGTTAAAGTTAATGAGATAATTAAGTGATTATTTGAGTGATGATTGAGCATTATTGAAGACACCTAAAGCAGAATCACTGAAGGAGAAAACCGGAATTTCAGCTCACCATTATGGAGATGAGTGTTTGCTTTAGTTGGGCTCTTGACCCTTATATTATTAACTTTAGATTTTGTTCAGCTGTTGTATCTGAGTTATACCTGCCAGCTGAACAAACAAAAAAAAATGATCTAATGGTGTTAGAATGGTGGTAATAGTATATTATGACATTCATCATTTGAACTAATTGTTTGTGATTTATGCTGTTGGTTACAGCATAACTGAGATTCTGCATAAATATCCAGAATTTGAGATATAATATTAAGAATTTCTTAAAAGTTGTAAACAAAAAAAAAATCTTTCTTTTAGGCACACACAGATATCAAGATTCAGTCAATGCATCTCAACAATGGTGACGAGCAGAATATTCAATTAGGAAAAGTAAATTACATAGACAATTCAGATCATAATTTATTCATACCGCAATGCATGATGGGAGCCATTAATGAGTTGTGATTGGTGGCAACAAGGATTTTTATTGTCACCACGGTTGAGATTCACAGGCTGATTATTGATGTCTGTGTTTCTAAATAAATGCATCTGAAAGTGAGTTGATCAGAACAATTTTTATTAAAATATTTGGATTATAAGAAAAATTCAATTGTCATATGCTGTAGAACCAATAAACTGTTGCTATCAAGTTAAACCAGATCATCTGAAAGAGTTTCATTTTTCAGATCACAGCATGATTATGTCAAAACATAACCAACACTATCAGATCACACTTGTCTTTGTTCATTTGACTGTAATAAATCAATAAACGCAGACAAACAAAATTTAAACTTAAAGTATAAGGATCAAGAGCCCAACTAAAGCAAACACTGATCGCCATAACGGTGGCTTACAATTTGTGATTTTCTCCTTCAGTGATTCTGCTTGTTAACATCAGGTGTCTTCAATAATGCTCAATGTTCACTAAATTAATCACTTAATTATCTCATTAACTTTAACACTCTTGAGTGTTAATTTAACACTCATATCTGCATCATATCGTCCATCTGAAAGCAGGTGAAGGTGATTTACTACTAATCAAGGAACCGGCTTTACTGATTAGATGCGCATAACAACATCGTACGATTAATCGTGCAGCCCTAGCTCAAACTCACCAGCTCTTCTTGCACAGATGATCTGAAGAAGAATCACAGTAGGAGCAGCAAACACTGCGATCTCAACAATACTCACAATCACTGCAGGAAACATGAGAGGAAGAAGAGAAACTGTACATGACTGAAGTCAAGGCTATTACACTATCAACAGTTATTGATGAAGCATTTACAGACGGACTGATAGTTTAATGTTATAAAGCTGTCAGTATAAATGAACATGTCGTACCTCTGTATAATAATCCAGCAGTTTCTGATGCTGTATCAGCTGGACCTGTGGATCACGTCTGTTAGTTCAGGTCAACACATAATGCCACATACACAACATCATCAAACAACTCATATGTGCTCATCTTTAATCTCAAGCTGTCAGGAGGAGAATGACTACCACCATTGACCAAAAATCAATCTATTTAATGCTTTATTCATTCATAGATATTTATATTAACTGAGGTTCTAGCACACTTGCATTTCTAAGTTTGCAGAAACATTGAAATGTGGAATATCTATTTATTGACGGCATCTTAAACATATAACGTTTCTTGTATGAAAACATTTAAATGCACAAATATTGAGGAATCCTTCTGATGTATGTGACAGTGATCATGTGATCCTGAACCGTGTGAATGAGCTGCTGTAGTTCGTTCACACACACCTGGATTCAGAGAGATTGCTGTGGTATCTGGAATCAGTGCTGTCCCTGTAGTTGATGTTACAACTATTAAAAACAAGAGGGAAAAAGAAATATGATTACGCAATGTCAAGGCATTTATTTTACACACTGCTGTAGTCTAGAGTAGCTCTGTATCGGTGTGACGCTCAGATCTGGATGACAGACTAACATGGGATGAGTTGTGTTTAATAAATTCTCACTATGATTTTATTAATTTATCATAATACGTGAGTTACACTAGCTGTATATTATGATTATTTTGCATCAGACAACAGACTGTACAAGACCGGTCATATGTATCAAAACTCATTGACAAATCTGACTAAAGAGCTTTTTTTGATGATAGTATGTGTGATGATAAACCAGTCTGTGAGAGCAAGTGAAACACTGAAGCGAGAGGCTGATGATGTGTGACAGTGATCATGTGATCATGAACCTTATGTAGAATAACGCTTAATAAACAAATTACAGCTGGTCCAAAACGCAGCAGCTTGAGTTCTTACCAGAACCAGGAAGTATGACCATATTAGCACGGTTCTGTCAACACTGCATTGGCTCCCTATCAAATATCGTATACATTTTTAAATATTGCTGATTACTTACAAAGCACTAAATGGTTTAGCTCCGCAGTACTTGAGCGAGCTCTTAACGCATTATAGTCCTTCACGTCTATTGCGATCTCAAAATTCCGGCCAGTTAATAATACCTAGAATATCAAAATCGACTGCTGGCGGTAGATCCTTTTCCTATTTAGCACCAAAACTTTGGAACAGTCTTCCTACCATTGTCCGGGAAGCAGACACACTCTGTCAGTTCAAAGCTCGATTAAAGACACATCTCTTTACCCTAGCATACACATAATACATTATAGACTTCTATAATTCAATGTTAGGCTGCATAGATTTGGTCAGCCGGAACCAGGAAGACTTCCCTTAATCCTGATGTACTCGTTACATCATAAGAAGAATGGTCCGCCGGATCCAGGCCGTATCCAGATCTGATGAAGGACCTGCGCCTGGACATGACGACAACGCAGTCCTGAAGTGTCACTAGTCTCTCCCCTGTGAAGGCCTCCCTCCCTTTACCTCTGTACAGATAAAACGTTGTCGGGATAATTCTGGTTCATGCTGCTATGCGGAAGCGAAAAAAATTCTGTATTATACATTTTTCAAGGCTTGTTCCTTAGAACTTATTTCATGGTTTGCGTTCTGGAGACACCAGACACTGTTTTATGCGGATGAGCGGACGGATCGAATCAATCAAACTAACTTTAGCTGGACAATAACTTTAATCTAGAGCTGCTGTAAATCCAAAACAATCTTTGTTACTTTAATTTCCTATTATCACTCCGTATCAGTGTGACGCTCAGTTCTGGTGCTGGGATAACATACTAACATGGGATGAGTTGTGTTTAATAAATCCTCACTATGATTTTATTAAAGGGTAATTCCACCGGTGGAGACATAAATATGTATTGAAAGTGGGTCATATATGTAGTAGAATAGTAGCATCATTTTCTAATTTGGGTCCTTCTTGGCCGATAAAAGGCAGAAAATGACTTTTTAGTGCTTGTGGATTGTAGACAACAATCCCCATAGTGCATTGCAATGCTCAGCTCCTCAGGCCACTCCCAATACTGCGCACATCAATCTAGACTAGAGTTGAGCTCCACTCTACACTACCGCCTGGAAATCATTTCACACAATTTCTAGTGAAGAGTTACTTTACTTTAATAATTACTGAATTATTCCTAGTTTTTGTTTCGAAATGGTGTGCACTTGCATTGTACCGGCATGTTCAGCCAGCACAAGGAAAATACACGGATGCCCTGCTGCTGCTTTACGTTACACAAAACTTACACATAAGTTACACTGCTTTACGTTACACGCTTCTGGGTGCACGATATCCTTAAAAGAGAGAGGAGTTGGGAGAATCCGTCACTCTGATTAGAGAGTTGTCGTCTATTGAAGACTATTATTCGTACTTTTGAATGAATCAATATCAGTTTGTTGCCGCCTCCTGTTCCTCCATAGCCCTCAGCTGCTCGCCGCTATGTTGTGGCTCATAAAGGCAGCCATGAACATCCGTTTCTACCATAACTTCTTCAAAATCCCAATCCTCCATAATGCATCCGTCTGCGTATTCAGTACCTTCGTCCATATTTTCAAAAAGTTGCTGCCGGTGAAATCAAACGCACTGGTACTGATCTGTGATAGGTCTGTTAGGTCCAACCCCCTATGGGCGGGTATGAAAGGGTGGGAAATAGTGCTTGTAGTCTTTGCAGAAATCCCCCCGTCTTACACTTCCTCCTACAATGACGTAAAATGACGATTTTTGCGTCATTATAGGAGGAAGTGAAAAAGGTAAATAGCGGATTTCTCTCGTCTCAGGGGAAAATGAGAGAGTGTTGCACGACGATTCAATAGTATGACTGGGTTTCTAACAATGGAAAGCTTAATGCAAATGGGTGGAGTGTCCCTTTAATAGGAGTGGCGTGAGTTACACTAGCTGTATATTACGATAGTTTCATCACATCATGTCTACCGAGACTGAGCTTCTTGGGCGGCAGTGGCTCAAGAGGTCCATGTAGATTGTCTACAAACCGGAAGGTTGGTGGTTCAATCCCCGGTTCCACCTGACCAAGTGTCGAGGTGTCCATGAGCAAGACACCTAACCCCGGCTGCCACCGACGAGCTGGATGGTGCCTTGCATGGCTGACATCGCCGTCGGTGTGTGAATGGGTGAATGTGAGGCAATTTAAAGCGCTTTTGTGGCCATTGGGTCTGTGAAAGCGCTATATAAATGCAGTCCATTTACCATTCTTCACGTCATGCCGAGCCCGAGCCTTCAGAGCCTGAGCCTGTCCCTGAGCCTCTTCCCGAGCCGCCCAATAATTTATTTTTAATAGTGCCATAGCCCATAGTGGCCAGGCCAGGCTCCCACCGAAAGGCCACGAAGGCCGATCCGCCATGGTCGCCTTAAGTGCTGTCTCCGCCCTGGCCGCCTGAAGGGCCGTCTCCGCCCTGGTCGCCTGAAGTGCCGTCTCCGCCCTGGCCGCCTGAAGGGCCGTCTCCGCCCTGGTCGCCTGAAGGGCCGTCTGTTTCCGCCCTGGTCGCCTGAAGGGACGTCTGTCTCCGCCCTGGTCGCCTGAAGGGACGTCTCCGCCCTGGTCGCCTGAAGGGACGTCTGTCTCCGCCCTGGTCGCCTGAAGGGACGTCTGTCTCCGCCCTGGTCACCTGAAGGGACGTCTCCGCCCTGGTCGCCTGAAGGGACGTCTGTCTCCGCCCTGGTCGCCTGAAGGGACGTCTGTCTCCGCCCTGGTCACCTGAAGGGACGTCTGTCTCCGCCCTGGTCGCCTGAAGGGACGTCTGTCTCCGCCCTGGTCACCTGAAGGGACGTCTGTCTCCGCCCTGGTCGCCTGAAGGGACGTCTGTCTCTGCCCTGGTCGCCTGAAGGGACGTCTGTCTCCGCCCTGGTCGCCTGAAGGGACGTCTGTCTCCGCCCTGGTCGCCTGAAGGGACGTCTGTCTCCGCCCTGGTCGCCTGAAGGGACGTCTGTCTCCGCCCTGGTCGCCTGAAGGGACGTCTGTCTCGGCCCTGGTCACCTGAAGGGACGTCTGTCTCCGCCCTGGTCGCCTGAAGGGACGTCTGTCTCCGCCCTGGTCGCCTGAAGGGACGTCTGTCTCCGCCCTGGTCGCCTGAAGGGACGTCTGTCTCCGCCCTGGTCGCCTGAAGGGACGTCTGTCTCCGCCCTGGTCGCCTGAAGGGACGTCTGTCTCCGCCCTGGTCGCCTGAAGGGACGTCTGTCTCCGCCCTGGTCGCCTGAAGGGACGTCTGTCTCCGCCCTGGTCGCCTGAAGGGACGTCTGTCTCCGCCCTGGTCGCCTGAAGGGACGTCTGTCTCCGCCCTGGTCGCCTGAAGGGACGTCTGTCTCCGCCCTGGTCGCCTGAAGGGACGTCTGTCTCCGCCCTGGTCGCCTGAAGGGACGTCTCCGCCATGGTCGCCTGAAGGGACGTCTCCGCCCTGGTCACCTGAAGGGACGTCTGTCTCTGCCCTGGTCACCTGAAGGGCCGTCTCCGCCCTGGTCACCTGAAGGGCGCCCACCCCACCATACAGCCCGTGACAGTATTAGTATAAAGGCAGGGTTTTATATACACTGAGGTCCCACATGTGAGCCAGTTCGGGGGGTTCGGCTCCCCCGAGAATTTTTTTTATTTTTCTGATCTACACATGTGCATTTTAAGGTGTTTTGAAGGCCAAACAAAAAAACTTTGAAGCCAACTTTAAAACCATGTCAGTGTGCAGTAATATAATTGTTCTCTCCTCATCTCCATCACTCTCTTTTTCTCTTTGCTTTTCTCTTGCCCTGGTTCTTCCCCTATGTCCGTGTCAGAGAAGAAAGTAAACATAGGGTCTCAAACATGTTAATTTTCTGAAGGCTACCAGATAAGGTGGGTAATTAAGTATATTAAATCAAATTTGAGGTTGTTAGGGGGTTCACATTTTTTATTTCTCTGATCTACATATGTGCATTTCAAGACATTTGAAGGCCAAAAAAAAGGATTAGAAATAGCTTTAAAACATAGACTGTAAAAAAGAATGGACGTAGTGTGCGTGACGTCATCCGTAGGTTTCTGAAGAGCGTTTTTGAAGCCTAAAGTGGGCGGTGCCAACCGTCACCATCTTGCCAGCGCTCACCTCTCGTCACTCCCGGATAAAATAAAATGGGCAAAGAGGTGGAGCTGAGGTGCTAATGCTATATGCTACTGGCCTCACGCTAATTGTAGAAGCTGATTGAAGAACCTGACAGCTGATTGAAGAAGTAAAGCCATTAGTTAAAGTTCATGTTTTTGGCCTTCAAAATACTTTAATAGTTAAAAGACATAACTAAAAGTGAGACTGTGTATCATGATGCGTTATTATTCTGCTAGTTAAAAATGTATTATCATGCAGTAACTTACAATATTGCTATGAGCTTGTGCGTGTCACAGTGATTCATGAGCATACATGTCAGTCAGCGCGGCATTGCTATTAAGTTCGTAAAGAGCTTTATTCAGACCATTTTAAAATCAGATTTTTACTACCTCAGAAGTTCAAGTAAATGCACTAGAAATCCGCGCTCATTCAAGGGTGTGCATCGATTGCATGGACGGAGAGAAAGCACTGTCACTTGCAGGATTTCATCTGACGGTACTTTTTATCTAACATTAAAAAGTTAAATAAGCATATCTGTTCCGTGAGAGCTCTCAGCACCGCATAACGAGTGTGGTCTCTATATCTATAGACGTTTTTAAATCTAAACTCCAAAAAGCAACAACATTTTCAGACATCCATTAGTGCATACGAGGAAAACAACTGGAAATACAGCGCTGGACTGGTTGTTCTCTCCATAGTCGACAACGACAACTCGAGTGGGCGAAGGTTTAATGCGTGTTTTAAATTGAATAAAATAATCCTGAAAAAAGCACAAACACGGCAGAGATGGCAAGTACAGCAGCGGCAGGAATTAGCTGAGGGTGACGCTAACAGACAGCAGACAAAAGGCTAGTAGTTACAGCAGCCGCAATCCACCTGTCACTCAAGTGGCCACGCCCTTAATTATGCAGAACTTTAAGGTTATAAAAAAATGCACCTCCCTCACAGTTGTCATGAAGGGCAAAATTAGCTGTATAGACCAAAAAATCCTTTGTCACCAGGCTGTAAGCATGTTTTTTGGGCATTTTAACATTGGGGAGATACAGATTTGACTCACTTTTGCAGCCTGCCTCAAGCGGCCAGTCGATGAATTGCAGTTTAATTCACTTCCGTGTTGGTTTCAAGAGAGAGACGGGGAGGTTTAGCCTGGTAATACCAGACTCTGCTACTTCACTTTGCTTCGTACACAGAGTCTGGCATAGCATAATAGAGAAGTGTTTTCTCTCTGGCTAGGGGGCGCTTGTCTGAAGTTTAAAATCATTGGTTACCCGTTAGCCAATCAGATACATTTATTTATGACGTATGTTATGCGCTGACACAGCCACATCGAGCCACAGACATCATGCATCGAACTCAAATCTATGATCGAACTTCCACTGTAAACCTGCTGTAAACATTTGATGATGCAAGCGAAATACCGGTGTGAACATGGCTGTAAACGACTTTTGCAGATTATGTGAAGTTAATCTACGCCTCCACGGTACAATCGCGGCCTCTAAACTTATTTTTGCCAGAGTGAAACAAGAAAATATTTGTAGCCAACTCTCAAATTTAGGATTAGATCTTTTAAACACAGCTCTCTGTTCCTCACGAGTCTGTCGGAAATGCTGCAACTTAATTTCAAGATTACAGCATGACATGGAAATATTTCAGGACTGGAAAAAAAAAGGAGACACTGACCTGTCAAAAGGTAGCCAGTTCGAGCTCGACCGATAAAAGAGACCGAGATACACCATCGAAAACTCCAAGGACCATAAAAAAGCCGAGGAAGTCCACGGAGTTGCGATCACGGAACAGTGTCACCGAGGTGGGTTGACATGGCTTCAGTTAGAAAAACCCCGGAATGTTCTCCATAACAGAGCGAATAGCATCTCGTTTCGGTTTTCGATTTCTCTAACCTACAATGTAAAACTGGGCGCTTAGCGGCTACGTCACGGCTCTCAGCCGCCCTCTGTTCGTTGATTGGCCGGCTGTTTTCAGGCCGGTGGAAAACAGAAAGATAGGCTGCTATCTCAGACTGACTACTGGAGCGAAATGAAATTAGCGGAAGTAGGAAGTCTGACGTAGTCAGGCTAGGGGAGGTTGCCGCTTGCTTTAAAACCATGTCAGCGGGCAGTGGATTAGGCCTATTTATCAAAACCTGCTCTCTCATCTTATCCATCACTTTCTTTTTCTCTCAGTCTCCTTATCTTGCCCTGTCCCTTCCCTTCCTAAGATGGTCTTTTTTAATTTACTGAAGGCTACAAATTACATGGCATCACATCACAATACATTTGAAAAATGCAAATCTTCACTATTTGGTGCTTTATTCATTTATAGATATTATTTTTAAGTGAAGTTTTAGCATACTTACATTTCTAAGTTATAAGCATATTATTTATTATTATTTCTAAGCATATTATTACTGCATAAACATTGAAATGTGGAATATCTATGTATTGATGGTATCTAAAACAACGTTTCATGTATGAAAACATTCAAATGCACAAATTGAATGAGGATTCAGATACTGATTCTAGAAAACTGATCGAATGAGGATGATGTTCATACACACCTGGATCCAGAGAGTTTGCTGTGGTATCTGGAATAAGAGTTGTTGCTGTAGTTGACGTTATAACTATTAAAAACAAAACGGAAATAGAAATATATCATATTTGAATACATGAACATAATATCCTTCAATCCAAAGGCTTCAATCCTGAGTTCAAGGAATAATCAGGCTGACAATATTACTTTTTCATCAAAACTCACTGACAAATCTATTTAAAGAGCTTTTTTTGATGATAGTATGTGTGATGATAACCCAGTCTGAGAGCCAGTGAAACACTGAAGCGAGAGGCTGATGATGTGTGACAGTGATCATGTGATCATGAACCTTGTGTAGGAGCTGCTGTAGTTGGGCTTGATGTCTTCTCAGAGTTTGAGCTGCGGACTGGAGTCAGAGTTGTTGAAGAGACTGGAGCTGCAGAAGATGAACGTTCAGACGCATCACGCATGATGTGTTCAATAATCACAGTTTAAAGGGATACTTCAGGATTTAGCATTAAGCTTTGTATCAGTAGAAAAGCTGTAGTATTTTCGAATTACCGTGCTTTCCTTCCTCATATCCCCCTGAGACGAGAGATTTATGTATTTTTTGTCTGGAAAAAATCCTCCGATGACGCAAAAATCGTCATTTTGCGTCATCGGAGGATTTTTTGGCCAGAGGCTAAAGACTACAGCCAGTAGAAGTCGCTGTTCAGCATGTTTTTAAGTCGCCCATAGAGGGTAGGATATCAGACACAGAATTATCAAATAGTGTCAGGCTGTCAGCTATCTTTTATTTGGAAGCTAACCTAGCAGGCTCTTGTTCTGTGGAGAAAGCTGAGTAGGGGTTTACATCCTCTTTTTCCAGGGCTGGACTGGCCATCGGGCATACCGGGCATTTGCCCGGTGGGCCGAAGTGCTTTGTGGGCCGATACATCTCATACTTTAATTTTATTTTTATTTTTCAAACTCATCGGCGGCCCATTGCGTTTAGTTTTGCTTAATTGACGGCGCTGGGATCTTTGTGCCGGTGTAATGCATTGGACAAAAAAGTCCGCGTAGGTTTTTTTTTCTCACAGACCTGCGCATGAAACGCGTAGATCAGCGGCCCATTGGTTCTTTTCTTGATTGACACTGGGCTGGTCCAATCACATCTTTAAACACCTCCCCCTTTGAGCTCTGAGTGAGCGAGCAGTGTTATGTGTATCTGTCAAAATAGTCAGAGCGATGGAGAAGAAACGCAAGGAATGTGCAGAGAATTAGCGTGAAATAAAAGAAACTTCAAAGGCCCTTCAAGTGGCTGATGAGGATAGTGAGGAGGATCAGGAGAGAAATAAGTGAGTGCAGAACTGTGGTAAGCAGAACTAGGCTACTTTCAGAACACTTAGGCTGTGTAGGAACCCACTACCCAGTTACGCATTATTTCCACATCTGCATATTTGACGATTACGCATTTTATTAGAATTGTAATGAGACGAGTTTGTAAACCATGTTTTTCGCCAAAATAAAAGCTTGATGCCGTTTTCGTCAAAATAAAAGATCATGTGCTTATCTCTTTCATGTATAGAAATTAGTACGAAACTAATTATGAAAGGTGCTTTTATTTTTCAGTGCATTTGTTTTACAACATATGGCTATTTTACTGCCATGGGATTAATATTATAACTATTATTATGTAGTAGTGTAAATAATCTAGACAGACACTATATCACAACTAAAAGAGTTTTGAGTTTTTCTTTGTTCAATATGGGTTGGAGCTTTATTTTGAACTCTCAAAGTGCACCACATTGATGAATTTAACTTTAAAAAGCACAAATTTTTCTTACGGGGGAGCATGCCCCCGAACCCCCCTAGAGGGACAGAGGTGCTCTCACCACAGATTTCACAAAATCATCTGGGAAAATCTGGTATTGCTATCCCAATGCAGTTTATGGCTTGTTTTAGGATTCATCACTGTGGAGTATAGTTCAACTTGGTAGTTATGTCATATGTTAACTCTTACTCAATCCTATTCACTTATGGCATTAGGGTTTTAATAGGAATTGGTACACACATTAGAGGGTATACAAAGTTCGGTTGTGTCTGGGCCAAAATGCCCGGGCCGATTTTTTGTCCCAGTCCAGCCCTGTCTTTTTCCCAGACATGTCCGGCCTCGAGATCGTCCAAAATGTCCGGGATTCAGCTTTTGATTTCTGCAGTCGCCATTCATTGTTTAACGTTACATGCACACCTTTTGTTTCAATCGCGCCGTTCTCCCGCGGCCCTCAGTCTCGGCCTGCCCGCCACAGTAAACACGATGAATGGCGACTGTAGAACGCAAAAGCCGAATCCCGGATATTTTGAGCGATCTCGTAATCCCGGGCAGACTCATCACGGAGACTCACTAGTTGTCTAGCCTGCCCTGCGCTCTGTTACCGGTAGGCGTGACCTCCTAGGGCAGCGAAGCAAGTGCATTCTGGGAGTTGTTGTCTTTCATCCGTATGAGCCAAAAATACATTTTCTGGCTTTTCTCAGTCTAGAAGGCTCCAAATTCAAAAATAATTTCACATTTCTTCTACATAAATGACCCATTTTAAATACACATTCATCTTTCCAGAGCTGAAGTATCCCTTTAAAGTGTCAGTAGTTGAGAAGAGAGATGTTACTGTATCATTTATTCCTGGTTTATATGAGAGTGAAACACAGTGAGCTGCTTCCCATAAATCTTCAGCTATCCTGAGTGAAGGACATTATTAAGCCTTATAATTCCTATAACTGACCTCATACATGGGTCATACTAGGCTTTATACCATGGTCGGGGTGAATACTCGATTCTGATTGACTGCAGGGTGTCCATTAAAAAGTGATAGAGGACACCCAGTAAAGGAGTTCTGGTGAAACTGACTGTTTTCCGTTCGAAATTAATAAATAAATGCGCTGGCTACATCAGCTGTGAGTAACCATAGCAACAGGCAGTCAAAGTAAACTGAAGGGTTCTACGAGCTGAGCGGACTATTCGTTCGGGTCACATGACGTCACTGTAGCTTTGCGCCGACATCTTTTTATGACGACGGTCTCAGTAATGCCTGCAATATATTGTGCAGTTGGCTGCAACAACAGCCGAAAGAGGAACCCCGAACTGGTATTTCATTCTATACCAAAAGAAAAGGATAGAACAAAGAAGTGGTTAGCTGTCAGGGGGGTCTAGGCACTCTCCGTTGGCTTGCGAGCTGGAAAAAACAAACTCTAGTCAGGCCATTCACATCGTGTATAGAGTCGGTGGGTGGGCTTATGGCTGCTGCTGCTGGGAACAGCACTGAAATCATTCTTAAAAAAGGAAGTTTTTTACGTTTTCGGAGATGTTTTTAAGGAATTTCGGAGTTTTGCCGACCGGATAACGGCAAAGGTTTAATGTGCGGAACACTTTTCAGAGAAGATAAGGTATTTTAGCACAATTCACACCCAGTGGTAATTGAGGAAACTAATAACGTTATATCTGAATGTTCCCCATGAAACTATGGTCTTCCAACCTTTAACCATTGTATCAACTTATTTTGATTAAAATGTGCCAGGGAGAGAGAGCAAGACAGCGCTTAGGAGACGGTGAACCCTTGTTTATACTTTCGCCTGACTCCGAAGAGAAAGAGTGTGCGCACGCAACTGGGGCTCTCTCTCTCTTTCTGATCGTTTTCCACACGCGCAGCAGTTCGTCTACATTACTCACAGATCAAATAAGACTATGGCGGGACAAAAATTCGCTTTGGAGCAGGAGCATCGATAAGAGGACTCGTTAACGTCGAGGGCATACAATATCGATGGTTCATAAAACTTAGAACCGGTTTTCAATTCCCATCCCTACTCACTAGCAGCACTGACAATCAACATTGATCAGAGTAACCCACCACAGACTGTTCACATAAAGTCACAATCGCCTCGTTTCCCTTCCCCTAATGTTCTTTCAATGAGGAAAGACTGGGGCAGATAATAATGGACAAAAGAAAACTGGGGATAATAAATAAGGATCGGAGCCTAACATTTACATTTTCTCCAGGTATCTCTGTCTCTCTCTCTCATTCAAATGTGCAGTTTGGGCGGCCATACCGGGCGAGATCGGTCGTAAATATGGCGGCGTTCTATTTGGTAGTGACGTAGGTGGCATCTATGAATAAATATCTCTGGTTGCTAAATAAAACCGTCAGGCGTAACCAGGGAAACCAAGTTATTATTTGTAAAAACTTTAGATTTCGATTGTAAAACTAATTAAAATATAAACTAATGTTTTAAAAATGTGTTATTTGGCAAGTGACCATGGTATAAGCGGGTTAATGCCCTCCGCTGCGCGTCGGACCATTAATACCTGACAAGTGGACACCTCGTCAGACATTAACCCTTACTTAATAGATGTTTGCAATATTTCATGTATGACCCATGTAGGAGATCAATATTGGGAATTATAAGGATTTTACATGCAGTTTATGACTTACTAATATTTTACAATATCCAAACGTATGAAGCCATCAGAAAGAGTAAAGCCAGTCTGTGAAAGTTTGCACAAATCTGTCTGAAAAGAGTGTTTTCTCACCTGAATACTTGACAGTGTATGTGACTGAGGTCTTGAGTTGTTCTCTGAGAGTAAGCCGACATCTCCACTCTCTGTTGTCATCTTCATCCAGGAGTGTTGTAGTCAGAGTGATGATACAGCGATATTGATCTGATGATGATGATAATATCTGATATCTGGAGTCTGTCTTCAGATCAACACCAGCCTGATTCACCCACAACAGCTCAAGTCCCTCAGAACTGATCCAACTATCACAGGAGGATCCAGTGTATGAATACAACTGACAGGAGAGAGTCACAGAGCGGCCTGGACTGATCTCAGTCTGTGATGATGATGATGATGATGATGAAGACACTGAAACTGAACACAAGACACAAAACACAGACTCTTCCATCATCATCTGAGTTTAATAAAGAATCTGCCCTTTTTAAATTGAACACATAATCATAAACTGACCATGAAGAACATGCAGAGAAACACGTGCATCAGATCCTTGTTGTCGTCCGTTCACATATTGTCTGCAGATGTAAGATCCATAATCTTCTTCTGTGACGTTCTTGATGTTCAGAGAGCAGTCAGACTCCAGACTCAGTCTCTCATGTCTCTCTGTGTCTTTCTTCTTTATCCCTAAAGTAATCAGTTCAACTGCTACTGAATGACTGAATCTGTTATAGATCCATACAGTTGATTTGCAGTCGGAAATATGATTATTACAGGACAGGCGGACATTTACACCAGAACTGATGAACACATGATCATCCACTCCACTGGTGCCTGAAACACATTATATTTCAGTGATCATTATGTTATATATTAATAAATAAAACCATAAACCAAACCAGCATAAAAAGCAAAAGTTTCAAATCATGTCTTTGATTTGTGTTTGATAGTTTTTTCCGGTGGGCCAACTTATGGAAACGCTAATCTCTGTTATGGTGACTTCAAATGAAAGAGTTAAACCTCTGTTAATTCTCAATACAACTTGTTTAGATGTCTGACAGAAATAAAGTGAGTCTGGTTAGTAATAAGTGAAGCTGGTAATGCTGTTTGTGGAGTTGTTTAATCCTCCTCTGCTGAGATCTTCACAGATTTAATGTCTTCTTTTCTCTTCAGTTGATTTCATCTAAGGCTGTGTCTGAAATTACTCCATATTTAATATGTACACAGATTTTTTTGGCTACGATATGGTCCAGGTCTGGTTTATTTCTTTACTCTTGGCTGACATGTGGCATTGCTATGTCCAGGTTCAGAAAGTAAAAGTCCTCCTCAGTATTTTGTTCCAATCACCTGGATTTGCTAATTCAGACAGGAGACAGAACTAATGAGTGAAATCAGCTGACTGAGTTCATGGGTGGAATAAACATATGGCAGGACTTCTACTCTTTGGCCCCTGGATTTCCCACCTCTGCATGGAAGGTAACTCATATAATTTGGGAAACCGATTGCTTCAAACAGTTTGAGTTTAAAAACTACTGATAGTACTGTAACGGAGGTGGCACGTGTGAAGTTACTTCATTTGAGTCCACTGAAAATGTATATCTCTTAATATTAAACTGAAACACCTTATGTGTAATAGTGAATTAATTAAAAACATGACTTTAACTCAAATCTTTGCAGTTCGCATTTAACGAACATTAGCATACATGTATGTGCAAAGTACTTAGCAAGGAGATTGTCACTGGATCAGCAATACACAGTTACTGCTTTTAAACAAAGCAACCGGCAGCATAACATCAGTGTTCCTCTGCTCATCTCTGACTGAAGCACAGACTCTACTCTCCAGCACAATGGTGACTCACAAAACTAATTAATTAAACTAACAGATCTCTCCTATATCATCCTGTGCAAATCACATAATACACTTCAGTTTAATATTTATTGACTTTATTTATTGACTTTGCATAACTTTTTTCTTTAAATGTTTACTAATATTCCAGTGAAATTAACTTCTTTTGTTTAGTAAATCTGACTGTTAGGTTTTACAGAATATTACTGTTTTTCCTTGATTTTACGGTAATCTACTGGCAGCTGTGGTTGCCAGTAAATTGCTGTTTTTCTACAGTTTTATGCCGTAAATTAATTTACAGTTGATTACCGTTAAATTACGCTTCACTCAGTTTTTTTTTAACACATTTAACCCTTTCAACTAGGGCTGCACGATTAATCGCACGATGTTGTTATGCGCATCTCATCAGTAAAGCCGGTTCCTTGATTAGTAGTAAATCACCTTCACCTGCTTTCAGATGTACGATATGATGCAGAAATGAGTGTTAAATTAACACTCAAGAGTGTTAAAGTTAATGAGATAATTAAGTGATTAATTTAGTGATCATTGAGCATTATTGAAGACACCTGATGTTAACAAGCAGAATCACTGAAGGAGAAAATCACAAATTGTAAGCCACCGTTATGGCGATCAGTGTTTGCTTTAGTTGGGCTCTTGATCCTTATACTTTAAGTTTAAATTTTGTTTGTCTGCGTTCATTGATTTATTACAGTCAAATGAACAAAGACAAGTGTGATCTGATAGTGTTGGTTATGTTTTGATATTATCATGCTGTGATCTGAAAAATGAAACTCATTCAGATGATCTGGTTTAACTTGATAAGCAACAGTTTAGTGGTTCTACAGCATATGACAATTGAATTTTTCTTCTAATCCAAAACATTTAATAAAAATTGTTCTGATCAAATCACTTTCAAATGCATTTATTTAGAAACACAGACATCAATAATCAGCCTGTGAATCTCAACCGTGGTGACAATAATAATCCTTGTTGCCACCAATCACAACTCATTAATGGCTCCCATCATGCATTGCGGTATGAATAAATTATGATCTGAATTGTCTATGTAATTTACTTTTCCTAATTGAATATTCTGCTCGTCACCATTGTTGAGATGCATTGACTGAATCTTGATATCTGTGTGTGCCTAAAAGAAAGATTTTTTTTTTGTTTACAACTTTTAAGAAATTCTTTATATTAAATCTCAAATTCTGGATATTTATGCAGAATCTCAGTTATGCTGTAACCAACAGCATAAATCACATACAATTAGTTCAAATGATGAATGTCATAATATACTATTACCACCATTCTAACACCATTAGATCATTTTTACGTACACTTTTAGTAAGGATTCTACGCAGAGTTTTATAAATGAGGCCCCTGGTGATTGGAACAAAATACTGAGGAGGACTTTTACTCTCTGAACCTGGGGCCTCATTTATAAAACTCTGCGTAGAATCCTTACTAAAAGTGTACGTACGCCGGAAAGCCAAAAATGTAGTACGCAAAAAAATATTCAGACTTATAAAACC
Source organism: Semotilus atromaculatus (assembly GCA_031834385.1). Lineage (NCBI taxonomy): Eukaryota > Metazoa > Chordata > Actinopteri > Cypriniformes > Leuciscidae > Semotilus > Semotilus atromaculatus. Next base: position 3,267,327 of record JAULUF010000031.1, read on the forward strand.
GTGCGTACGCCAGAATCTGCGTAGAATTCACTTTATAAATCTCAGTCAGCGTAAGATTGTGCACACATGCGTCTCCTCCCCGAAATAACCATATATGGAGCTTACAACGCCTAGTTTTACTATGCATGTCCTCATCTGCATATCATTTGCATATTATTATTCATCCACGTGACCAGTACCAGACATTAGGAAAATATGAAATACGGATGTCATTAATAAAAATGATTTAATAGCCTATCCTTGCCTTGTTTTTGAATAAATAAATAATTAAAATAGTGTAAAATACATTTCAGAGAAAGTTTTTCTCAATCTTTTCCACTGGCCAAACAGTATTTTTAATTGATTTATATTTTTAATGGAAAAAGATAGACTTTGTTGTGCATTATTTGCACAAAACTATTTTCTCAGACAATCTGCTATTATCATGATAAGCAATTCATCTCTGTAGTTAAAACATTAAAACACAGCATGCCAGAGGAAAAGTGTTGCATTGCATCCACAACAAATATTTATATTTATTGAATATAAAAATGTTGTAACTTCTCAGTAATGATTTCATGTATAGTTTATGAGACTACATTAATGAGAATGGCATATTTAATCTAAATGTTTATATCAGAAGTAAAACATAGTTTAAATCATTATTTTATTTATTTAAATTATTATTGTGAACATGCACTGTATTTATGATTAGGACGTATAATGAAGATGGTTTTAGATAGGCTGCGTCAGTTTAACTAAACGGCCCAACGCGCTCGCTGGCACGGACATTTCAGAAGGGATGGATGTTTGCTTCATGTGATAGGCTTGGTGAGTGAAATTATGTTTGTAATATCTTTATTTATATAGTATTTGCACCTGGTTAAGAATGCTGATAATGATGATTCAGGTTGATGCAATTTGATTTATTGGGTGATGTAATAGGATTATTTAGAAGTTTTTCATTTTAAATAGTTATTGCTATTTGGGCCAGTTGGTGTCGCCAAAACACATACTATTCTAAAAGAGTGCGTACGCACGGTCAAGAGCATCCTTACGGTGCGCACTTATTTACGCCAAGTTTATTTTTTATAAATCCCGATATGTGCGTGGAAAAATGCGTACGCATATTTCTATGCCCATTTTGTGCGTACGCAACGTTTATACATCAGGCCCCTGGATTTGCTAATTCAGACAGGAGACAGAACTAATGAGTGAAATCAGCTGACTGAGTTCATGGGTGGAATAAACATATGGCAGGACTTCTACTCTTTGGCGCCTGGATTTCCCACCTCTGGTCTACTGTCAGTTGGACAGGCGTGGTTACGGATGTTAAGCCGACACCCAAACCGTCAAACCTACGTCATCAGGGAAGGTCCTCCAATGCAGAGCACTCAAAAAAATGATATGTTGGCTTTACTTAACTTTTTTTTGTAAACAGGTTCCACCGGTTCCACATAACTGGGTTTCGTTAAACAAACATGTTCATGTAACTTCAATATCATGGAATTTGGTCATTTTAAGCGACCCAATTAAACTCTGAGCTAATGAGTTAATTAAGTGATTAATTGAGTGATGATTGAGCATTATTGAAGACAACCTGATGATAACAAGCAGAATCACTGAAGGAGAAAACCGGAATGTTTAAGTCACCATTATGGAGATAAGTGTGTGTTTTAGTTGTCTGCAAAATCTGCAGTAGGCTACTCATATCATGCGTGTGCTCTCTCTCTCTCTCTCCTACATATACATTTAACTGAGAGAGACTTACTCAGTGATGGGGAGTGTGTGTATAGTTACACACACACACACACACACACCCAGGGCTCTCAAGTGTCACGCATTGAGCATGACAGTCACTCATTTCGGTCTTTTGTCACGCACTCCCGCCACACATTGTATTTCTTACGCGGAAACACTAATATATTTAATATGCCGCAGCGCCCCAAATGTCTCTGGCCGCGCCGCTCTCACTTTGGACCCGGCAGGAATCAAGTGCGTCGCCCTGTGTTGTTAGTCGAGCTACACAAAAGCCAATCAGAAAATAGCACTATTATATCTGGGTATGATTTAACGCAACAACCAATGAAAAGAAAATGAAAATTGTCATGAAACAACCCCATTCCCCCGACCTGTCCAATATCTAATGGTTCACACCGAACGCGAATTTAATTATTTTCGCGAGTAGATTACATACAAAGTCAATGCAAAGACGCGAATAGACGCATCATTCGCGCCGGGTGTCGCGAATTGGGCAACGCGTTTGCCGCGAACGTCTTCCGCGCAAGTTGAAAAATTTGAACTCGAGCGGAAGATTCAAGCATGTAACTAGACGCGTATTTGACGCTCATAAGGCTGCCACTCTGCAGAAGCAAATTCCATCCTATCTTCGATATGTTGTAGTAGTTTTAGCCGGACAGTGCACATGACAACTGCTGTAAATGACATGGAACATTCTCTCAGTCCTCGCGCATCTGATAAGGCCTCATTAGATAATTTACAGGACGATTTTAGGCAATCAATTGCTTCAATCACACTGGGGAGGTGGTGAGCAATAGGTCTTACTTTTTCTTTTACTGTCTATGGTCTTACCGTGTCAATTCGCGCACTCCATCGTGTGTCACTCACTTGCGCTGCTGACCGCGAACTGGCGCGAAGCACTGGCGTTTTGATGTTGCGTTACGTACAACAAAAAATAGCCTACTCAGACCATTTTCAGGAGAGGGGTGTTTCATTATGACACAGGCTACATTTTACTCAAGCAACATTAAATAAAATGCATTTTTTCTCACTTTCAACAATAAATGGTGCTATTTTGGTTAAAAATAAAATATGGTAACCTTTGCTTATATTTAAGATGAACATAATTATTGCTGGACTGCATGGGCCCCCCCCCCTAGCGGCTGGGCCCCAGAAAACGTTCCCCTTTATCCCCCCTTATGGACGGCCCTGTGTGTGTGTGCGTGCGCGTATGAGTGTGTGTGTGTCCAAACCCTCTTGTCTTTGTCATGCAAGCACATACATTACATGAAGTAAACTGAACTGCCATAACACCTTCAAAACACTTGATTCAGAATGTCTGTATCAGAAATGAGACCACTTTGTTTTAAAGGTATAAATTCAAGAACAGTTCAAGAACATGTGTTAGCTATGGAAGCCCGTTTCCGCCATGTTGAGTAAAAAAAATATAATTCTAACAAGCAAATGTTTGCCATGTTTGCTGTGATTTACACGGCTTTGACCAGCGGATGTCGCTAGCGTGGCACTCCCTTCTGCTCCACTGCTGTGCGCATGCATAGAAGTGTGAGAAATAAGTCATTATTACGAGAAAGTTTCTCATTATTACGAGATGTTAAGTCAGTATTACGAGAAAGTTTCTCATTATTACGAGATGTTAAGTCATTATTACGAGAATGTTTCTCATTATTATGAGATGTTAAGTCATTATTACGAGAAAGTTTCTCATTATTACGAGATGTTAAGTCATTATTACGAGAAAGTTTCTCATTATTACGAGATGTTAAGTCATTATTACGAGAAAGTTTCTCATTATTACGAGATGTTAAGTCATTATTACGAGAAAGTTTCTCATTATTACGAGATGTTAAGTCATTATTACGAGAAAGTTTCTCATTATTACGAGATGTTAAGTCATTATTACGAGAAAGTTTCTCATTATTACGAGATGTTAAGTCATTATTACGAGAAAGTTTCTCATTATTATGAGATGTTAAGTCAGTATTACGAGAAAGTTTCTCATTACGAGATAAGTCATTATTACGAGAATGTTTCTCATTATTATGAGATGTTAAGTCATTATTACGAGAAAGTTTCTCATTATTACGAGATGTTAAGTCATTATTACGAGAAAGTTTCTCATTATTACGAGATAATAAGTCATTATTACGAGAAAGTTTCTCATTATTACGAGATGTTAAGTCATTATTACGAGAATGTTTCTCATTATTATGAGATGTTAAGTCATTATTATGAGAAAGTTTCTCATTATTATGAGATACTTAAGTCATTATTATGAGAAAGTTTCTCAATATAATGAGATATTAAGTCATAATTATGAGAAACTTTCTCATTATTATGACTTACAGAATTATATTTTTTTACTCAACATGGCGGAAACGGGCTTCCATAGTTAGCTAAACATAGTTAACTGAGAAGAAAATATGTTCTTTAAGAAATCAGTGAAATGAGGCAAAGAAAATAAGGTTTATTTATCCTATCCAAATGTGCCATTGGAGACTTTAAAATGTCATTTATCTGTGCAACCACTTTTTACATGAAAGATTTAACTGGGAAAAGTAATCATGTGAGTTCTGTGGGAAACACATTGAAACTGTTGAACAGAGATCGCCAACCTTTCTCATTTAAGAGATACTTTAAAAATGAAAGTGGCCGAGAGCAACTCAATACTTAAATCTCTTTAATAATGTATCATAACTTATTTGATCAACTATCCAAACTGTCTGACACCTGAAAGAATTTTAGTAGACCTGAAGATATGTCACCCTTTAATATCAGAGAAAAGAACAGAGACCGTTCTGATCTGGCATCTCAGTTATTATCTGAAGTGTTAAAATTTTTAGAATGCACATTAGCTTATTTTCCATCACACATGTTACAGAACATTTTACAGAACACATGTTACAGTAACACTTTACTTAAAGCCCTCACGTATAATGCATTATAAAAGTATTTTTGACTCAGTAATTATGCCTTGTAATGCACATTATAATGCATTGTATGATCTCATGAATAATTGTAACAGTTATTATATATTACAAAACTGATCTATTTAATTGAATACACTTTTAGAAAGTATAATGCATTACGTAAAACACAACAACATTTACATTACTTTGTAAATAAATAAACAAACTCAATCAATCATAACAATCCCCCATTAATGAAGCGGTCATGTGACTGTATCCTCTGATAAATGACTTGCTTTTTTAAAATATCAACCAAAGCATTCTGAATCACTGGAAATTCATATTTCAACACCTCATAATGAAATATATCCTGATTGAAAGTCTTTGTTTTCATGTTCTTGCGTGGATGGAAAGAAGAATACACTCAAAAAAATGATATGTTGGCTTTACTTAACTTTTCTTTGTAAACAGGTTCCACCGGTTCCACATAACTATGTTTCGTTAAACAAACATAATATGTTCATGTAACTTCAACAACATGGAATTTGGTCATTTTAAGCGACCCAATTAAACTCTGAGTTAATGAGTTAATTAAGTGATTTATTGAGTGATGATTGAGCATTATTGAAGACACCTGATGTTAACAAGCAGAATCACTGAAGGAGAAAACCGGAATGTTTAAGTCACCATTATGGAGATCAGTGTGTGTTTTAGTTGGGCTCTTGACCATTAACTCATTAAATTTACAGTTTGTTTGGCTGTTGTACATGAGTTATAGCAGCCGGATGAACAATGAACAAAGGTGATCTGATGGTGTTAGATGTGTTTTAACATAATCATTGTTTCACAATCATTTGACTTGAGTCACTGAACCTATATTAAACCCAATTTCTAAGTTTAGCTTACGGATTATAGCAGCACTGTCATTGTAGAGCGTACTATTTTTAGTCTTTTCAATGAAATTCAAATGATCAAATCAATACATAAAAAAGAAACTAAGTAAGAAATATCTTGAGTAGGCACACACAGACATCAAGAATCAGCCTGTGAATCTCAGCAATGGTGACAAACAGATCATAAGCTCATTATTTATTCATGCAGCAATGCATGATGGGAGCCATGAATGAGTTTTGATTGGTGGCACCCAGAATGCACTGCAACATGCTTTATAATTGTCACCATTGCTGAGATTCACAGGCTGATTCTTGATGTCTGTGTGTGCCTACTGAAAATATTTTTTAAGAAGTTTCTTTTTTATGTATTGATTTGATCATTTGAATTTCATTGAAAAGGCTAAAAATAGTACGCTCTACAATGACAGTGCTGCTATAATCCGTAAGGTAAACTTAACTCAGAAATTGGGTTTAATATAAGTTCAGTGATTCAGGGCAAATGATTGTGAAATAATGATTATGTTAAAACACAACCAACACCATCAGATCACCTTTGTTCATTGTTCATACGGCTGCTATAACTCACGTACAGCAGCCAAACAAACTGTAAAGTTAATGAGTTAATGGTCAAGAGCCCAACTAAAACACACACTTATCTCCATAATGGTGACTTAAACATTCCGGTTTTCTCCTTCAGTGATTCTGCTTGTTATCATCAGGTGTCTTCAATAATGCTCAATCATCACTCAATTAATCACTTAATTAACTCATTAGCTCAGAGTTTAATTGGGTCGCTTAAAATGACCAAATTCCATGTTGTTGAAGTTACATGAACATATTATGTTTGTTTAACGAAACATAGTTATGTGGAACCGGTGGAACCTGTTTACAAAGAAAAGTTAAGTAAAGCCAACATATCATTTTTTTGAGTGTATGGGCTGTAACACAAATGTTGGACTGGTTTGATGTATTAACTTATACACATGTTGTGATTAATAAATGTTTTTGTGCCCGATTAGAGAATTCAATAAAGTGATAAAAGCCCTCGCATTACCCTTTAAAACAATGATTCAGAATGTAATCCAACACGGTATTGAAGGCATAAAGTGAAGTCTTTGTGAATTGTGTTAACTAAACAACTGAGAAGAAAAAGTTCTTAAAATATTTTAAATGACATCTACCAGTTTTTGCATTAAATGATTGAATGGGCTCTGCATGCGGGATCTGTGAGAAACACTGAAACTGCTGAACGCATATTTCTTCAAGTGTGAACATGTTTATGAGTTTTGGCTTGTATTAGAGCTGTGATATAAAGACCTGAGCGGACTTGTTCATGTTGGGTCTCTCTCTCTCTCTCTGTTTCTGTATGTTTTACAAGTATGCCACAAGGATTGCACTTAAATTTTGTTCAATTTAAATAAAAAACAAGATAATATATATATATATATATATATTTTTTTTTTCTGCATGCACTGCTGCAAGTCAAATGCCGATCATTTGCATCAAGTCAAACGCACCAATTGATATGAATAAAACAAATCTAAATAGTTGTAAAAGTAAAAAAGTAAGTGTTTGTGCCTTAATGTTATAGTCAACTTGAAATGTGAAGTTATTTATATTCAGTGACAACTTGGATATTTGAGTTTTTAAAATTTTATGGCAGCACAAACACTTACTATTTTATTAACTTTTTTACAGTATACTTTAAAATATATTTAAAGCAACTTTGAAGGAATTAAATCAATTACACAAAAACTGTTTAGAAGGACAAAGAGAAAATTCTCACAAAATATTCTAAATTATTTAATAACTGTAAAAGAAAGGGCTATGTAAAATGTTTATATGAATGTTTATTATGATACAGAAGCATACAGGAAATCCACAGAAAAACCGAACTCGTTTAAGTTCATATTATAGATTCTTTTTAGGAACCATTTTACATTAAGACACTGACTTCAGCAGACAGTATGATGGTGAATGTTAATGGTGAATTTTAAAGATATGACACTTTTACTGATCACAGTATTAATATAGATCTGTGGATTATGTGAGGCTGTACTGAACTAATCAAAACTGAATCTGTTGCATCGGAATCACCATAGAAATGTCCATAGACTCAGTCCTGGGCAATTCTTTACTTTTATCTTCATCATCATCTTCATAGGTATGTGTTACTGTGAGAGATAATTTGAAAAAACCCCAGAAGTTTACTGAATTTTTGCATGCCTATCAGTACTTGTAATTATGTGAAGGATCTTTTTTACTATTTGACATTCATCATAATAACATTTCTAATTATATTGCCACAAAATGAAGCAAAAAACTGATGGAGAAAACAAGCATTTGTGGACTCAAAGAGAAACTGACCTGTGTACTTATGACCATGAGAAGACTGTGGCTCGTATGTCACTGTATAAGTGGCTGAAATGAAAAGGTCAAATAGTTTAAGACTGTAAATGCTTTAAATAATGTCAAATACTAGTGTAAATATTACTAAATAATGCATACATCCACGAGGCACTGCGGTAATTTGATCCTCATGTTTAATGCCGTAGAAACCAAGAGTGCGATTCTTCTTCAGTGTGTTGAAGCGGTAGAGAAGTATTGTGTCTTCAACTGTGGAAAAACATGAGGAACAATAAACACACACACACACACACACACACACACGTTATTTATCTGCTAACTTCTCCATCTTAGGCTTCGTTAATAAGAGCTGAATCTACATCAAACACAGATTGTCTGTGAACATCCCACTGTCCTTCACACACACACACACACACACACACACACACATGAGCTGATGTCCCACACCTTCACACTCACACACACACACACACACACATGAGCTGATGTCCCACACCTTCACACTCACACACACACACACACACACACACACACACACACACACACACACACACACACACACACACACACACACATGAGCTGATGTCCCACACCTTCACACACACACACACACACACACGCACACACACACACACACACACGAGCAGATGTCCAGCAGTGCTGGACTCACGCTGGTCTTCAGGGATGAGTTTCCTCTTTAACTCCTGCACTGTGGTGTTCCTGAACTCCTCTTCTGAATCCGACACACACACTGTTCTTCCCTCCAGTCCCTGTTTCTCGTCTATAAAGTAGATCTGGAAACTCATGTTGAATGTTCTTGAACCTTTACTAAATGACCTCGTGATGTAGAAGTAACTGATGCACACAGTGACAGATAGATTCACTTTCTCTGGTTAAATCCATCATCAAACACCGCCCACTTTAGACTCTTCTGACTAACCCTAACTTTGTGACTCTTAGACTTCCAAAAAGAATTTGACACTGTTTTTGATGAGTGCATATAGTGTGCAGAACAGTCAGTGAACATGTCAGAACACAGGCCGAACATGTCAGAACACAGGCCTAACATTTGCTATGTGTCTAGTGTAGGGCTGCACGATTAATCACACGATGTTGTTATGTGCATCTAATCAGTAAAGCCGGTTCCTTGATTAGTAGTAAATCACCTTCACCTGCTTTCAGATGGAGCGGCATTTACTACAAAGAGCCGTAGTTAACTGACAAGCTGAGCCAAATCGCGTTAAAATCGAGGCCTCGATTTTAACGCGATTTGGCTCAGCTTGTCAGTTAACTACGGCTCTTTGTACACAGCAAAAACTCAGTGTTAAATTAACACACCTGGGAGTGTATTTGAGTCCACACTCAAGAGTGTTAAAGTTAATGAGATAATTAAGTGATTATTTGAGTGATGATTGAGCATTATTGAAGACACCTAAAGCAGAATCACTGAAGGAGAAAACCGGAATTTCAGGTCACCATTATGGAGATGAGTGTTTGCTTTAGTTGTGCTCTTGACCCTTATATTATTAACTTTAGATTTTGTTCAGCTGTTGTATCTGAGTTATACCTGCCAGATGAACAAACAAAAAAAATGATCTAATGGTGTTAGAATGGTGGTAATAGTATATTATGACATTCATCATTTGAACTAATTGTTTGTGATTTATGCTGTTGGTTACAGCATAACTGAGATTCTGCATAAATATCCAGAATTTGAGATATAATATAAAGAATTTCTTAAAAGTTGTAAACAAAAAAAAAATCTTTCTTTTAGGCACACACAGATATCAAGATTCAGTCAATGCATCTCAACAATGGTGACGAGCAGAATATTCAATTAGGAAAAGTAAATTACATAGACAATTCAGATCATAATTTATTCATACCGCAATGCATGATGGGAGCCATTAATGAGTTGTGATTGGTGGCAACAAGGATTATTATTGTCACCACGGTTGAGATTCACAGGCTGATTATTGATGTCTGTGTTTCTAAATAAATGCATTTGAAAGTGATTTGATCAGAACAATTTTTATTAAAATATTTGGATTATAAGAAAAATTCATTTGTCATATGCTGTAGAACCACTAAACTGTTGCTATCAAGTTAAACCAGATCATCTGAATGAGTTTCATTTTTCAGATCACAGCATGATTATGTCAAAACATAACCAACACTATCAGATCACACTTGTCTTTGTTCATTTGACTGTAATAAATCAATAAACGCACACAAACAAAATGTAAAGTTAAAGTATAAGGATCAAGAGCCCAACTAAAGCAAACACTGATCGCCATAACGGTGGCTTACAATTTGTGATTTTCTCCTTCAGAGAATTCTGCTTGTTAACATCAGGTGTCTTCAATAATGCTCAATGATCACTAAATTAATCACTTAATTATCTCATTAACTTTAACACTCTTGAGTGTTAATTTAACACTCATATCTGCATCATATCGTCCATCTGAAAGCAGGTGAAGGTGATTTACTACTAATCAAGGAACCGGCTTTACTGATTAGATGCGCATAACAACATCGTACGATTAATCGTGCAGCCCTAGTCTAGTGTACTTTAGATAAAGATAACAAGTGTGTGTGTGTGTGTGTGTGTGTGTGTGGGTTTGTTTATGTGATTTAAGAGGACACAAATATGTATAATGACATGTGTATTACACTGGTATTACAACTTATGGGAGGTTTATGAGGACATTTCAAAAGTCCTCATAAATAAAATGGCTTAAAAAACATAAAAAACAATGTTTTATTAAAAAATTTAAAATGCAGCACGTCTCCTGTGATGGGTAGGTTTAGGGATGGGGGCAGTGTGTGTGTGTGTGTGTGTGTGATGGGTAGGTTTAGGGATAGGGGCAGTGTAAGGGGACAGAATATATAGTTTGTACAGTATAAAAACCATTACGCCTATGGAGAGTCCTCATAATGCTGTCGCACCAACATGTGTGTGTGTGTGTGTGTGTGTGTGTGTGTGTGTGTAACCTTGAAGGGTGTAAGTCTTGCAGGCTGCAGAGATTCTATTGATTGTGTCATTGATGAAAGCTTTAAAAAAAAAGCATTAGACATATCTGCTTTATAAGTAGGCTACTATGTTGACAATATGACATGAAGTGGTTTAATGTAAACAATCATTACCAAATTTATCTCTATTGCTCCTCATAACCACTGAAAACTGTCAAAAAATCTAACCCAAAGTCCAATTATTATTGACGTTATCTGACATTAAGCGTTTCTGCTTCATTGAGGTAAAGCCTAGCGGTTATAGCCTACCTAAACAACGATCTGTGATGATCACCGCATTTCTGGTTAGCTTTTTTGAGTGTTAATATATTGAAACTTCATAGTCTACACATGTGTTTTATATTTATCCATCCATCATCTTCCGCTTATCCGGAGCCGGGTCGCGGGGGCAGCAGTCTAAGCAGAGATGCCCAGACTTCCCTCTCCCTAGACACTTCCTCCAGCTCTTCCGGGGGGACACCGAGATGTTCCCAGGCCAGCCGGGAGACATAGTCTCTCCAGCGTGTCCTAGGTCTTCCCCGGGGTCTCCTCCCAGTGGGACATGCCCGGAAAACCTTCCCGGGAAGGCGTCCAGGAGGCATCCGAAACAGATGCCCGAGCCCCCTCAGCTGGCCCCTCTCGATGTGGAGGAGCAGCGGCTCTACACTGAGCTCCTCCCGAGTGACCGAGCTTCTCACCCTATCTCTAAGGGATCGCCCAGCCACCCTGCGGAGAAAGCTCATTTCGGCCGCCTGTATCCGGGATCTTGTCCTTTCGGTCATGACCCAAAGGTCATGACCATAGGTGAGAGTTGGAACGTAGATTGACCGGTAAATCGAGAGCTTTGCCTTGCGGCTCAGCTCCTTCTTCACCACAACAGACCGGTACATCGACCGCAATAAGGCCCGGATTAAGAGGACTTTGGGCCCTGGGGCTATAGCAACACCAAGGGCCCCCTTTCATCTGATTGCCACGCCACAGTCTTCTACCGCAATAAATATTTAGGTGTTCAAGCACGAAGTGCTGAAAACCTATTGTAATTGCTATTTGGAAAAAAAAAAAAATCCCCTAAAACGCATCGTGCAGCCCAAACCGTAAGGCCTAGAGACTTGAAACCTGGCCAGATGGTAGGGCCTCAGTGTGGGAAGAACCTATCAGAGAATGAGCCCGATTGGCCCATAGGTGGCGCTACAGCAACCAAAAGTACTAAATTGTTCATAACTCCTAGACCGTTTGACTTAGAATCAAACTTTTTGCACCACTGTGATCCTGGCTCAAGGCGGTCGAAGTGTACATCTCCAAAATCGATTTAGGCCAGAAAAATGTTCTGCTATGTCCAATTTTGTCCAAAACCTACTTTCGCGAACTAGTCCCTGGTTTTTCGCCCGATCGGAACCAGACCAGTCTAGGACAATTCTCTGGACTCTCTAGATCAATAATTATCGAAAAAAAGTTTAAATTTGCCCTTTGGTTCACTGTAACAGGGTCATTTAGAAAAGGGGGTGTGTCAAAATACACTCAAAAGCCTATAAATCATGCATAAAAACTCAGAACTTCACAAAAATTGATGAGCACATGTGTAGTAACATGGTGAAGAAGCATGCAAAGTTTCATGGAGATCGGACCATAGGTGGCGCTATAACGGCCAAAAAGGTCGCCTATTATTAGGTGTTCAAGCACGAAGTGCTGAAAACCTATTGTAATTGCTATTTGGAAAAAAAAAAAATCCCCTAAAACGCATCGTGCAGCCCAAACCGTAAGGCCTAGAGACTTGAAACCTGGCCAGATGGTAGGGCCTCAGTGTGGGAAGAACCTATCAGAGAATGAGCCCGATTGGCCCATAGGTGGCGCTACAGCAACCAAAAGTACTAAATTGCGCATAACTCCTAGACCGTTTGACTTAGAATCAAACTTTTTGCACCACTGTGATCCTTGGCTCAAGGCGGTCAAAATGTACATCTCCAAAATCGATTTAGGCCAGAAAAATGTTCTGCTATGTCCAATTTTGTCCAAAACCTACTTTCGCGAACTAGTCCCTGGTTTTTCGCCCGATCGGAACCAGACCAGTCTAGGACAATTCTCTGGACTCTCTAGATCAAGTTTCAACATTAAGTTATAACATTAAAAAAACTTAAAAGGGGGTGTGGCCACCTGACCGTTGGTCCGATTGACTTGAAATTTGGTATGCAGTGTCTTGGACCAAGGTACCATGTATGTGTAAAAGGATATTGGCGTATCTCAAAAAACATGGCCGCCATCGGCCAATGAAGTTTGAGCACCTATGAAACAAGGTTAACGGAGGCCGATCGGAACGAAACTCGATGGACATGTTCGACTCGTGGCCCAAGAGGTCTGTAAGAGTTTTTAAAGAAATCGGCCACTAGTTGGCGCTAACGAGTTTTACGGCTCTGTAATCACGTGGTGTTGCACACATCCACACAAAATGCATATCACTAGATAGATCTCCTCATGGTGAACAACTTTGCCTCTAGAACCATTGCTGTCAATCAAATCGTTCATTAAATATTCAAGAATATGTCAAAAACCTACTTTTGCGAACTAGTCCCTGGTTTTTTGCCCGATCAAAATCAGACCAGTCTAGGACAATTCTCTGGACTCTCTATATCAATAATTATCGAAAAAAAGTTGAACTTTTGCATTTGGCTGGCTGTAACAGGGTCATTTAGACAAGGGGGGTGTCAAAATACACTCAAAAGCCTATACATCCTAAAGGAAAACTCAGAACTTCACAAATATTGATGAGCATATGTGTCATAACATGGGGAAGAAGCATGCAAAGTTTCATGGAGATCGGACCATAGCTGGCGCTATAACTGTTAAAAAGCTTTAAAACCATGCATTTCCAATGGTAAATTGCCTGTATTGGCTGTGTGTGGTCTTTTTTTTTTTCCATCTATGAGCATATGTTAAAATCAATGTTCAAACCAGTGCAGTACAATTCTCTGGACTCTCTAGATCAATAATTATCAGAAAAGGTATAACTTATTAATTTGCATGGCTATAATAGTGACATTTCAATACGTAGCCTTGAACAGGTGTCCCTGAAAGCTGCATATTAAGCCAATAAGTGGTATTATACTGACCCCTGCTGTTTAAAATAGACATTTTGTCATGCTACTTACTAATATTATACTATAATGCTTATTTAGACTTTATAAAATCACTATTTTAACATTTACACTCACATTTTGTCAAAATTCATCTATTGGAGATCTACTATTGAGAACTTGCTTATTTGAGAATAGTATTACATTCAAATCCACATCGACTTTTTAAAACGAAAGTAAAACCGTTAGGCCACGCCCCTTCAGTATAAATTCACTCATAACTCGAAAACGGAAAGTCACTGCACGCTAAATTTTTTATGGTAAGGTCTTGATCGAAATCTAGCGTCGCGGGACTCAGGAGCACCCCCCCGCGGATCGCTAATTTGTGAGAAACACGATTTGGAACGGCTGTATCTCCCGAGCTAGACCACCTAGAAACTTGTGGGAGAGCTTGTTGGAAAGGGCCCGTCCTCATCTAGTTTTGATTCGAGTATGGCGCGATTTGGCCCATGCATTCCCGAGATATAAGCCCACAAAGACATACATTTCAACGGACACAAGTCCCTGCTCCAAAAACCCAGCAACACTGGGATGGTCTTGTTCAACAGGGCTCCTCTAACACTATCTAAGGTCTGGTTTCAGATTTTTTCGCTTTCTCGTTCCCGAGATATAAGTAAAACAAATTAAAAAAATCCTGTCATTCATTTCAACTGTATTGTAATACCGTTGTTGTCCACGAGAGGGAGCAACAGCATTAGACATTTTTAATCTTTTTAAGCAGTTTTCAGCATTGGCTAACAAACAAATGCTTAAAGCTATGCATTATGATGGAAATAATATTTATAATAAATCATATAATATGAAATAATGATTTATTATAAAGTATAATATTATTACATCACAAAGAAATACGTGAAATGCTTATAGACCCCTAAAAGAGATTTTCACAATAGCATGACCTGAAAGTGTGTGTGTGTGTGTGTGTGTGCAAAGGCACCTGTGAAAACACTTTATTAATAAGTATAATGTCCAGCAGAGGGCAGTAGAAGACCACTTATTGGCTCACTTTCATTTTGACAGACTTGTTTTTCACCAGTTTTCTGCACTAAAGCAAACCAGTTTTTCTATGTTAACTATTATAAGACAATCATATTTTGACAGAGTTTATCACTTCATTTGTTCTGATGTTAGCAACATGGTAAATCATGGTAAATCACGGTAGAAACATTTAAAAATAATCAAAAGAAATAAGAATAATTAAAACAGTTTAGAATAAAGAAATTAAAATAATCAACAGAAATACGAATAATTAAAACAGTATAGAATAAAAAATTAAATAAAATACAGTACAAACAGTCGGACGAACAGTGGCACAGTGATCATTCAGTAAATGACCAGCTAAACAGAAGTGTTTTGAGTCTGGATGTGAATGTGACTACTGTAGGAGCACATCTGATCTCTACTGTAGGAGCACATCTGATCTCTACTGCAGGAGCACATCTGATCTCTACTGTAGGAGCACATCTGATCTCTTCTGGAGGAGCACATCTGATCTCTACTGTAGGAGCACATCTGATCTCTACTGTAGGAGCACATCTGATCTCTACTGTAGGAGCACATCTGATCTCTTCTGTAGGAGCACATCTGATCTCTACTGTAGGAGCACATCTGATCTCTTCTGGAGGAGCACATCTGATCTCTACTGTAGGAGCACATCTGATCTCTTCTGGAGGAGCACAGCTGATCTCTTCTGTAGGAGCACATCTGATCTCTACTGTAGGAGCACATCTGATCTCTACTGTAGGAGCACATCTGATCTCTACTGTAGGAGCACATCTGATCTCTACTGTAGGAGCACATCTGATCTCTACTGTAGCAGCACATCTGATCTCTACTGTAGGAGCACATCTGATCTCTACTGTAGGAGCACACCTGATCTCTACTGTAGGAGCACATCTGATCTCTACTGTAGGAACACATCTGATCTCTACTGTAGGAGCACATCTGATCTCTACTGTAGGAGCACATCTGATCTCTACTGTAGGAGCACATCTGATCTCTACTGTAGGAGCACACCTGATCTCTACTGTAGGAGCACATCTGATCTCTACTGTAGGAGCACATCTGATCTCTACTGTAGGAGCACATCTGATCTCTACTGTAGGAGCACATCTGATCTCTACTGTAGCAGCACATCTGATCTCTACTGTAGGAACACATCTGATCTCTACTGTAGCAGCACATCTGATCTCTACTGTAGGAGCACATCTGATCTCTACTGTAGCAGCACATCTGATCTCTACTGTAGGAACACATCTGATCTCTACTGTAGGAGCACATCTGATCTCTACTGTAGGAGCACATCTGATCTCTACTGTAGGAGCACATCTGATCTCTACTGTAGGAGCACATCTGATCTCTACTGTAGGAGCACATCTGATCTCTACTGTAGCAGCACATCTGATCTCTACTGTAGGAACACATCTGATCTCTACTGTAGCAGCACATCTGATCTCTACTGTAGCAGCACATCTGATCTCTACTGTAGGAACACATCTGATCTCTACTGTAGCAGCACATCTGATCTCTACTGTAGGAACACATCTGATCTCTACTGTAGGAGCACATCTGATCTCTACTGTAGGAGCACATCTGATCTCTACTGCAGGAGCACATCTGATCTCTACTGTAGGAGCACATCTGATCTCTACTGTAGGAGCACATCTGATCTCTACTGCAGGAGCACATCTGATCTCTACTGTAGGAGCACATCTGATCTCTTCTGGAGGAGCACATCTGATCTCTACTGTAGGAGCACATCTGATCTCTACTGTAGGAGCACATCTGATCTCTACTGTAGGAGCACATCTGATCTCTTCTGTAGGAGCACATCTGATCTCTACTGTAGGAGCACATCTGATCTCTTCTGGAGGAGCACATCTGATCTCTACTGTAGGAGCACATCTGATCTCTTCTGGAGGAGCACAGCTGATCTCTTCTGTAGGAGCACATCTGATCTCTACTGTAGGAGCACATCTGATCTCTACTGTAGGAGCACATCTGATCTCTACTGTAGGAGCACATCTGATCTCTACTGTAGGAGCACATCTGATCTCTACTGTAGCAGCACATCTGATCTCTACTGTAGGAGCACATCTGATCTCTACTGTAGGAGCACACCTGATCTCTACTGTAGGAGCACATCTGATCTCTACTGTAGGAACACATCTGATCTCTACTGTAGGAGCACATCTGATCTCTACTGTAGGAGCACATCTGATCTCTACTGTAGGAGCACATCTGATCTCTACTGTAGGAGCACACCTGATCTCTACTGTAGGAGCACATCTGATCTCTACTGTAGGAGCACATCTGATCTCTACTGTAGGAGCACATCTGATCTCTACTGTAGGAGCACATCTGATCTCTACTGTAGCAGCACATCTGATCTCTACTGTAGGAACACATCTGATCTCTACTGTAGGAGCACATCTGATCTCTACTGTAGGAGCACATCTGATCTCTACTGTAGGAGCACATCTGATCTCTACTGTAGGAGCACATCTGATCTCTACTGTAGGAGCACATCTGATCTCTACTGTAGGAGCACATCTGATCTCTTCTGGAAGCTGGTTCCAGCATGGCTGGCAAAGTAGCCTAAAGCAGACTCTCCTTGTTTAGAGTGAACCCTTGGTATTTCTAGCTGACGTGATCCTAATCATCTGAGTGATCTGTTGGGTTTATATTCAGTGAGCATATCTGCAATATTTTGAGGTCCTAGGCCATTGAATGATTTATATACCAGTAATAATACTTTAAAATCAATCCTAAATGTAACTGGGAGCCAGTGTAAAGACCTGAGGACTGGTGTGATGTGTTCATATGTTCTGGTTCTGCTCAGCGTTCTGTATGAGCTGTAACTGTCTGATGGTCTTTTTGGGAAGGCCAGTGAGGAGTCCATTACAATAATCCACTGCTGGTGATGAAAGCATGCACAAGTTTATCTAAGTCTTGACTGGAAACAAAGCATCTATTTTTTTGCAATATTTTCAGATGATAATATGCTGATTTGGTTATTGCTTTGACATGACTACTGAAACTAAGGTCTGATTCTAGAGACACACCAAGATTCCTGACTTGATTTTTAGTTGTTAGACCCCTAGAGTGAAGGTATGCATTCACATTGAGAACTTCATCTTTGTTTCAAACGCAATGACTTCAATTTTGTCTTTGTTTAACTGAAGAAAGTTTTGGCACATCCAATTGTTTACTTCATCAATGCATTGGCACAGGGAGTCAATGGGGCTGTAGTCGTTAGGCGATAGGGCTAAGTAGAGCTGTGTGTCGTCTGCAGAGCTGTGGTTCTTTTTCATTATTTGGCTCATTGGGGGCATGTACAGGTTGAATAGATAAATCATGGTAACTATGATAAATCATGCTAGAATAATATTAAATCATACTAGAATGTGTTCAATTGTGGTAAACCATGCAAGAACAGGGTCAATCATGGTGAATCGTACTAGAACTTGGTATAAAACATTGTATATTCCATCTATGATGTCAATGGTTAAATGCTTGCTACATAAAACTTAATATATTTTGATGCATTTGAGCTTAACTGCCTTAACTGTCTTAACTGTCTTAAATGCTTGAACACCGCTAAATGCTGCTAGCAGCTTTAATTTTTTATTGTTATTAAAGCTGCAGTCCGTAGCTTTTCCTCTTTGTCGCCATCTCTGTTAAAAAAACTGAAATTGCAGTTATTTGCGGAATTATCAACTTTACGTGGGTTGTACACAGGCATGAAACAGCACGGATGAATCCAATGTTTTGAGGTGAGTGTGCGGCTGTTAATCACCACGCCGGTGTGGATACGGGCATTCAGAATCACACATTATACTTTTTGGAAGTATGACCAATAGTAGAATTTTCAACGGAAAATAACGTCTGAACAAGTAAGTAACATCCACTTTTGTTCTGATCAACCAAGGGGGAAAAAAAGCCTTGCAGTAAATCTGATTTTGTAAGCAAATAACAATCATAGTGCTATGAAATAAACGGTGTATAAACAGAATCCCTGTTATGCATAAACGTGTTATAATCTTACGACAGTAAAATTTTGATATGGAATATCATGA
This sequence comes from Semotilus atromaculatus, assembly GCA_031834385.1. Classification (NCBI taxonomy): domain Eukaryota; kingdom Metazoa; phylum Chordata; class Actinopteri; order Cypriniformes; family Leuciscidae; genus Semotilus; species Semotilus atromaculatus. Next base: position 3,286,451 of record JAULUF010000031.1, read on the forward strand.
TAAAAATTACTCCACATAATTTCTTGGTTCATTTTGTTCAACCTTTTTACCCCCTCACCCATAAGTGCATTAAAAAATTATTAATGCATTTACACTGCATTTACAATTACATAAATGCTATGATTGTTATTTTATTTAATATTTAAATATAAAATTATTTCTAATTTTTAATTAAAGGGTAGGCTACTTTAATTGTGAAACTAAAACTAACAGTAGGTGGCAGCAAGTCACTGTCTTAAGCGAGTTTTTCATTCAACCGATTTGTTCAAACGGCTGTTTGATTCAACGACGAGGGTTAATCATTAAATGAACCCATTCGTTCAAAACGTGGATTATTCAGTAATGAATCACCACTATCAGTTTCAGAGATTGTTTCTGCTGTGGTTTAATTTTGGAATTTTCATTGGCGAAGTGACGATAAACTAAAATGTAACTCTCAATGTTAACTTATTGGTCAACTCATTTATTGTTGCATAACATATCACATTAGCAATTGTGCTGATATTTGTGGAAAACTGCACTTTTACTTGTGATATATTTATTTTATATCATGTAATTACAATAAGACAAAAACTCATTGGGGCAAAAATGCCCATAAGTAGCCTAGACCTTGGATATTAGACCTTGATGCTCGTCAAAAAAACAGTAATTCGGCTGGGGATTTTTACACGGGTGAGTGGTGGGAGAAAAAACACTGACATTCTGGATTCAGACTGCAATAAAATCACCGACTAGCCCCTATAAATATTGAAAATACCTTACGACTCCACGAGAAACAATTACCATCCAAATAGTGCTTAACTCATTAACTAACTTCAGCTGCTTGCTAACCTTCGACGTATAAAACACGCAGATCGGTGACGACTGTGGTGGGCCGCTGCACTCGGGGTCTTCCACAGGCACGGATGAAAGTGAACCAAAGTATTTAGTTAGTTTAGGAATTTTTGCATCCCTCTTCTGTCTTTCGAGTTTGTTTTTCCTTTTTTGTGCACCACTATCACTTTTTTTCATAATTTTTCCACTCTAGCGAGCAATTTATGCCCATGTTCTATCTTCATGAAAGCATAACGAAAAGAGGTGTTTCCCAACGTCATGGCGCAAATTGTACAGTTAATTTGATTGAGCGGTGAATTATATCAGTCAGGCACATTTTCCAATAATTTCTTGTTATTTTATTATACACAAATCAACCACCTATGATTTGACAATCTCATTTCCTCCAGCCAATCACGGGCCCCCTAATCCCGCGGGCCCTGGGGCTTCAGCCCCACCTAGCCCTTATGTTAATCCGGCCCTGACTGCAGAAGCTGCACCGATCCGTCTGTCAATCTCCCGTTCCATCCTTCCCTCACTCGTGAACAAAACCCCAAAATACTTAAACTCCTCCACTTGAGGAAGGATCTCTCCACCAACCTGAAGTGGGCAAGCCACCCTTTTCCGACTGAGGACCATGGCCTCGGATTTGGAGGTGCTGATTCTCATCCCAGCCGCTTCACACTCGGCTGCAAACCGTCCCAGTGCGGGTATTGGATAAAGCCAGGTTCAAAATTATTTTTTCATTGTGCTCATATTAGATGGGGAAAAAAATTACAGATTGATTTATGGATATCTACTTTTGTTATCCTGTAAATCAGAATTAACTGTCAATAGCCTTAAAAAAATTGATTTTCGCCATGTTTTTTTGGAATAAAATGTCATATAAATCAGGCTAGGAATAATATATTTACAAATCCCTCTGCAAATATCTTCATGATATAACGAGGTACAAGACTGGAAAGTTTGGTGTATATATATATGTGCTACTGAAGAGGAGTTCTCTTACGAGAGTACTCTCGTGTTGAGTAAGCTAGCTTACCAGTGGCGGCTCCTGCAAAATCTCTCAGGGGGGCAAATGTTTGGATGATTGATAAGGATAAGGTCCACCCATGCAATGGATAAATTAACAGCTTAACCCTCAGGTGCTCTTTGTTTCAGAGTCACACTTGTTATCTTCCCGGTCAGAAGTGACCGGACACCTAAAAATGAAACTTTCTCCATTCCAGTAAAACCAGTGCAATTGTTTTTTATGTTTTTATATGCAATTATATTTTTGTTCAATAATATTTTTTCTTGTATTTTGAGATAATTTGATGTTACTTATTAATATTTATGCAATATTTATGGTCCATTTTTGCCATTGAAAATAATACAAAAAATTTTTTTCCTAATTTTTTAAAAATATTTCTTCAATTATTGCAGTAGTTCAGATTAATGTAGAGGCCAAGCCTTTTAAATCCAATTTTTGAAGTCAGATTGGCGCCATCTGTTGAGAGATTGATTTCCATTACACGAGAGTAGATGTTAAAACTTCATGCTGATTTGTACTCGGCTTTCGCCAAGATAAGCAACACTAAGACTTTAGGCTTTACAGTAAACTATGCTTCTCCATCTATTTACGCTTCTTTCCATATGAGGGTGTGACTCCCCTTCTGTCCGGCGTTAACGGCTGCAGTGTACTTGGCGCGTCAGCACACACGACGGCTGCAACTACAGTGTGGTCTCCCTAGTGGACCAGCACGACAACCGTCTGGATTGAGCCGAGTAGGGGACATCTCTAGGGTCTTCAAGTGGGCACCTTCCGTCCTCAGTGTTTCGTCGACTAGCCCACGACACCTCAAGAGGGCTCGACAGTGACTCTGGCGTCCCAGAGTCACTCCCCTCCGTCCCCCACTCAACTCAGCCCAGCTTACTGACCTCTACTTCCCTCCTGCTGCTGAGACCTAACCACAATCTCACTACAACCCAACCATACGCGCCAACCCGATTGACTAAGGCTGTCGAGCCCCACTGGTGCGTTAAAGCAGTTACAGTGGCAACGGTTCCGTATGGCATACCACCTACCGCAAAACACAATATCTGCCCAACCACCCGTCATTCACGCAATATACACAGAAACGTAAAGAGAAGATAAAATAAAACATGTAATTTCATGGTGTAACCACTAGATGTTTGAACAGCTCTCTATGGAGAGGCTTGTAAATTCTCTAGTTGTTTTTGGACAAGAACTGAGTAAAGCATGTAAAGGCAACTTCACTACTTTAATATTAATGAAAAATAAAGTGACTCTTACAATAAATCTCCTTGTTTGTTTCTATACTCACTATTATTACACTGCTTACATCACAATACTCGCTTAAAACACTGCTTACTACTGAATGGTATTTTTTTTTAATGACACGATAGAATTAACTGCGTTCGCCGTGACGTTGTTCAAGTTCAACTGGCCTCAACTCGCGAGATGTCCCAACAGTCTCTCTCGCTCTCGTTCTCTTTTTTTATTAAATTTTTTTTAATCACATTTGATAAAGATATTAAAGTAGGGTTTATTTTTTCTTGTTGTTCAAATTCAAAGTTGTTTTCAAATATTATTTGTCACTTAATCTTAAAGATTTTTAATAGTGTATGTTTGTTCCCACCAATCGCTGCACAAGTTAAGGACACGTATGATGACGTAAGCACGTTAGTGCGAGCCCTCCCGGAACCCATAGAGAATGCATGGCAGTGCCTGCAGTTCGAAAAAAAAAACATCTTTGAATGTAAGTCTATGGGAAAACACTGGGCGATTCTCAGCCAGAGTGAAATCGCCCAAAAAGAGGCGGTACTTCACAGAACGTGACATGACGCTGATTGGACTATATCCAGAGGGAGTGACGGCTAGCGTAACTCTGTGGTTGAATGAGATTGTGAATGTGATTGAAAAAGTCCCTTTCACACACGCTTTTGGTGGTGCGTCGCCCAATCGCCCTAATGAAGAAACCGCCCCTGTAGCTCACGCTACGGGAAAAAACTCTTTTCTCGAGAATACTGAAGCCAAAATTATCCTTATAATTTGTATTAATTTAAAACACATTTGCTGCAGCCCATGGCTGGTCCCGTTGAGGATGGATCTCCTCTCTCAGGCCGGGGGCTCGATTTGGCACCCACACCCCGAGCTGTGTGCTCTGCACGTTTGGGCCATCAACGGGTACCCGTTGATCTTCCAGATGGGGTGTTAAACACGATTAGGCAAGCTAGAGCGCCCTCTATTAGATGGCTTTATGCTTCCAAGTGGTCAGTGTTCTCAGACAGGTGCTTAATCCACGACGTGGATCCACACGATTGTGGGGTACCTGAGGTTCTTATCCCCATCCACGCTCAAAGTGTACGTATCGGCCATTGCTGCGTTTGTGAGACATGCACACAGACAGTCACTGGGTAGGAACGACCTTATAGTTCTCTTCCTTGGGGGAGCCAGAAGGATGAACCCTCCTCTGCCCCCTTCGGTTCCCGCATGGGACCTTTCTCTGGTCCTAGAGGCTATGAAGGGTCACCCGTTTGAACCTCTACAGTCTGTGGATATAAAGAATCTCTCTTTTAAAACTGCCTTCCTGACAGCTATCACCTCAGTCAAGCGGGTGGGTGACTTGTGGAAATGTAGATGGAAAGGCCCAGCCTGCCACCATACAAATATCTGGAGCTCTAACACCCAAGGGGCAATGGAGGCCTTTAGATGTATAAGCTAATGAGATGGCATCCACTATCCACTATCCACCTGGAAAGGCTCTGTTTCGAGGTAGCTAAGCCTTTAATGCGGCCGCCGAAAGAAACAAAGAGCTGTTCCTACTGACTGAAGGCAGCCGACCGTTCCACATACAATCTCAACACCCTGACGGGGCAGAAGAGATTCACGCCGCACTCACTGTCAGAACCAGACAGAGAAATGACCTGCGCTCTGAAAGGAGTGGAAGGCACTTTGGGGACATAACCATGTCTTGGTTTGAGAATAACTTTGGAATCATTAGGCCCAAATTCAAGGCATGTCGCACTAACAGAGAGCATGTGCACATGGGGTGTGGGTGCCAAATCGAACCCCCGGCCTGAGAGAGGAGATCCCTCCTCAACGGGACCACGGGAGCTGCCTTCACCTAGGTCTGCTTACTGCAGCAAATGTGTTTTAAATTAATACAAATTATAAGGATAATTTTGGCTTCAGTATTCTCGAGAAAAGAGGTTATGCAGGAGCGTAAGCTAGCTTACTCAACACGAGAGTAAGAGATCTTCACTTCAGTAGCACATATATACACCAAACTTTCCAGTCTTGTACCTAGTTATATTATGAAGATATTTGCAGAGGGATTTGTAAATATATTATTCCCAGCCTGATTTATATGACATTTTATTCCAAAAAACATGGCGAAAATCCATTTTTTAAGGCTATTGACAGAATATTCTGATTTACAGGATAACAAAAGTAGATATCCATAAATCAATCTGTAATTTTTTTCCCCATCTAATATGTGAGCACTCTTTGTCTCTGTTCGTTTAAAAAATACTAAGGATTTTATCTCCACATGATCTCATTGAGTTATTCCATATCTTGTGCCAATTTCATTAAAGTTGGGGTATGTGATTTGCAAAACCGCCGTCAGATTTTCAAAATACACAACTCAAATGGTCCTACCTTCTTTCCTCCAACGCTGTCTCTGATTCGCTCAAGAGGGATGGGGGGAGGGGGTTATGGTACAACCGTTTGATTGACAGACTTACTGTCCAATGATTCTAGGTGGTCTTGGAAATGATTGGCTGGAGTTTTTCGAGTCCTGCCCGTTCCACAGATGATTAAATTGCTTAAAGGCCATGTTGCATGTTTTTTTTTATTGTTTTTTTATATATAACCATGTATGAAAATATCATATGAAAAGCTAATGCAGGATTTAAAAATGTTTTGCGAGACACAAGGGCACAAATTTTGTAGAAACGTAACAGTTTCCTTGACCGTGTTGAAAAAAACGCTTTTTTTCAACATCGCATCATATTACGTCACATGAGGCAGTCGTTCGGCGGGCTGTGCGTTTACTCAATGGAGAGTGTGCTGGGATTCATCAGGAGCGGTCGGGATTCAGTGTGTTTTCTGTGGTTGCTGTATTTCAATTAATTATCATCGTGGTAATTATTGTGAATTATGGCCTGTCAGGACATCGAGTCCACAGATTTCCGAACAAAAAAAGGACGGTGCTATCCTATCTTCCGTGGTGCGTTTAGTGCAGGTGAAGAGACGGACTTCACTTCTGCATCTGCTTCAAAACACGCGGTCGTGTGTAGCGTTCACTTTAGACCGGATGATTATAATCCCGGCGATATGATTGAGTTCAACATGGGATGCCGAAGCAAGAACCGAGTGAGCCTCCTTCGGTGCACCTTCATCGGGTTCGCCGGTCCATCAACATGTTCGGCCACCGGTGGGAAACATGACGCTCACGGATCCGTCAGAGATCACTTATTGTACATCTGTTTTACAAAATGTGCCTTCTCTCAATTTAATTCATGAATATCACATAAAATTGTAATGTAATGCATTTGTGTTTGTTATTAGTCTGCAGCCGAAACAATGTTATTATTATTATTGTAAATATAATATAATATATTATGTTATATAATTCATTTTCAATCTGTACAAAACCACTTTAATGTTTGTGTTGGCTGTTTACATATGTTTTTATACAGTAAGAAAGTTGTGATTATTTTTGTATTCGTTTATTCAAAACCTTTAACTATAAAGTGCCTCTTCCTCTAGAAACTGTCTCCTATATAATGACTTACATACAACACATGCAGTTAAAGGTCTAAATACTAGCTTAGTTATTGCCTGATACATGATAATAATCTGTACAATTGTGATCTGAGCATGGTGTTATACTTGTCGGCTAACGTGGATCGCGTGATGCACCACAAATGATCGTTGTTCTGTCTAATCCTGGCCTGTCTGCTCTCTTGGCCACATCGCAGGCTCATAATTATATGGCTGAGGTCCGTCATACGAGTAATATTTAGGCTACAATTTCCTCAGCGTCCGAACTGTCATTGCGATCCATTGCTTTCCTATTGTTTACTTTGAGCGCACTACCTCATGTGACGTCACTTCTGGTTCGGCGGTTTTCAAATGCGGAACTAAAATTTTCACACAAAAATGACTCTAGAAGCCAAAATAGAGTTTTATACGTATATGTTTATATTCAAATCTAGTTCCTACATTATTTTTCTATACATTGGCTCACTGGGTACTTTAACCTGCAATATGCCCTTTAATTTTCATTTCAGTGCTTCTAACTCAGTGGCTGTAAGTGGGTTAGGAATAGGATTTCAAGTGATTTTGAAAAAATTGACAAAAAAGAGAATCACATACCCCACCTTTAAAGTTTGGTTAAAGACTATTCTTAACAAAGTAAACTTTTCTTTTTTGAATGCGTGTGATGCCTGACATCTAAAAGAATTTGAACCATATACAAAAAAACTCTTAAGTAACATTATTAAATACAACAGCAGTAAAGTGATTACTTTGAGGTAGGCTTTTATTTGAGATAAAGTGGGTTAATAGGAGTTATTTCTCAGTGTTACAATTGTAGCGGGGGCAATTGTAACACTCTGACTTCTTGCATTTAATTAAATATTTTAGTCTTGTTCTTATAAGTGAAAATATATAAATTGTATTATTAATTAGTGCACATATATATGTTCCTTGTATCAAAAGATGACTAGTCTATCTCAAGTAGTTTGTGAGTTATTAAGGAAAATGTAAAATATGTTACAATTGCCCCCGGTCTCCCCTACTCTTCCACATCCTGTCCATCCTCTAAAAGATGAATGAGGTCATGGTTCGCAAAATATTTGTGCAGGACGGAATTGTGAAGTTGCTGTCACCAACGTCTCAGATAAGAAGCATGTTGCATTTTTGGCAACGGTGAAATTTGTTTTTTGGAAGAAACTCCGTCTGGCAAAGTTTGCAATACCCGCAGCTGCGGGACACAGCGACCTCGGCCCGGTTAATGACACCGTACACAGATTCACCGGTTGTTCTTTTTCTTCATGAGGAGTGATGTCACCAAGCCCAGGCAAGGATGGAATTTCTTGGATTTCAGTTTCTTTAGTATTTAGTAGACTTTAGTCTTTAGTTTTGTAAGAAACAGTTCTCCCTCAAAGTCCCTGGTGGTCAGCGAGGTGAACTGGTAGGATTTACCGTAGGAAAGTAATCCAATTTGAGCTTCCCAGATCTGTAGCTTTATCCTGCCGGTGATATCCTCCACCTGAGCGCTCTGCGTCTCCAGCTGCTGCCTTGAAACTCGACGCTTTTCGTTCCCACGGTCAGCAAGTACACCAACCTGACAAAATATAAAGAAGAAGAAGAAGAAAAATCATTAATTAAAATAGCAGTAGCTATTAAGTATAATTTAAAATAATATAATTTATTTAAGAACTTACTTGTTGCTTTTTGGGCCATTTTTTTCACGTCTTCTACTGTTCGTTTGGATTTATTCGGAGGGTCCCTGTACGCGAACTGCAGGTCGTTGATCACGGTCAGATTAGTTTTTCATCCGCAAATGATGTCCAAGCCGTCACCTGAACGACCTAAAAGGAAGAGATAATGCAATAAGACATAAATATAGTATTTGTAGGAAAATAAATAGCGTACAACATCATAGAAAGTTAATTAAATACTTACTTGGTTCTTTTGAAATGCCGGTCAATTTAACGGCAGATTTGCAGTTTTGCGCTCTGATGAAAAGACTTCTTTTTTCCACGCAAAAAATTGCCACTTGATAGAAGTTGTCCCGATCAACTTGCGGTTGTGCATTACAGTGTCTTTAATGCCGATTGTTTTATTACAGACACGTTGTGTAAGTATCCAGTTACACATGTGTCTTCGTCGTCCAGTTTCATTTGCTTTGGTCCAGATGCCATGATGACTTGTCAGTAGCCGAATTCACAAGGTGAATTTTACACACCTTTATAACCTACGCCCATCAGAAGTCAGACGAGGCTAGACAGACCAATTAGGTGTCAAGTGCAAAAGGGTTGAATTAAAGGACAAGCAGTCTTGCTGAAGTCAAACATATTACTGTAGGCTATACTTTTATGCAGCCTTAACAGTATAATTTTGATGTTAGTTATTTATATGTATTAGTTGTTTTGTAATATGGTATTGTTATTTTATTGCTCACTTTCATAGTGATTGTTGTGACTTCATGAAGCCTCATGGTGTGAATGAAGCATCAAACTGACTAGGAATAACTCTTTATGATTCTGGATATCAAGGGTGAAACTGCTAAAAATGTAGACAGACAACAATCTCATTCAGTGCCAGTCATGTGTGCAGTGAAATATAATTTATTAAGCATTTAAAATCTCTAATGAGAAATTAGCAACATGGAAACTTTAAAAAGCAATCATACTAAGATGTTTTATGACTTTCAGAACTAAAATTATTCCGGATTCCTGCAGAAGCAGCAGAAAAAGAAAAGAAAAAAAACGGACAATAACAATGTGTTGGTAAAAATGATAAAGAGTTTAATCAATCATTACTTTAAGCAAATACAAACATTAAGTAAATGAGAAAAGTTATGAGAAAAGATTGGACCCAAAAGCGAAATGCAATAACAGTCTCTTTTTAATTATGAGAGAGAAATCAGTCCAACAGAAATATATGTCTTCAGATAAATAACAGAAAAGCAGCCGTAAATGCTGATGCTCCGATAACGTAAACCAGAAAGTCTCTCTTTGAAAGCAGACAGCAGCAAACAGTCTGAGAACTCTGTCCTCTGATCTCTTAGAGAGTGAGCGGAAAATGGTTGGAGAGATGAATGCTCTGGGCGTTCGTCAGCAGCAGGCGGGCTGGACAGAATGTAGAGCAAAAGGTTAGTATCGAACAAATAGAGATAGACCTGAGCCAGGCTGGGTGACAGATCGGACTCGGACAAGACAGGACTCGGACAGGACAGATACAGCAGGTCGGGAGCAAGCGGCAATATTCTAATCTGAAAAATTAAGGCTCAATCCCAATTCACCCCTTGCCCCTTCCCCTTGTTTTCGAGTGTACTGTTTCGGAAAGGTAATTTATTACACAATTTCTTAATTTAAATGACTATATTATTATTATAAGAGTAAATAAAGTGCATGGTGGTGTCATCTGGGGCTACATTTAAATGTTTTACCGTTTGCGAAGCCATCTCGCCGGTGATTCGCTATGCATTCTGTGAACTTTCTCGTAGCCCTCCGTTTGGAGTGTGCCTCTGAAAAATCTCCGTTTCGTGGGCTATGTAGCCCTACCCCTTCGCCCTACCCCTCTATCTCAACAAGAGTCGGGACACCCTACCCTAGACGTGAACCCGCAAACGGAAGGGTAGGGCCAAGGGAAAGGGGCAAGGGTTGAATTGGGATTGAGCCTAAGCCTACCCGGAAGTGTGAAAAACTGCAATACATCGACAATCCGCTAGGGGCAGATCCCAAAAGGGAGCAAATGTCCATACACCTCCATGTTAAAATGTCCGTTTTCACAGCATAAATTCATGGTTTTACAATAATAATAATAATAATAATAATAATACATTTTATTTATAACACACTTTTCATCAGAAGATCTGAAAGTACTACAGGTTAAAAGACATCTAAAGAGGACCAAAAGCTTTGCTTAAAAGAAATGTCTTAAGGCCTTTTTTAAAACAGACAGTGGATTGAGGTGCCCTCAAGTTGTCAGGGAGGGAATTCCACAGTTTTGGGGCAGCAGCACAACAGGCCCTATCTCCCACTGTCCTGAATCTGGTTCTGGGTATGTGGAGGAGGTTTGAGTGAGTGGAACGAAGGGAACGGGTTGTGTTTTGTGGGTTGATAAGTTCTTTGAGGTAAAAGGGGGCATGTCCATGGATGCATTGATGAGTGAGGAGGGAAACCTTGTACTCAATCCTGGTGGAGATGGGAAGCCAGTGGAGTGAGTGGAGAATGGGGGTAATGTGCTCATGTTTCCGCACTCTCATCAGGATCCTAGCTGCAGAGTTTTGGATGTACTGAAGCCTCTGCAGACTCTTTCCAGGAATCCCAATGAGAAGTGTGTTGCAGTAGTGCAGTCTAGATGAGATAAAGGCATGAACCAGCTTTTCGGCATCTGAGAAGGAGAGAATGGGGCGGAGTTTGGAGATGTTACGGAGGTGATAGAAAGAGGTCTTGCATAGGTGATGTACACTCACCGGCCACTTTATTAGGTACCCCATGCTAGTAACGGGTTGGACCCCCTTTTGCCTTCAGAACTGCCTCAATTCTTCGTGGCATAGATTCAACAAGGTGCTGGAAGCATTCCTCAGGGAGTTAGGTCCATATTGACATGATGGCATCACACAGTTGCCGCAGATTTGTCGGCTGCACATCCATGATGCGAATCTCCCGTTCCACCACATCCCAAAGATGCTCTATTGGATTGAGATCTGGTGACTGTGGAGGCCATTTGAGTACAGCGAACTCATTGTCATGTTCAAGAAACCAGTCTGAGATGATTCCAGCTTTATGACATGGCGCATTATCCTGCTGAAAGTAGCCATCAGAAGTTGGGTACATTGTGGTCATAAAGGGATGGACATGGTCAGCAACAATACTCAGGTAGGCTGTGGCGTTGCAACGATGCTCAATTGGTACCAAGGGGCCCAAAGAGTGCCAAGAAAATATTCCCCACACCATGACACCACCACCACCAGCCTGAACCGTTGATACAAGGCAGGATGGATCCATGCTTTCATGTTGTAGACGCCAAATTCTGACCCTACCATCCGAATGTCGCAGCAGAAATCGAGACTCATCAGACCAGGCAACGTTTTTCCAATCTTCTATTGTCCAATTTCGATGAGCTTGTGCAAATTGTAGCCTCAGTTTCCTGTTCTTAGCTGAAAGGAGTGGCACCCGGTGTGGTCTTCTGCTGCTGTAGCCCATCTGCCTCAAAGTTCGACGTACTGTGCGTTCAGAGATGCTCTTCTGCCCACCTTGGTTGTAACGGGTGGTTATTTGAGTCACTGTTGCCCTTCTATCAGCTCGAACCAGTCTGGCCATTCTCCTCTGACCTCTGGCATCAACAAGGCATTTCCGCCCACAGAACTGCCGCTCACTGGATGTTTTTTCTTTTTCGGACCATTCTCTGTAAACCCTAGAGATGGTTGTGCGTGAAAATCCCAGTAGATTAGCAGTTTCTGAAATACTCAGACCAGCCCTTCTGGCACCAACAATCATGCCACGTTCAAAGTCACTCAAATCACCTTTCTTCCCCATACTGATGCTCGGTTTGAACTGCAGGAGATTGTCTTGACCATGTCTACATGCCTAAATGCACTGAGTTGCCGCCATGTGATTGGCTGCTTAGAAATTAAGTGTTAAGGAGCAGTTGGACAGGTGTACCTAATAAAGTGGCCGGTGAGTGTATATATATTCCATGGCAACCGTAGTAAATATATAAGTAGTTATGCCTTTATTAAATTCATTATATTCATTTGATTGATTCATTTACTTTGCTAATTTTCAAGTCCCTTAAGTGCAAAAAGGTCCTACTCGCTTTATAAATTAAAGATACTTTAAAGAGTATGTGTTTATAGGGCAGCAAACCCAATTCTTCTGGCCAGAGAATTGCGTTTCCTGAAATCCTATAAAGTAAGATGAAATTGTGGATCCCCACAATATTATTCTGGCAATTGAGCTAATTAATTTTGCCTGTTTAGTAAAACGTGATCAGTGTAATTAACTGCAATCAACTTGTAGTAAAATGCAAGGATACACAGGTATGCATGCAGGTAAAATGACATCCTCCCTTAGATGGAGATTTATTAACATGTAAGACTGATCTAATCTAAACATGTATGAATAATTATTAAATACCAATTATTAATTATGATATGCAAATTCCCCACGGATTAGATCCGCCCGTTAGTCTTTACATAAAGCTAAAATAATGTCTAGAACACCCTCCTTTAATTTTTGGTAAAGATCTTTAAATATTGACTCAAAGAATTAAATCACTAGAAATAAGAAGTGCAAAAAACATCTCTTATAATGATTTTTTTTTTGTAGAATTTAATGTTTTATTCTGTACAATGTAAGTTTTGTAATATTGTATGTAAAAAAACAACAACAAAAAACAAAACACTTTTGGAGTCTTACGATACCCTGTCAAAATAAAAGTTCACTGCAAACTTTTCCAGCATTTTTCACATATTGCCAGTGTGTGGAGTCCGGCTCTGAGCAGGGGTTGAGTTACCCTTTAAATAAAATTAACTCATTTGTCACAATGAATTAAATTGAGTTACCCTTTAAAAATATAATAATAATAAAAAAACTCATTTTTCTTAACATGGTTGCAAAAAAATGCGCACCACATATAAACCAGAGCTAAAATTACACTGTTTGACCTGATATTGACAATCAATATGAAAGTTTCCCCTTTACTGAACAGTTGTTGAAATGTTCCCTGTACCCATTTCATAGATTAACTGTTTATCTAAAAGTGATGAAGTGCTTGAAAGTTTCTAACATGAATGTTCTTCAGCATCATGAATGAATGAAGAATAAACACCAACCTCTTTGTTCTTCAGGATCTTCAGTGTGTTTCATTCTGCAGGGTTCTGGATCACTCATGTTCTCACTGTCCTCTTTAATAAACTCAGTCTTGGCAGATTTCACTTATAGCTGATTTATAGGGGAATTGCTGTGGGCGGAGCTTCACTGATGATGTAATTGCTGTGGGAGGAGCTGATCTGCCAAAATCAAAAATATATAATTTACTGAGTTTGTTTTAATAGGGTCAAATACCAGATGTTTAATTTTAGTGTATGATTGATATTAAATTTACAAAAGTGATTTTTATACACATAGAAAACCCAGTAAATGCAAGTGTAATGTTTCAAATACCTTTTGTGAAAACAAAATGGTGAAATAATGTTGGATTCACATTCAGCATAACATATGTATGTAAAAATGAAACAACTAAATTATTCTGACTTTTTTATAAAATAATAAGAGATCATACTAAATTTCATTATTTTTAAATGATTCAAAACTTATTGCAGACAAAAAAAAGTGCGGATAGTGGCAAAGTTTAAAGACTTCAAATGAAAGAAAACATGAATGGATTCTCACGCGAGCTTCATTAGCACAGTGATGAAGTAAAAAAATATTCTAAGGTGCTGAAAAACATGAGATCTTTTAAAAGGGAAAAGAACTCTGAGACAATACACAATAATGTATAACAATAATACATTCATGCAATACAATAATGCATGACACAATAATGTCATACCTATAGAGGGAATGCGTATGACGTCACCGTCAGCTGGAGTGATTGCGGTCACGCCCACTCGAGTGGCAAAAAGACTGAGCGGCAGCATTGGTTTTCAGCGTGAATGCCGTAAAAAAACCCACAAAAAACCACATCGAATGCCGTAAAAAACACAAAAAACACATCTAAAATGGGAAAGAGCTTTGCGATTGACTGTACAACTACATTTCACAAGAAATCTGAGGTATATTTTTACAGACTGCCAAAAGTTACAGAACAGAGAAGCAAATGGATCGATGCAATTCGTAGAAACAACTTGACTCCAGAGAAAAGTGGATTTATAATAATAACTCACATATATCAGCTTATTGAAATAACCAGTTTCCCATTTACATGCAAACCAGTAACCATGACAACACAAGTAAACCGTGTTTACATGACTTTATTAATAAATCAGGCCATGACCGTGTGACGACAAAACAATCATTTGCGTATATCTGACTTCATTTGTTTTGTCGGTTGATGTTAAATAAAGCTTGCAACATGTCAGCGGGAAACTTACTCGTCAGCGGGAAACTTAGAGTATATTATCCTCTCATGCAGTTAACTTACAGATACAGCGTTTTGACTGAACCACTTCTACTTCTGCTGCACGAGATGAGAAAAAAAAGCAGAAAGCAGGTTAATGGGTTTACATAATGCGAAACCCGAGTAAGAGGCAAAAAATACCCGTGTCGACCGGTTTATGCTTAAGTCGGTTATGACCCTAATTTACTCCGATAAAAGAAAACGGGTTTCCCGTGTTTACATGACCACATGCGTTGTCATGACAAAAAACTATAGGCTACAAGTTTTAGGGCTGGACGATATGATTATAGCCTATATATAACATTGATATGAGTGATCACCTGGATTTAGACCTACCTATATTGTATTTATATAAAGCGTTCACAGGCAAATTTGCTTCACATATTCCCCGGCGTCGAAATCAGGCACATATAAATGTCAGGAAACACAATGGCTGCGTGTCAATATCCATGGATCACTGGATCTTTGGTAGGCCTAAATTGTAAGGAACACTTATATCGAGTCCAAACATCGTTTGTTTTACTCTCGTTTCCGCAGTTTCCCCTATTAAATCCAGTCACGCAGCAGCTCTTTTGCCACTCAGTCCAGCTGAGGGGGCGTGTTCCCGTGGGACACGTGACATCAATGCATTCCCTCTATAGACTTAGAATAAGATAATCAAGTTTTGGGTCCAGAAATCCTCAATCTGTCCATAAACAGGTGCTGTGAGTGTGTGTTCTTACTGGCACGTTTATGGTGTTGTGGTTTCTATATATATATATATATATATATATATATATATATATATATATATGATAACGAAAGAGTGAGCGAGAGAGAGAAAGATGATAGTATTTTCTTTGCTATATAAACATCTTTTTGTATTTGACCCATATACTAATTGGCACATTTAAACATGTATATCTATCTGTCTATCGTAAAGCAATTTGTATTTCTAATTCTAAAAGAATGGCAGATATCTAGAAAAGTAGTAAAGAACTGTAAGAAAAACATTTAAAAGCATAAAAGACAGATATTAGAGTACATAAAGTAAGCATCAAATCCCCTCAGTCTGCTGACACCAATGAAATGAGCTTTAAGTGTCAATGTACAGGAGATCTGAAGACATCAGCATAATAAATTAGGTGAAAACAGGAATTATTGTCATGAAATGAAGAGTGTTTTCAGCAGATCTGTTAATATTGATGAGTCTCAGACTATCAACACTCATTCAACAAGCCATTCAGGATCATCAGCAGATCATCTCACTTTATTCTGAGTGTTTGCTGTTAGAAACACATTATCTGAGTCAGGAGGATATGATAAAAACCTATAAAACTATAGGAAAATTGTATCAAGTTTGATTTTATGATAAGTACTTTCATTACAATAAAATATTTAGATCATTAAAACATACAGAAATGAAAACACATTAAACTTTTAAAAATAAAGAGCACCACAAGCAAGTTAGTGATGGGGACGAGACCACCTATGCCGAGTCCGAGTCGAGACCGAGTCTTTGAAGGGTTGAGTCCGAGTCGAGACAGAGTCCGTTGGTTTGCAAATACAGCCGAGTCCGAGTCAAGACCGAGTCTTTGAAGGGTCGAGTCCGAGTCGAGACAGAGTCCGTTGTTTTTCAAATACAGCCGAGTCCGAGTCGAGACCGAGTCTTTGAAGGGTCGAGTCCGAGTCGAGACAGAGTCCGTTGGTTTGCAAATACAGCCGAGTCCGAGTCAAGACCGAGTCTTTGAAGGGTCGAGTCCGAGTCGAGACAGAGTCCGTTGTTTTTCAAATACAGCCGAGTCCGAGTCGAGACCGAGTCTTTGAAGGGTTGAGTCCGAGTCGAGACAGAGTCCGTTGGTTTGCAAATACAGCCGAGTCCGAGTCAAGACCGAGTCTTTGAAGGGTCGAGTCCGAGTCGAGACAGAGTCCGTTGTTTTTCAAATACAGCCGAGTCCGAGTCGAGACCGAGTCTTTGAAGGGTCGAGTCCGAGTCGAGACCAAGTCCGTTAGTTTTCAAATACAGCCGAGTCCGAGTCTTTGAAGGGTCGAGTCCGAGTCGAGACAGAGTCTTTGAAGGGTCGAGTCCGAGTCGAGACAGTGTCTTTGAGGAAGCAAGTCCAAGTCGAGATTTTTCGAGAAATCGGTCTCGACACCGGACTCGAGTACTACGTCACTAGTACAGACGTGTCATTGAGGTGCAAACGACTTTCTTTCCCCACAAAACCATCCTGTGACTGGAGTGTCCCAAAAGTCCTCAATCAGCATAGTGATGAAACCATTGCACTGGATAGGCATTAGCATACTGTGATGATGAAGGCCATTGTGCCACGCTTAGTTCACATATACCTTTAAAGGGATTTCTTTGGTACATCCCTCCTCTGGTACATTGGACCTCAGGAATTATGTGAGGTACATTTGTGACCTTAAAAATTAGGGCTGAGTGCATTGAAGAAGTGTCTCCATGGGCATAGTAGCACAGAGTAATGATGATAATTGTCAAGGATGCTAAGGAGACACACACAGAACACCTACTCTCATCAGGTGTAGGCTTAGTCAGATGCACAACAACGTGGACACACTTGTCAGGAACTCTGTCCATATAGCAAGGTTTATGTCCATTGTTGGCTTTGGCAAGCAGAACAAGATCTCTAGTGTCTGTGGTGGTCTGTTCCTCCTCATGGCTTCTTCAACTCTCTGCCGTTAATGTCCCACAGGAACAATATCTCTAGTGTCTGTGGTGGTCTGTTCCTCCTCAGGACATCTTCAACTCTCTGCTGTTCATGTCCCACAGGAACAATATCTCTAGTGTCTGTGGTGGTCTGTTCCTCCTCATGGCATCTTCAACTCTCTGCTGTTCATGTCCCACAGGAACAAGATCTCTAGTGTCTGTGGTGGTCTGTTCCTCCTCATGGCATCTTCAACTCTCTGCTGTTTATGGCCCACAGGAACAAGATCTCTAGTGTCTGTGGTGGTCTGTTCCTCCTCATGGCATCTTCAACTCTCTGCTGTTCATGTCCCACAGGAACAAGATCTCTAGTGTCTGTGGTGGTCTGTTCCTCCTCATGACATCTTCAACTCTCTGCTGTTCATGTCCCACAGGAACAAGATCTCTAGTGTCTGTGGTGGTCTGTTCCTCCTCATGGCATCTTCAACTCTCTGCTGTTCATGTCCCACAGGAACAAGATCTCTAGTGTCTGTGGTGGTCTGTTCCTCCTCATGACATCTTCAACTCTCTGCTGTTCATGTCCCACAGGAACAAGATCTCTAGTGTCTGTGGTGGTCTGTTCCTCCTCATGGCATCTTCAACTCTCTGCTGTTCATGTCCCACAGGAACAAGATCTCTAGTGTCTGTGGTGGTCTGTTCCTCCTCATGACATCTTCAACTCTCTGCTGTTCATGTCCCACAGGAACAAGATCTCTAGTGTCTGTGGTGGTCTGTTCCTCCTCAGGACATCTTCAACTCTCTGCTGTTCATGTCCCACAGGAACAAGATATCTATTGTCTGTGGAGGTCTGTTCCTTATAATCTGCAAACCAAGTATGCAAAGGTTACAACTTTTAAGGGAGTATCAACATGTAGTAGCTAAATTGTTAGGCATCGTAGTATTCCACTTAACTCGATATCTGATGACAACAGAGATGGCATATTTTTATTGAATAATGAGATGATTGCTCAGGATATAATGAAGGAAAAATAGCATGAAAAATAGATCCCTGTTCACATAATGACTGTGACAAGGAAAAAAGTAACAAAATAAAATAAAATAGGAAAAGAATGCGGTTGATATGTGTGCCAATTTAAATCAGTTGACAACCAGGAAACTGTAGTACTTGATTTGAGATACGGGGTTCCCATGTCTCAAATGAAAAATAAATGAAATTATCATGGTGTTACTGCAAGATGGCAAAAAAATAAGATGCAGGAATTACAGAATCTGTTCAGTTTGGCCCAGTGAGGCTCTCTGAATAACACCGCTACCTCACCATGTATTTGTTTGCGTGACTCAATTTTTATTGCCCAGCTAACAATACCTTTGAAAGTATTTTCACACATGAGTGATTGCTGTACACGCGGCCCTGCTCCAGAATAATCCTCAAACAGTTCAAACATATTTTATGCATACGTCTCAAACGATTCTTCAGTACTCTGTTTCCGATTAAAAATCTATTCCCCTCCAACAGGACTACAATCCCGCAGATCACGAAGGCATTGTTTTAGTCTATTAAAGATTTCACTCTCAGGCTCATTTTGATACATTGACTGGACAATGGTATCTTATAGATCAGAACATCTGGAATTGAGCTGATAACAATTTGCCAAATATCTTTTGGTTCGAGCTGAAATGCATGTTTTAGGTCGCAAGGTGTGACAATTTACTCTCAGTCTAGAGCCCTGTATAGTGTTTTATTTCTGCTTTACATGAGCGCCACCTACTGTCAGACAGTGATTTTTTTTTTATTGATCTGAACTGACAAATTAGACATTCCTGTTGGTTGAACACGAGTTAATAGATATCAATCAATCAACAAAGTGTCCTGTGTCACCACACACCGGCTATAGGGGGAGAGGAGAGATTTGGCTATAGGGAGATGTGTGGCTACCTTACACAAAAGACACTTTGTTGCTCAGCACATAAAGATGAACTACTTACCGTGATCTCAGACAGTGTTTAAGTGGTTTCTCCACTGTGTGGATCTTCATGTGTCGCTTTAGGTGAGTTTTTATAGAGAAACTCAACCCGCACTGATCACACGTGTGCGGCTTCTCTCTGCTGTGGATCCTCTCATGTCTTTTCAGATGTGATGACCGACTGAATCTCTTGTCACAGTGTGAACACTTGTAAGGTTTTTCTCCAGTGTGGATCATCTCATGCGTTTTCAGATTTGCTGATCGACTGAATCTCTTGTCACAGTGTGAACACTTGTAAGGTTTTTTTCCAGTGTGGATCCTCTCATGTGTTTTAAGATTTGCTGATCGTCTGAATCTCTTGTCACAGTGTGAACACTTGTAAGGGTTTTCTCCAGTGTGGATCATCTCATGTGTTTTCAGATGTGATGACTGACTGAATCTCTTGTCACAGTGTGAACACTTGTAAGGTTGTTCTCCAGTGTGAATCCTCATGTGTTTTCAGAAATGATGACACACTAAATCTCTTGTCACAGTGTGAACACTTGTAAGGTTTTTCTCCAGTGTGAATTCTCTGGTGCAGTTTTAAATGGTTTGCTGTAGTAAAAGTCTTCTCACACTCAAAGCACACGTACTCTCTCACACCAGTGTGAGTTTTCTCATGTGTATGTAAAGTGTGCCACCGTGAAAAACTCTTTCCACACACAGAACATGAATGCGGCTTCTCCTTGGTATGAACTCTCAGGTGTCTCTTAAGGGCTGCTGCTAAGAGAAATGTTTTTCCGCATTGATCACATGAGAACGGCTTCTCTCCGGTGTGGATCAACATGTGAACATCAAGATTTGAAGATCGACTGAAACTCTTCCCGCATTGATCACATGTGAACGGCTTCTCTCCAGTGTGGATCCTCATGTGAACATTAAGGGATGATGATTGACTGAAACTCTTCCCGCATTGATCACATGAGAACGGCTTCTCTCCAGTATGAACTCTGATGTGAATCTCAAGACTGTGTTTGCTTGTGAAACTGTTTCCACACTGAGTGCAGGTGAAAGATTTCTTGGCTCTGTTCTTTAAAAATGTATTTTTAGTCTTTAGTCTCAAAGGTTTTTCTCCAGGTTGGACATGATGTTCCTCCTCCACTTCACTCAGTTCTTCTCTCTCCTCCTTCACTTCACTCAGTTCTTCTCTCTCCTTCTTCACTTCACTCAGTTCTTCTCTCTCCTCCTCCACTTCACTCAGTTTTTCTCTCTCCTCCTCCACTTCACTCAGTTCTTCTCTCTCCTCCTTCACTTCACTCAGTTCTTCTCTCTCCTCCTTCACTTCACTCAGTTCTTCTCTCTCCTCCTTCACTTCACTCAGTTCTTCTCTCTCCTTCTTCACTTCACTCAGTTCTTCTCTCTCCTTCTTCACTTCACTCAGTTCTTCTCTCTCCTCCTTCACTTCACTCAGTTCTTCTCTCTCCTCCTTCACTTCACTCAGTTCTTCTCTCTCCTTCTTCACTTCACTCAGTTCTTCTCTCTCCTCCTTCACTTCACTCAGTTCTTCTCTCTCCTCCTTCACTTCACTCAGTTCTTCTCTCTCCTCCTTCACTTCACTCAGTTCTTCTCTCTCCTTCTTCACTTCACTCAGTTCTTCTCTCTCCTTCTTCACTTCACTCAGTTCTTCTCTCTCCTCCTTCACTTCACTCAGTTCTTCTCTCTCCTTCTTCACTTCACTCAGTTCTTCTCTCTCCTCCTTCACTTCACTCAGTTCTTCTCTCTCCTTCTTCACTTCACTCAGTTCTTCTCTCTCCTTCACTTCACTCAGTTCTTCTCTCTCCTCCTTCACTTCACTCAGTTCTTCTCTCTCCTTCTTCACTTCACTCAGTTCTTCTCTCTCCTCCTCCACTTCACTCAGTTTTTCTCTCTCCTCCTCCACTTCACTCAGTTCTTCTCTCTCCTCCTCCACTTCACTCAGTTCTTCTCTCTCCTCCTTCACTTCACTCAGTTCTTCTCTCTCCTCCTTCACTTCACTCAGTTCTTCTCTCTCCTCCTCCACTTCACTCAGTTCTTCTCTCTCCTCCTCCACTTCACTCAGTTCTTCTCTCTCCTCGCTCTCTTCCATCAGGTCTGACATGAAAGGAAAAAATTAGTGCTGTCAAACGATTAAAATATTTAATCGCGATTAATCGAATTACTGTCATAGTTAACTCACGATTAATCGCACATTTTTATCTATTATAAATGTCTCTTGATTTATTTTTGTCCCATTATTTTTTTCTCATTTTAATGTTCTTATCAACGTGGAAAAGTGGATCGGCTTGCTTTGTACAAATGTTTTTTTATTGAAAACAACATTGGCATATACTGTTAAATTTCACACTAACATTCTCACTTGAAGCAAATAATATCTCACACAATGTCACACTGTCCATCAATAAAAGGGTGAAAGAAATACTGACGAGGTAGGCTACTGATATTCGCATCAGCTGTGTGTGTGTGTGTGTGTGTGTGTGCTTGGCCATCAAGTGGTGTTTCAGACTGGACGTGCTGCGATGATATCTCAGTTCACAACGACAAAACACACAGATCACTTTGGTCTTGTCAATGCAACTATTTGGCACCTTTTTAAAAGGAAACTTTCCATTCAGAATCTTATTGGCATCCATTTCGGCGTCTCACGCTCATCATCCACTCAAAATGTAACGTTAACCTACTATTTGGACGGCTCACAAACCCAAACAAGTGTGTGTGGCGTGCCTGTTTTTTTGTTTCCAGTCTAGCTAGATCCGGTTGCGCTTTGGTCGACGAAGCAACAAAACGTCCTCGTGCGCGCATGCCACGTCATGTTGCAAACGACAAAGTTTGCTAGGCCAAAAAGACGTTAATCTCGCAATAAAAAAATGTACGCCGTTAAAATGGGTTTGCGTTAATGCCTTTAATAACGCTTTTAACTGACAGCCCTAGAAAAAATATTACATTTATTTATCAGTATATCAAAATACTTCAAAGAGAGAAATATAAAGTGAAAGGACATGAAAGTGAGCCCTGATGTAATGGTAGAAAGTAGACAACTGTTTAAAATATTATGTCCTTGAAACTTTCCATGAATACATTTATCTTCCAATTATTATTTTTAAAACATTATAGGCACGAATCCCATGTTTCTTTAGCAAGAACTATTAATTTGATCAATGACAATTATCTAACATGATATTAACATATTCATTTTACTAAAACGTTTTAATTAATTAATGGGCGTTCACACTAGACTTTCCCTTCATGGACGGCTCTATGAAGGAGCTCTTTCTGCTGCATGATGGGAAGACAAGAGAATAATCTCAATCCATTCTCTCAGGTTTTACACAAACTGTAGCATTGACTGTATTCATCAACCCGGTTACCAAAGTCACTGTAAGAAGAATCTCTATAACTATGAATAACTTTATATTATATTTGACAAATACAACTTTATCAGTAGCTTGGTGTTTACTGATTATTCATAAAAATATATTTTTTAACTATGTTGAAAATTACTAAAATTCTGGTAACGTTGTTGCAATTTGGGAGTCAGATATAAAATAAATGTAAAATAAAACAGTTAAAATAGTATTGTTGAAACAAACCCAGAACATTCTGTACCACTTCATAGATTAACTGTTTATCTAAATGTGATGAAGTGCTTGAATGTTTCTAACATGAATGTTCTTCAACATCATGAATGAATGAAGAATAAACACCAACCTCTTTTTTCTTCAGGATCTTCAGTGTGTTTCATTCTGCAGGGTTCTGGATCACTCATGTTCTCACTGTTCTCTTTAATAAACTCAGTCTTGGCAGATTTCAGCTCTTCCTGATGCTCTGATGCTCGTCTTCACTTGTAGCTG
Source organism: Semotilus atromaculatus (assembly GCA_031834385.1). Classification (NCBI taxonomy): domain Eukaryota; kingdom Metazoa; phylum Chordata; class Actinopteri; order Cypriniformes; family Leuciscidae; genus Semotilus; species Semotilus atromaculatus. Next base: position 3,309,611 of record JAULUF010000031.1, read on the forward strand.
ATGGGAATTTACAGCATTTATTGGGGAATTACTGTGGGAGGAGCTTCACTGATGATGTGACTGCAGTGGGAGGAGCTTCACTGATGATGTGACTGCAGTGGGAGGAGCTTCACTGATGATAGGCTTGTTCGACTTCATGCAGCTCTGCGCAGAACGATCGGCGGCTGACTTGAAGCAGTGCATGCCGGTTAGAAATTTTGTCCGACTTGATACAGCGCCGACGCCACGTGACTGTGACGTATGCCATCAAAGTAACGCGAGAGCGATTCGAGAGTAGCCGGAGAACTCAGCCAGCGCAGCTTCTGAAGAGCGGCTGCTCTGGGCTGCACGAGCTCTGATGACGACACAGCTGTTCCACGATTGGCCGGATTCACCGCATGACAACGATCACGTGTGTTTCGTGTTTATTCGACCACCTTTAGTTCCTCTACAGCTCACAAATCATTTTTTATAACAGTAAGCACTCTTTTCATGTAGTTGCAATGTTATATTGTGACATGTTTATCCAAATAAAACTGATTAAAAAATGTCGATTCCACTTCATTGATAGTAGGCTAGCTGTCGGCTTATGGTGAACTTTATTCTTGTTCAAACAGACGCTGTATGAAGCAGTACATAAAGTATTGAATGAAAATGCTTCTGAAACATCTGTGTATTTAGCAAATATTGCATTTATTTCACTTAAGCTGTGATAAAGTATGCAAACACCACGTGAGCGGTCACTACGGGAACCAGAAGTGTCCGACTTCACGTCTCCGTTTGCAGCTCCTCCCCGCCTGCACGCGGCTACTCTCGCCGATCGCTTACATCCAGCCGCAGCCGATGTCGAACACACCTGATGTGATTGCAGTGGGAGGAGCTTCACTGATGATGTGATAGCAGTGGGAGGAGCTTCACTGATGATGAATTCCAGTGTGGGAGGAGCTTCACTGATGATGTGACTGCAGTGGGAGGAGCTTCACTGATGTGATTGCAGTGGGAGGAGCTTCACTGATGATGTGACTGCAGTGGGAGGAGCTTCACTGATGATGAATTCCAGTGTGGGAGGAGCTTCACAGATGATGTGACTGTAGTGGGAGGAGCTTCACTGATGATGTGATAGCAGTGGGAGGAGCTTCACTGATGATGAATTCCAGCGTGGGAGTGACTTCACTGATCATGTGACTGCAGTGGGAGGAGCTGACCTGCCAAAATCAAAAATATCAATTACTGAGTTTTGTTTTTATAAGAAATGACACTAAGCATATATGTCTGTCTATCTATTCATCGTACAGTAACTGATGCCAATTCATTATTTTCATTGCTAATCCTAACATTATTCTGCTTCTTTATTAAAATACAGGTATCTAGAAATATAGAAAAGAATATAAATAGATAAAATAACAGACGTAACACAAAAAAATCTTTAACTTTTAGGTGGCAAAATATTTTTTTGTAATTCTGTGAATTTCACTGCGCACACCAAAAGTAGGCTAATATACACATCGGATGAAGAAGGGTTGGCTCTCCACAGAACATTAAATATTCATTTTATTTTTTGTGTTCACATTTATGAGGAAAAAACAATGTTACAGACGTGTCAGTTCTCCAATACGTGAGCGCTCTGAAAGCGGCACTAAAATACTGCTTTAAAACGTTCACAGAGAACTCAAATAGGAAGCCCTTCTTTAAAGTAAATTTTGTTTTGTATTAATTGCTTCTTAATTTTAATCAATGTTTCATCAACCAATTGCCTGGATTTAATAAATAAGTAAATATAGCAGAAAATAGATAATCAGGTCACGGAGGCGCCAGCGCGTGAACTGGAGAAATAGCCTAAACCGAAACTCAGGTCTGTAGGCTACTTGCCTCACAGACCTGAGACGTATATAGAAAGCCTGAAATGTCTACTTTTAAACAGAACAATTCAAACAGAAAGAAAACAGACTGTTCTCTGCATGTAATCCGTATGAAATGTAGAGAGTTTAAGGATGAACCAAACACAAATTAATCAAATGAATCTCTCATGGGATTCATTCAAATGTGATTCAGCATTCCGGATCTGAACACCACATTCCAAAGTCACAAAAGTGGCTCCAGATTGTCTACTCTGGCCAAGAAAACCCCCAGAGAAGACTTTTATGGCCTTGCAGGCACCCAGAGATAAGCCAAAAACAGGAAGAACGTTGTCAATGTTTTACATTTTGGCAAGACAGATCTGTTCAGAAATGGTCAAACAAGAGGCCCTAACCAAAGGTCATCTGACCCCTGCGACTAACAGACTACGTCTTTCATAGGACCAAGGTCCCATGAGGGATGAACAACACAGCCTTCAGCAGGAACTCTGCCTGACCTCAGACCGGAATGGCTCAAACCTCATAAACTTTACATACACAGACTTTACATATCAAACCCATTAAAACTCACACAGAACAATGCTTAGTGGACTTATAATCAAACAACATAATTCTATGTTGTTTTATGTTTGTATTATGCTTAGATCACATATAAATCATGTAATTGTGATATAACAGTGTGTGTGAATGAAAGAGTATTGTGCTTCCAATCAAAAGAATCGTATGCCCTTAATTCAAAAGATGGCTTGATTGAAATCTGTGTAAAATGTTTTGGTATGATTATAATAATCTATAATGTTTAAACTGTGGTTTCTTGTTTCTCTGCTAAGTGCTGGAACCCACACAGATCCCAGATAACGATAAGTAGGAACTCGATCCACCCCCTTAAATGATGCCATTGTCTCATTGGTCAGAATTCTCCAAAGAGGTTGGGCTAACTGTTAAGTTAAAGACCCGAACAAAGGAATTAGAATCAGTTCAGAGAAACTTCTGGGTGTTCAGAAACTTCCATCCAGGGAGTTCGGTTTTGAGTTCGGTTCGGTGTTGAATTAAGTTTGCGCCTCTCTCTATCAACAGACAAGAGAGTGTTCCCGTTCATGCTTCTCTCTGAAAACAACAAAGAGCGTGTTTGCACGCTTAAACATCGACCAGACCAAATTAGACCAGCAGACAAATAACCCACCAAGATCGGGGTTAAAACAGCTCATTCAAGCCATCTAACTCGTCTTACTTTCATTTCTTCCTTTATTTTCTTTTTCGTTGAAAGTCTCGGTTCTAAGTTAAGCTTTGCTGCAAAGTTTCGTTTAAACGTTTCGACTACAAAGCCCTTCCAACTTCAAAGACTTTCATCCATCCGCCAACACACCACGTGATTGGCGGCCCAAGATCTCGCAGGCACGAGGAGACAGCCAGCCACGGACACGGTGAACCCCCTACACACCGACGAAAACGGGGGTCCCTAAAGCAACACGGACAAGCAAGTAACACTCCAGACTCTTAACTGAACTGGTGCATTAATGTAAAATTAAATAACCCGCCAAAGAAACGATAGAAGGGTTAAATTAATGATTGATGGTTCGTTCAGGTCATGTCTTATAAGTGCATATAGAAACTTGGGATTTCACTATTTCACTCTTAAAACTCATTCTTTCCTCACTCTCTTTCTTTCTGCAACTTGTATGAATGCGTGTGCGTGTGTTTGTGTTAGATATTAGTTTTATGTTTTAGGATAATCAATAAAGTCTTGTTTATATTTTGGAAAGATATTTGCCTTGTGTTGTGCTTGCACATTTAATGTCTTGTACTGTCGATCTAAAGTTACCTTGCTAATACATAGTGTTTCACTATAGATTGGATATTTACATCTGTGCCAAGGTTATAATTACGGCCCGTTCAAATGAACTCTAAACGAGTCATTTGCTCGGTTCCATAGTGATTCGGTCAAGATTCATTGCAAATCGATGAATCATTCCCTTTGAGCTAAACTGGCCTCCCGGCCCCCCTTTAATACATTTTATGTATATTATTATTGATGTACATTCGTTACAGAAATGTGCAGTAATGCGGGCGGTAATGCACTCACTCTGTGTGTGCGGGTTGCGGGAGAGTAAAACGATTAGCGGGACTCCCGCAAACTAGAAATATCTATGAATCAAACACAAAAACGAATAGATTTTTATTCATCTGTTACAGAAAAGCAACAAGAACAAATAAAACAAAATAGAAACGATTTACAGGCCAGAGTTTCTATTCATAACATGTTTGCAGCGTTGAGCGATGTAGTCAATCACATGTGTGTTGATTTCTTGAACGCAATGGCCAATCAGAAGCATTTAAGATAGACTCCCCTCACCGCTCAAAACTGACTTTTTTGTTCAGTGCTGAATTCTGTACGCTGGCAAATCCTCTAATTATAACAAACAAATTGTGGATATTATGAAAGATTCATTGTGCAGTCAGCTTCATTGATAATAACAGAGATGTGTGAGATTTTTAGGAATTAGCCTATTAGCCTAAGGGAGCGCACTTTGCGCGCATTCAGTCATGCCAAATCATGCACGCAGTAGCTTGCTTGCTTTTATGCTAAATTAACAGTGGTTTGTGTGTTAATACATTTATTATTTTACTCATTTTTATTTATTTTTAGACTTGTTAAAACAAGCAGAGAAGAAAATAAAAACAGTCTTCAAACCTGTGTTCTAAAATAGTCTTCTGTCTTCTTTTCTGGGAGCCTATAGTTACTTTTGCATTAGAAATATATCGGTATCGGTACTCGGTATCGGCAAGTACACAAATGTAAATACTCGTACTCGTATCTGTTTGAAAAAAATGGTATCGGGCCATCCCTAATAAATATATATATTAAAGTGCTGGCAAAGTTACAAGTTACACAATAATAAGCAGACCACTGCCTCCCCATTCAAGTCAGATGCGTATGGTTAAATAATGTAATGCGTGCTATGTATGTGCATTTATGTGTAAATAAAACCCAGAAATAACAGTTTAACCCTTCACTATATTCACAAATAATATTATATTCGCACATTAAGAGGTTATTGGTGGATTTGTCAACTCCGTCAGACATAAAACCTGACGGAGTTGACGTCTGACAGAGTTGACGTAAGGGCATGTATTTTCCCGCCAAAACATGTATTGTACACTGCAGCTAGGTAGTTTTTCCTCAGTTGCTAGCTGTCCAAATAACCTCACTAAAATGCTTAAATTCAATCCACTATGGTTTAAAAAAGTATCTTAACAGAAAGATGGTATTGACATGGTGCAGCTGTGACCATAGGAATATTGTTTGTCTAAAATATAAAAAAAATGTAAATGTACCAGAGCATGTGTGGTAGTGCTGCATTCACCACAGACTAGTGATGAGTCGTTCATGAACGATCCGTTCATTGCGTCTGTCACGTGACAAATGAACGAAAGACTCGGAAGTTAAAGTAATTATTTATGTTCCCTGTAAATTATTTTTGACTGCATTATAATGATTTCTTAATTCAGAATATGATCAAGACTGCATAGGTGGATGTGTTCGGGGAATTTGTCTGTTAAAAGTATAACATTTAAAGCCCCTTAAATGAATGAAATGACTCGAAAAAAGATTCGTTCATTTTGATGAACGAGATCGAACAAGAGAGTCAGTCAAATGATCCGAACTTCCCATCACTACCACAGACAGGGAGATGAAAAGGGGTCCTCAAGGATATAGCTGACCATGCTATTTCCTGATTTAAAGAGCTTTATGAAAAAATCTGACGGAGTTGAAACTGAGGACACAACTTTAATAGGCAGATATTTATGGAAAATATTTATGGAAAATTTATATACAATATATTGATATATGTGACCCTGGACCACAAAACCAGTCTTATGGGTCATTTTCTTTAAATTGAGATTTTTACATCACATGAACGCTGAATAAATAAGCTTTCCATTGATGTATGGTTTGTTAGGATATGACAATATTTGGCCGAAATACAACCTTTTGAAAATCTGGAATCTGATGGGGCAAAAAATCTAAATATTGAGAAAATCGCCTTTAAAGTTGTCCAAATGAAGTCCTTAGCTATGCATATTACTAATGAAGGGAAATAAATAAAATTTACACCATTGATTTACCACAACTAAACCTTTATACACACAAAAAATCTCATTAAAATAGCCTATTTGTAATGCGATCTGGGCAAACCCATCTGCTGTCGCGCTGGTACGGTTTCAGTAAGGTCTAAAAATAGATCGAATGTCAGTTTTTTTGTCAAAATTGGGTTTTCATTAAATTATTATTCTATAACATCTTGTCTATCCTCTTTGAATATATCTTGGGAAAATGTACAAGTTTAGTGCAGAAAAATTGCGATTTATAGTGGCAAGCTGAAAAGACTGTCTTTCACTTTAAGAACACGCACGGAGAGAGAGAAAAAATCGTCATTTTAATCAATGAAAGAAATAAAAACAGATTTGGAAAACAGATTATCAAAACCTGTAATAGGCTATGTCAAATTTCACCATGTGGTGGCATTTCCCAGATCGCATCACATTTCACCAGGAACATATACAATTGAAGAGATCCACACATTGATCGAATTCGTCGTCTTCCAGGGCATATCCTTTGCCAAGCCGGTCTCTGGACATTCTGTATCATCTTCCCAATCATTTTCGAAAAAATAATTTACTATGTTCGTTACATTATTGCTGTCATTAAAGTTTAAATTGAGCAAACGCGCTATCTCAGAATCCATGGCTTGCACCGTAACCATTGCGGATTGTGTACACTGTGCACGCGAAGAAGTCGCCAGCCAATGAGAGGCGCTGTAGCAGGCCGTTGCTAAGAAGAAAACTGTTTTTTTTTTTACATGAGAAAGTTTTGTTTTAACGCTCTCTATTGGCTTACTGCTCTAATGACGTTGTGGAGAGTTATGAAACCGAAAGTGGGAAATCTAAGCTTGACAACGATACCAAACATAGCAGCGAGCGAATAATTTTAGGCGTGTTTTCTGACTTTTTTTTGCGCGATTTTGCTACATCCACTCACAAAAATGTTTTTTATATATACTTACGGTAGGAAATTTACAAAATATCGTAATGGAACATGATCTTTACTGAATATACTAATGATTTTGGCATAAAAGAAAAATCGATAATTTTGACCCATACAATGTATTGTTGGCTGTTGCTAAAAATATACCCGTGCGACTTACGACTGGTTTTGTGGTCCAGGGTCACATATATGGTTTCACAATTGTAGAGCTTTTTAAAAGTTTTTTGGGATGGTTAATATTGTAACCTCTTGCTGAGAACAAGTGCAATAACATGGACCATCTAACCACAGACCATACATTTAAACAACTTTTCCCCAAAAAGATTTTAAAAAAAAGTTTATTCTAAAAATAGGAGAGGTATATACAATTCCTTTAGATTTAACTTTGTAAGTATGTCATACATGATGTATTTCTTAATTTTTGCTATAAATTATACTTTTCTATGTGGGACATGTTTTGTCCCGACTCTCAAGAATCAGTGAGCTACATTAATCACTATAAAGTAGTTAGATCATTACAATAATGACAGAAACTGTTAATTATCATAAAACTTTTTAAAATAAAGAGTACCGCAAAGCACTATTGTTCCAAGAGTAAAACGCTTTTCATATTAGTATTGATTTAATGTCTCATGTCTCATCATAGGCTCAATCAGGGGGGGGGGGGGGTCCGGACCCCCCCTATCTGAGGTTTGTCCCCCCTAAAATATCCATAAAATATGTGTATTGTAAATAATATAATGATATACTTAAAATAGTTGTGCAAATATTTTAACAATACAAATGCAAACGGGGCAACAAAAAAAAAAAAAAAACGTTTTAAACATTTTGAGTCCCCCCTCCCTAGCCCCACAGTGCTTTGGTCCACTGCCTACTCCCCTTTTACCTCACCACCAACACGCACAGAGTCCGGTGGGAGAGAACAAAGTTTTTGAGTAGCCTAGTTGTGGAACTCAAGTAAGTAGGGCCATATGATTTCTGTGATGCGGAAAACGCGGACGGAATCACAGAATTTACACATGAAAACGGAATTATCTTATGCACGCGGAATTTGCATTTTGTTGACATATTTAATAAAAAAACTTCCTTCTCATTTTTCAGTTTAAAACAACAAACGTAGAAAGGTCTCTACCTAAACCGTGGCCAAATAGCATTGTTAAACATGTTGCCTAGTAACCATACGTCCTCACGTTCACGCGTAGGGTAAAAAAATATTGAAGCGAGTGGCAAAAACTATGACGAAAATCTATTGACAATAACGAATAAAAACCACTGATCTATATAGAATGACTATATATATTTCAGTGATAAAAACTAGACGAAAATGTAACTAGATAGTGACGATTTGGGAAGCGATCCAGTCAGAACTGATGTCTTGCGCTTGTGGTAGATGCGCACATTTGTATACTGTAACCGTGCTGATCTACCCAGCGGTCTCATAAAACGTAAAAAATTTTTAACGTCTGGGAGAATGAGTAGAGCAGGCGATCTGAATTAGAGTGATGATGCAAAAAAGAGCTCTATTCGGTAACTTACGTTAACGGTTTTCTGTACGCACACACCCGACCTGAAGCGTGCAGCCGTGCACAATAGACATTCAGCGCGCGAGTACTGAATTGAGCTCTCTTTCGTGTTTGAATAGACGAATACACACAACATTATGTCTAAATGTGCGTTTTGGAGAGTATTCATGTAAACTATGTCGGTTATGTCTTAAACAGTTGTGAGTGTATCGGATGTGCTGCATTAGTGCAATTGGATCCGCATGTCATTGGACATGATCCGACGTCTTAAAGTGACAGTGGGTAATAAACCTAAAGCGGTCCGTGTCCTTAATACAGGGTATCTGCACATTTTTTAACAGCAAATTTAATGACTTTTAAGACCTTTTTTAAGTCCTCTAAAAGGCAAATTTAAGACTTTACCACGACAAAAAAAACTAAACAAAAAAACAAGTGAAAATGTTCAGCATGACACACGACCAGTGTTCATTTTGGCAGCCATTTTTGTTTTAGTCTTAGTCTTCATCTTCAGATGAAAATGCTTTGGTCTTAGTCACATTTTAGTAATTTTGTCTTTCATAGTTTTAGTCTAGTTTTAGTTGACGAAAAGTCATTGCATTTTTAGACATTACTTTTAGTCAAACTGCAGTTACCGACATTAATTTTGGTAGCTATTTTATATGTAGGCCTAGTCTTTAGACAAAAAAATCTTTATAATTTTTCGCTTTAGGCCAATTCAATTAAGCTTATGAGAAATTTGAATCAAGGTAACAGGCTGTATTGACATTGCACTCTTTAGCAGTAGCACTTGTGCAATTCTACATATCCCTGTTCCTTAGTTCAGTGGTTCTCCAATGTGTTGGAGTGCCGTAACCCCTCTTGCACTTAGACTGCAGTCACACCTTTTCCATTAAGGGACAATATCTGCCCCTTTAATCGATTTTTTCCAGTTCATTTTTTACCTTTATAAATACTTTTATAAAATAAATAATGCTTTAAATAAAACAATGTTCAATATGCAATGATGGTAAAAAACCAAGTGATACTTTTAAATATTAAATTAAAATCGCCAGTAGGTGGCGGTAAGTCACTGTCTTTATAAGTGAGTCATCGAGTCATTCATTCATCAGTAACAAAGCAAGTGGCTGTATTTATGAACGGGTCATTGAATCTCACGATTCATCCAAAGCCACAGATTCGTTCTCGAATCACCGCTGTGTGCTGCAGTTCTGCTGTGGCTTTCGTTGCAAAATAGCAATAATAAGCAATAATATGATCAACATTAAAAACACTGCTGGATATCAGCCTGCATTTTGATCGCAGATTTAGTCGCACAAACAGCGCAAGCGGCTCGTGACAGAACACAGACCAACTGAATGACACTTTAATTAATTTAAGTAGAAAATCTCAAATGAATATCACTGAACTCCAACTTAGCCTACTTCACTCAAAAAAATGATATGTTGGCTTTACTTAACTTTTCTTTGTAAACAGGTTCCACCGGTTCCACATAACTATGTTTCGTTAAACAAACATAATATGTTCATGTAACTTCAACAACATGGAATTTGGTCATTTTAAGCGACCCAATTAAACTCTGAGCTAATGAGTTAATTAAGTGATTAATTGAGTGATGATTGCGCATTATTGAAGACACCTGATGTTAACAAGCAGAATCACTGAAGGAGAAAACCGGAAATGTTTAAGTCACCATTATGGAGATAAGTGTGTGTTTTAGTTGGGCTCTTGACCATTAACTCATTAACTTTAGAGTTTGTTTGGCTGCTGTACGTGAGTTATAACAGCCGGATGAACAATGAATAAAGGTGATCTGATGGTGTTGGTTGTGTTTTAACATAATCATTGTTTCACAATCATTTGACCTGAGTCACTGAACCTATATTAAACCCAATTTCTGAGTTAAGTTTACCTTACGGATTATAGCAGCACTGTCATTGTAGAGCGTACTATTTTGAGCCTTTTTAATGAAATTCATATGATCAAATCAATACATAAAAAAGAAACTTCTTAAGAAATATTTTCAGTAGGCACACACAGACATCAAGAATCAGCCTGTGAATCTCAACAATGGTGACAATTATAAAGCATGTTGCAGTGCATTCTGGGTGCCACCAATCAAAACTCATTCATGGCTCCCATCATGCATTGCTACATGAATAAATAATGAGCTTATGATCTGTTTGTCACCATTGCTGAGATTCACAGGCTGATTCTTGATGTCTGTGTGTGCCTACACAAAATATTTTTTAAGAAGTTTCTTTTTTATTTATTGATTTGATCACTTAAATTTCATTGAAAAGGCTAAAAATAGTATGCTCTACAATGACAGTGCTGCTATATTCTGTGAGGTAAACTTAGAAATTGGGTTTAATATAAGTTCAGTGATTCAGGGCAAATGATTGTGAAATAATGATTATGTTAAAACACAACCAACACCATCAGATCACCTTTGTTCATTGTTCATTCGGCTGTTATAACTCACGTACAGCAGCCAAACAAACTCTAAAGTTAATGAGTTAATGGTCAAGAGCCCAACTAAAACACACACTTATCTCCATAATGGTGACTTAAACATTCCGGTTTTCTCCTTCAGTGATTCTGCTTGTTAACATCAGGTGTCTTCAATAATGCTCAATCATCACTCAATTATTCACTTAATTAACTCATTAGCTCAGAATTTAATTGGGTCGCTTAAAATGACCAAATTCCATGATGTTGAAGTTACATGAACATATTATGTTTGTTTAACGAAACATAGTTATGTGGAACCGGTGGAACCTGTTTACAAAAGAAAGTTAAGTAAAGCCAACATATCATTTTTTTGAGTGTTGTCTGTGTTTTCAGACCATCCGCGATTTTTCAGCAGAGAGGTTCGCACATGGTTGCCAGATATATTGACAAGACCGAGTAGAAAACGAGTTCTTTTAAATGAATCCCAGATAGCAAGGTGACATTGATTAAATGTTGAAATTCCATCAGAATCATCATTTTGGTTGAGGTTGAAAATACAATGCTACATAATATTGGATCAATGTTGAAAAATCAATGCTAAATTAATATTGGAACAATGTTGAAAATTCAATGTTAAAACAATATCGGATCAATGTTGATATTTCAATGCTTTAAGTGTTGAAAAAGACAAAAATTGAATCAACGTTGATATTTTGGTCAGCTTCATTTTCCACCACTGGGGGACATGCGTCAGAAGTTTTCCTGACGTCACTACACATGCGTCTTGAACTGTTTCTGCTCAACCGTCAAATTCTCTCCTCACTTGGATGAAAGGTAAGGTTGAACTTGGAAATTTGTTTTAATTAATATACTTGATAATTCAACGTGTGTTTTAGAGTTAATTGACGTTGTTTATTAACATGAATACTAAGAGTATAGGCTATACTTGAATCGTAATTAATCGAATTTTTTAATTTGCTCGACCGTTTTCGATAGGCCATAACCTTAACGATACAGGTCAGCGCCAATTAAGCTGCTATATGTTACTGAATATTTTTCATACAAGATGTTGCCTTTACTCTCAAGTTTATTTTCTAGTTGCTTTCTATTTTAGACCATGGGCGTATGAGTATAAAATAATTAAAAAATAAATGCCTCCTGTACCGTATATGCAGCGCGACATATTTGAAATGCTGTGGGCGGGGAAGTGCGCGGGGAGCGGGACAAAACTCTTGAGGATGTGTGTATTCACGAATTATAATATTGAGTTTAGTATTTGTCTATTCTTTTATTTGTCTTTGACATGTAAGCTCTGATTTATTAATCTATTTTTTTGCCCAAAATAATGATGAATGTAACGTTAAGTAAAGTGCTTAACATATCTACATGTGCCTAAGTTAACTCTAAAGTTAAGGGTTAGGTATTTTGCTTCGTCCAGGGAAAATAGTTAATGTTAGGTTTTTTAGTAGAAATTATTATTATTATTTTTTATTGTAAATAGTAGAGGATTACTTATTAATGGACCTGTATTTTTTTTTTCTCCTTAGGACTAAAAGCTTTTCAATGTTTGACTAAGGACACTTTGCAATTCATGGTAAGTAATTTCTATAAAAACTGCTATAATTGTTATTATTATATAATATTATTTAATATTGTTGGATATGTTTGAGTAAAATCCATGTTGTCTATTGACTTGCATGTTATCCTCATTAACAAACTTAAGACTTGGATAGACTATCAGCTAAAAGTCTTCTTTATATTTCTACTAAAGGGGAAAAGACACATACATGTTGGATGGCCTGAAGGTACATTTTTATATTTTCCTGTCCTTTGCTGTCATATATCTGCAAAATCTGATTCCCTAATACAGATTATTTTGATTTTTTTAAATAAGAAAAATAAATCACTTTGTCTTATCACAGACTGACTTTTTTTTTTTTTTTACTAAGGCACGTTTATAAAAGCTACTTAAATGTCCTAATTGCCTAATCCTGTTTTAATTTAAGTCCTGTCTGTGAAACCAGGCCATAATGTTTTATTTGTATAAAATGTTTAGTCACCATTAGAGCCACTTGTTTTTCCTGAGTGTGATATTAATTTCTGTTCAAACAGTGTGGGGTCATAAATAAAAACATTTGCACGTAAACTGAAGGTTTAAAGTTGTTTACTTTGAGAGACTTTTGGATTCAAAACCATATTAATTACATCCATTTTTGATTGAAAGGAGTAAAAACAGACTATTAACTGGCATATAATCCTGCTGTAGCCTACATAAAGCAAGATTGATTTGATATTGTTTCTATGTTGATTCAATGTTAAATAAGTGATTTAATTAAGGTTGAAATAATATTGATTTTATGTCCATCTTGATTGATTTCTGATTGATTTTTCATCGTTGAAATAACATTATTTCAGGGTGCAAACCTGATGAAAAATCAATGTTAAATTTCAACATTGATTCAATGATCTTTTGGTTAATGCATTAACATTGATTCAATGTTGATTCAGTGTTGGTCTGCTATCTGGGAAGGCTTTCCTCTTTGTACACGTATCCTTGCAAGTACAATTTTGCCTGTATTATTGGTGTCCCCTTCAAAAATTGCTCTTGAGAAATGTTATGTTTATTGTCCCCCCCAACATTTAGATGAAATTTTCGCCCCTGGGCTCAATGTAAAGCATTTAGCATTATGTTCCAGTATGACACTTAAGATCGATTCACATTAATTCCCCACACAGATCTTAAACTTTTGCCTTTTGACTTGACGAAACAATCACACAAAAGCACACAAAATCTCTCAGCTCTGAATGAACTCCACATATTCTCCTCATGCTCGCTGCTGCTGCACGACTAAATGTTTATTTCAAAATAAACGGCAGAAAAGACGCACAAGTATCGCTGTGATCGATGAAAACAATACAGAAATGAGCCTGTCGCTTAATCAAACTATACAGAGTGTAAATATGAGAAATACCGTGAACTGCTCTCGCCTCAGAAGACTCGACGCTGAAACTCAATGACGGAAGAGACCAGAAGCTCCTCAGCGGTGGAGATGGGTAGGTTAGGTTTATAAGGTGGATGTGGTCCAATGTTGAATTACGGATCTGGATCCAACTCCTCCCCCTGGATTTCGTGTTCTGCAGTGAGGACCGAAGAGAAAACTAACCAGTATGGCAAGCCGTATTAGCATATAAAACTATGGCAAGCCGTATTAGCAAATAAAACTATGGCAAGTCGTATTAGCATATAAAACTATGGCAAGCCGTATTAGCATATAAAACTATGGCAAGCCGTATTAGCATATGAAACTATGGCAAGCCGCATTAGCATATAAAACTATGGCAAACCTTACAACTATGTTTTGACTATCCATAAACATATTTTGACTAGTCATAATTATAATTTGACTAGTCAGAATGCAGTGTTTTTAAAATATACAAATCTGATAATATTCCATCAAGTCCTCGTTGGACTCTTTGAATGAGCTTAAAGTTTGGCTATCTAAAAACTTTCTTCAACTTAATGAAAACAATTCTGGAATTATAATATCTGGAGTGTCTCGCTCCTGCTTTCTCAGGTATTATAAACACACATACATGTCAGAAGAGCCCCCCCTCTCTGATCTCTCTACAAATGGTAAAAACCATATGACATTCCTTTGCAGGATCTCCTGAAAGGGAATGAAAAATTAAAATTCCACAACAAAAATAAATCTCAACACACAAATCTCAAACATGGTGATGATCAACAACTGTAATTCAGTAAAAATATGAACTCTGAATGACAGCTCAATAACAGCAGTTGCATGAATCAAGCTGGTTAATGCAACGCAGTAATAGTTTTTTATTTATTTTAACCATGTCTTTCTTTCTTCAGTCGAAAAGAAGTGAAGGTTATTGATGAAAACATTCCAGGATTTTTCCTCATAGGCCTATAATGGACTTCAATGGACCCAAACGGTTCAAGGTCCAAATGACAGTTTCAGTGCAGCTTCAACGGGCTTTAAACGACACCAGACGATGAATAAGGGTCTTATTCATCTAGTTTTATAAGCACAAATGCTCGCCTTGCTCTGTTCTGTGATGCGCGTTCGTGACTCACGTAATACGCTATTATGTAGAAAAGGTCACGCTTCTGTCCTGACGAAAATGTTCTTTTAGCCTTTTTAATATTAAAACACGCAGGATACGCACACGAAATGGGCATTTTAAACGATAAACTGACACAAAGTCATTTGAATATGTGTATATGAAGAGTTCAGATGCAAAACCCTCTAAATCCGTCAGACTTATTTTCTGTAAATGAGCATTTTTTATCAGGCTCCTATGTTCACGTCCAGTAGTTTCATTTTAAAGGTACTGATAAGGTTATTAGTCAGTGAATAAAATAACTTTTTTTCAAAAATGTCACTTTAGTCAATTCAGTGATTTTTAACAATTTAGTTTTTCTTTTGCGTCAAAAACAGCTAAATCCACTTGTGCTTTTTTCGCAAAAACCTCTAAATCCACCTTTTTGGGACAAGACATAGTAAATAGCTGAAAAATCACAAAAAATTTAACTACAAACACTGAAAAAGATTAGAGCACATTCATTTCAAAACTAAACAGTTTTAGTTTGGTCTAACCCCCCCCCCCCCACACACACACACACACACAATATAATCACATTGGCAAAAAAGAATTGACGATTCAAATAGTTTATTGTATAATCAAGTAGAACAGAGCAACATTCTTAAACATCAATGTCTGTGCATTTTGTATAAGAAGCTTATAAGACTTAAGTAGTGTAAAGTAATATTATAATGTATATCTCAAGTATAAAAAAATCAGTGCACAAAACAGGTATTCTAAATTTAATAAACATTTTGAAAGGCCTAAAAAATTCCAATATGTTGCAATATAAACTGCATATAAGATTCAAGTAGAATAAAACAATTCATGAAATGTAAAGCAACATTAAGATAACAATAATAACAAGAGAACTTGACCTCTTTGTGAATTTTGTATAAGAAGCGTATAAGACTTAAGTAGTGTAAAGTAATAATATAATGTATATCTCAAGTATAAAAAATCAGTGCACAAAACAGGTATTCTAAATTTAATAAAAATTTTGAAAGGCCTAAAAAATTCCAATATGTTCCAATATAAACTGCATATAAGATTCAAGTAGAATAAAACAATTCATGAAATGTAAAGCGACATTAAGATAACAATAATAACAAGAGAACTTGACCTCTTTGTGAATTAAAAATATCTTACACTAGCTTACACTAGCAAATAAAACACAGACAGTACTGTGGAAAAAAAGGACATCTCTCAGACACTTTTAGGTGCTGTCATTCATTCATCCTCAAGGTCTTGTTCAATGTCCTTGCCACCATCACTTGCCAGGACGTTTTCATAGAACTCTTGAACAGCTTTTGGTGCTCCCAACTCACCCAGCAGCTTCAAGACATCGGTCTTCTTTGCTTCCTTGACGCAGTTCACATCCGGAAGAGGAGCCGGCTTGAACTGAAACCACTTCTTACCCCGCTTCAGCACAGAGTGCTGGCAAAATTCACCAGCAAACGCAGTCTTAAGCCCCAGCTTATCTCCAGAGATTTGCAGCACTCTTGCTTCACTTATTTTGAATGATCTCTGAGTTGTTGTGAACCTGGCTGCTGCTTCTTTGAAGTCATAGCACTGCCAGTCCTTTCCATATTGATAGACAGTGCCATGCTTCAGCAAAATGTTGTTATACTCTTCCGGCAACAGAATAGTTGTATGCTTCCGGATATCTTGCTCAATCCTTCCAAACACTCTGTCAGCCGGAAGGAAACTGTGCCCTCGGATAGGAAAGAAGTAAGTGATGTTGAGCTGAGGGTACAGCTGAGAACGCAGGGCAAACAACATTGACAGAACATTAATGTTTTTATTCTGGCCGTAGCAAGAGTCTGAGAACAGGCGAAGGCTCTGACACTGGCGCAGATCAACTCTAGCCACTGAGGTGAAGTAGTGATGTAGAGCTGAGGCCACAATGTTACTATCCTTTGAGTTCTCATATTCTAGCCAGGTGTACAGATTTATCTCATTCCGACTCTGGGGTTCTCCTTTGCCACGGTGACGAACCACACCGAATACATAAAAGTATACCTGCCGTGAGTAATACGTTTGACAGATGGCAGACCTAGGAAGGACCAGGTTCTCCATTATGTCAAAACAGACAGTGAATGTGTCACCCACGTCATTTAGTGTGTCATAAAACTGACGAGCTCGGCGACGGTGAAGTGTGTAAAGAAGAATCTTGTCCCGCTTCTCTTCTGCAGTCAGATCAGGATCATTGATTGCAATGCGGAATTTGACACACGAAGAGCACACATCTTTGGCAGGATGACCAAAAGCCAGGTTGAAGTCATACACAAAGATGCTCCAGTATAGTGAGTAAGAAACTTGTTGATGATTCTGCTCAAGAAACAGCTGATGCATTTTTGCTACACTCAAGTCACTCGGCAGGAACTTTCTCCCAGGTGCACCACGGCGGGCATAGTGGCTTGCTCTACAATTAAAAGACTGTATGTGCTTTCGAACTATGTCCTTCTTTGCAGTTTGCTCTTCAATTTCCCTGGGACCACCACGATTTTCAGGACGTGCTTTGCCATTCTCAAGCCAGTACTTTGCAATACTTTGAACTCTGTCTTTCTTGACACCTAAAATTAAAATAAACATGAAACCACCATCATGCAGGCATATTACCCATAATACACACAGTTTAAAAACATGAATTGACAACAGTTATAAAATAATATATATATTTTTTTTGCAAAGGTCTACTCATATTAAATACTCTCCCCATTGTGCAATAATAATATGTGCAATATCACTTATATTTATTTGATTCCACCCATCTTAGTCCATCCCTATAAAATATCCCATCTATAGCTCACCTGCACATACAATGTTTAGTCTATTTTTTTTGTTTGTTTATTTATACATGTATTTTAAATGTGTGTATTTTTATTTACTTATTTTTATTTTGTGTGTTGTTGTTGTCTCTGTTTACTGGAAGCTTCTGTCACCAGAAGAAATTCCTTGTTCATGCAAACATACTTGGCAATAAAGCTCTTTCTGATTCTGATATTGTTTTTAACAAATTTAGGTAGCCTCTGACCATCACTGATAATATTTTAAGTAAGATGTATGTCCATTAATGGAGCAACTGTGTCTAAAGTACTGGAAAAGAGAGAGTTAAAAGTTTCTGTTGCAATATCAAGTTCTTCTAAGCTATCCGGGATGCTGAGATGATGAAACTGATTAGGAAGATTATTGATAAAGCAATCTTTAGTGGCAGAAGTTATAGTTCTAAAATATTTATAACACAGAGTCGGCTTTGCAGGCTAAATATAATTTACATGAGACTAGATAATGATCTGAGATGTCACTCTGCTGCAAAATTTCAACGGCATCAACATTCCATGTGATAGTATTAGATGTAGAGTATGATTATGACAATGAGTAGGTCCTGACACGTGTTGTCTAACTCCAATTGAGTTTACAATGTCTTTAAATGCCAAACACAATGTATCTTTTTCATTAGGCCTATCTATGTGTATATTAAAATTACCAACAATTAGTACTTTATCTGCAGCCAATACTAATTCTGATAGAAAGTCCAGTCTTTATGGTAATAACTGCTGAAAAAATAGCCTGTGTACTGAGCACGTACTAGAGGAAGATAATTGGATAAACATGGCTTTGACGACATAAAACAAAAAAAAGGAAAAAATTAAAACACTAAAAATAATAAAAAATACTTTACTAATGCAAAAATAGGAAAAAAAATAGAAACTTGTGAAGAGGAAATCTTTGTACTTACAGAAAATGTTCAGGAATGAAGCATGGCAGACGGGAACTTTCGTTTTATCTTCTTTCAAAACGGCATACTTGATCGATACATCTCTGTGTCTTCTCTTCTCTTCAGCGTCCACTTGCTGTCTCCTCCGTTTACATGGCATAGCATCCATATGAGACAGAAGAATGGCATCTTGTTTGACTTTGTCGTTGGTGAAATAGAGCTGTTGTTTGATGTATAATAAATCCGATTCCTTCAAAGTTACAGCACTGCACCAAGAACTGTTATGAGTGCATGCCACACTTGCGACCAAGCTATTTCCACTGTACCGATTTTCTTTTGCCTTGTAACGGGACGAGTTTTGAGGTAAACGACGTTTTCTTCTGCCATTTGATGTCAGTAGGACTGGCTCATCCATTTCATCGTACTCCATCTTAAAAATGTAAAAAAAAATCTGAATCCAAAACCAAAACAATCTCCTCAGCCGTCTCAAAATATCCGTCTCCTCAGCGCGCCGCTCTATTGAAACAGCCTGTACTGATTCGCGCCTTCTGATTGGTTCTCGGGATGTAGCGGCTTTTGCTTCCAAAGGGAAGTGGCGTCTAGAGGCTTTTGCCGACAAACTGATATTTCTGAATGGGCTGAGGCTGAGATTTAGAGGATTTGAAGCAAATATATTTGTTGAACGTGTACTATGTTCAGATAGCTTTCACTCAATGTCATTATCTCATTTTTGACGGAGGTGGCGTTTAGAGGCTTTTGCATCTGAACTCTTCATATGGTCCTCCTTCCTCACATTTGTAAACACTGACTCGGTACTTCTGCTGACGTCAAGCGTGACCTTTTCAATGTGTGAGTTGAGCTGGTACTGGTAATGGAAAAGCGCCATACACTCAAAAAAATGATATGTTGGCTTTACTTAACTTTTCTTTGTAAACAGGTTCCACCGGTTCCACATAACTATGTTTCGTTAAACAAACATAATATGTTCATGTAACTTCAACAACATGGAATTTGGTCATTTTAAGCGACCCAATTAAACTCTGAGCTAATGAGTTAATTAAGTGATTTATTGAGTGATGATTGCGCATTATTGAAGACACCTGATGTTAACAAGCAGAATCACTGAAGGAGAAAACCGGAAATGTTTAAGTCACCATTATGGAGATAAGTGTGTGTTTTAGTTGGGCTCTTGACCATTAACTCATTAACTTTAGAGTTTGTTTGGCTGCTGTGTGTGAGTTATAACAGCCGGATGAACAATGAATAAAGGTGATCTGATGGTGTTGGTTGTGTTTTAACATAATCATTGTTTCACAATCATTTGACCTGAGTCACTGAACCTATATTAAACCCAATTTCTGAGTTAAGTTTACCTTACGGATTATAGCAGCACTGTCATTGTAGAGCGTACTATTTTGAGCCTTTTTAATGAAATTCATATGATCAAATCAATACATAAAAAAGAAACTTCTTAAGAAATATTTTCAGTAGGCACACACAGACATCAAGAATCAGCCTGTGAATCTCAACAATGGTGACAATTATAAAGCATGTTGCAGTGCATTCTGGGTGCCACCAATCAAAACTCATTCATGGCTCCCATCATGCATTGCTACATGAATAAATAATGAGCTTATGATCTGTTTGTCACCATTGCTGAGATTCACAGGCTGATTCTTGATGTCTGTGTGTGCCTACACAAAATATTTTTAAGAAGTTTCTTTTTTATTTATTGATTTGATCACTTAAATTTCATTGAAAAGGCTAAAAATAGTATGCTCTACAATGACAGTGCTGCTATATTCCGTGAGGTAAACTTAGAAATTGGGTTTAATATAAGTTCAGTGATTCAGGGCAAATGATTGTGAAATAATGATTATGTTAAAACACAACCAACACCATCAGATCACCTTTGTTCATTGTTCATACGGCTGCTATAACTCACGCACAGCAGCCAAACAAACTCTAAAGTTAATGAGCTAATGGTCAAGAGCCCAACTAAAACACACACTTATCTCCATAATGGTGACTTAAACATTCCGGTTTTCTCCTTCAGTGATTCTGCTTGTTAACATCAGGTGTCTTCAATAATGCTCAATCATCACTCAATTATTCACTTAATTAACTCATTAGCTCAGAGTTTAATTGGGTCGCTTAAAATGACCAAATTCCATGATGTTGAAGTTACATGAACATATTATGTTTGTTTAACGAAACATAGTTATGTGGAACCGGTGGAACCTGTTTACAAAAGAAAGTTAAGTAAAGCCAACATATCATTTTTTTGAGTGTAACAGGTTCTCAATTATTCATCCAAATGTTGTCCCAACTTTACAAATTGGGTTATTTGAACAAACAATGTTGTGCCAGTGTCCCAGCGTTGCAGCTTGAATAAATTATGGGGTAAGTGACATCTTGGAGGACATGGGGGTGAGTAAATTATCAGCAAAAGTTTTTTTAAAAGTGAACTTTTAAGGTTTTGCAGAAAGAGTGATTTTTTCAACAAATTGGTTTAGGCTATTGAGAATTTAGTTCAGGGAATGGGGTTTAGTGTCTTAGCTATTGTGAACAACTGTAAAATAAACACTTGCAATGGGTTTTCTACGTTTAAAAAAAAAATGAAGAACAAAGAGGTTGGTGTTTATTCTTCATTCATGATGCTGAAAACATTCATGTTAGAAACATTCAAGCACTTCATCACATTTAGATCATCTCAGGAGCTGTGAGAGTTTTATAATAAATACAACTTTTTGTTTTTCAACAAATGGTCAATAAAGCGATGTTGGAGAAATGTTCATATTGATTGTCAACATCAGGTGGAACTGAAGAATATTATAGCTCTTATATTTCACATTTATATCACTAGCTATTTTCTGCAACCATGTTATCAAAACGTTGGAGATGTCTCAATATAGTTTATAACATTGTATTTTTTTAAAATATAAAACGTATGTACATGTAGACACGCATTCAAACATTTCCCAACATCCCCCAGCACAGCAGCTACGGAATCTCTACTGTGTCAAATGCAAAACTTGCAAGCATACAATACATCACAATGATGATGATATACTGGAACAGATACGGCTAAAAACTTCACATTGAGTTTATAATTAGTTTTTAGGATAATTGTCAACATTGTGTAAAATAACATTAGTGCAATGAATCTAGTTACTACAAAATCAAAATATATTTTAGATATTGACATAATGCTGATTTGCAAAATTTTATTTTTATGTTTTATCCTTGTCATGTTGTGAGAAGCAACAGTATTTTTTTTAGCAACATTTTATTTGATCTTTAACAAATCCAATGTGTTTCTTACTTCATATTGTTAAAATATACTGGAACAGATACAGCTAAATACTTCACATTGAGCTTAAATAATACGTTTTTTTTTTTTAGGATCAGTGTCAGTTTTAATCTAATAACATTAGTTGTATCATGTATCCTGACTCAGATAATGTGTTTCTAACAGCAAACACTCAGAATAAAGTGAGATGATCTGCTGATGATCCTGAATGGCTTGTTGAATGAGTGTTGATAGTCTGAGGATCATCAATATTAACAGATCTGCTGAAAACACTCTTTATTTCATGACAATAGTTCCTGTTTTCACCTCATTTATTATGCTGATGTCTTCACATCTCCTGTACATTGACACTTAAAGCTAATTTCATTGGTGTTAGCAGACTGAGGGGATTTGTTGCTTACTTTATGTTTATTTCTGTGTTTATGATTTTAACTGTTTTTCTTACCATTATTTATATTTGGAAGAATTTAAATTATTTATATTCTTTTCTATATTTCTAGATACCTATATTTTAATGAAGCAGCAGAATAATGTTAGGATTAACAAAAAAATCATTAAAAATAATCAGTTACTGTACGATGAATAGATGGACAGACATACAATTTTAGAGTCATTTATTATAAAAACAAACTCAGTAATTGATATTTTTGATTTTGGCAGATCAGCTCCTCCCACACTGGAATACATCATCAGTGAAGCTCCTCCCACACTGGAAAACATCATCAGTGAAGCTCCTCCCACATCAAATCACATCATCAGTGAAGCTCCTCCCACTGCAATCACATCATCAGTGAAGCTCCTCCCATTGCAGTCACATCATCAGTGAAGCTCCTCCCACAGTAATTCTCCAATAAATGCTGTAAATTCCCATCAGCTACAAGTGAAGACGAGCATCAGAGCATCAGGAAGAGCTGAAATCTGCCAAGACTGAGTTTATTAAAGAGGACAGTGAGAACATGAGTGATCCAGAACCCTGCAGAATGAAACACACTGAAGATCCTGAGGAACAAAGAGGTTGGTGTTTATTATTGTTCAACGTCAGATCAAGCTAAATACAATTTTTAAATAAATAAAAGCTAACTACTACTGTTTTATTTTACATTTATTTGATATCTGGTTCCCATTTTGCAACAATGTTACCAGAATTTTCAACATAGTTTACAATTTAAAAAAAAGAATAATCAGTAAACACCAAGTTACTGATAAAGTTGTATTTGTCAAATATCATACAAGTTATTCATAGTTATAGAGATTCTTCTTACAGTGACTTTGTTAACAGGGTTGATGAATACAAGTCAATGATACAGTTTGTGTAAAAACTGAGACAATGGATTGAGATTATTCTCTTGTCTTCCCATCATGCAGCAGAAAGAGCCCAGATGATGTCACTTCCTGAGTGTCACAGTTTTAACAAGTCTAGTGTGAACGACCATTAAAGGATTAGTTCACTTTTAAAAAAACTTTTGCTGATAATTTACTCACCCCCATGTCATCCAAGATGTCCATGTCTTTCTTTCTTCAGTCGAAAAGCAATTAAGGTTTTTGATGAAAAGATTCCAGGATTTTTCTCCATATAATGGACTTCATTGGGAACCAAACAGTTCAAGATGAAAATGAGAGTTTCAGTGCAGCTTACCAGACGATAAACGATACCAGACGATGAATAAGGGTCTTATCTAGGGAAACGATCGGTCATTTCAAAAACAAATAAAAAAGTTTAAGTTTTATAAGCGCAAATGCTCGCCTTGCTCTGTTCTGTGATGCGCGTTCGTGACTCACGTAATAACCAATTACGTTGAAAGGTCACGCTTGACGTCAGCGGAAGTACCGAGTCAGTGTTTACAAATGTGAGGAAGGAGGACCATAAAACCTTAATTTCTTTTCGACTGAAGAAAGAAAGACATGGACATCTTGGATGGAGGTGAGTAAATTATCAGCAAAAGTTTTTATAAAAGTGAACTAATCCTTTAATAATCAAAATGTTTTAGTAAAATAAATATAAATCTCAAAGTTGGTGTCAAAACATGGCAGTATTGTATATTTTAATGTTAATATAATGTTAGATAATTGTGTCATCGATCAAATTAATAGTTCTTGCTAAAGAAACATGGATGCTAAAGAATGTTTTAAAAATAATAATTGGAAGATAAATTTACCTAATTCATGGAAAGTTTCAATCAATTTATAAAAAGGCATCGAATTATCATAATATTTTATAACAGTTGTCTACTTTCTACCATTACACCAGGGCTCACTTTCATGTCCTGTCACTTTATATTTCTCTCTTTGAATTATTTTGATGTTCTGAAAATTAAATGTAATATTTTTTTCTTTCATGTCAGACCTGAAGGAGGAAAGTGAAGAACTAAAGACTAAAAAGACATTTTTAAAGAAAACAAGAGCCAAGAAATCTTTCACCTGCACTCAGTGTGGAAAGAGTCTCACAGCCAAACGAAGTCTTGATGTTCACATGAGGATCCACACCGGAGAGAAGCCGTTCACATGTGATCAATGTGGAAAGAGTTTCAGTCGTTCTTCACACTTAAAAGGACACATGAGAATCCACACCGGAGAGAAGCCGTTCTCATGTGATCAGTGCGGCAAAGCATTTATTAGGGCATCACACCTGAAGACACACCTGAGAGTTCATACGAAGGAGAAGCCACATTCATGTTCTGTGTGTGGAAAGAGTTTTTCACAGCGACAACATTTACATGCACATGAGAAAATTCACACTGGTGTGAGAGAGTACATGTGCTTTGAGTGTGAGAAGACTTTTACTACAGCAAACAGTTTAAAACTGCACCAGAGAATTCACACTGGAGAAAAACCTTACAAGTGTTCACACTGTGACAAGAGATTCAGTGTGTCGGGAGATCTGAAAAAACATGAGATGATCCACACTGGAGAAAAACCTTACAAGTGTTCACACTGTGAGAAGAGATTCAATCGGTCATCATCTCTGAAAAGACATGAGAGGATCCACACTGGAGAAAATCCTAACAAGTGTTCACTCTGTGAGAAGAGATTCAATCGGTCATCATCTCTGAAAAGACATGAGAGGATCCACACTGGAGAGAAGCGCACACGTGTGATCAGTGCGGGAAGAGTTTCTCTGTTAAAACTCACCTGAAGCGACACATGAAGATCCATGCACAGGGTTTCCGCGGGGCATTAAAAAGCATTAAAAGTCCTTAAATGGATTTTGCAAAAATAAAGGCCTTACATGGCATTAAAAAGCATTACATTTGATCCATACAGGCATTAAACATTGAGAAAGTTTTGAAGATAATTTTAAATCAATTTACAGCTAATGTTACCGTAGCAAAATCGAGCGACATTCGATCAGCGTTTGGCTGGAATGTGACTTTGCAGGCGGAGGTGCTCGTGTCTGAACACTCAGACCTGCCAACCTTACGCATTTTGTGTAGCGGGTACTCATTTTGACCCTAAAGGGATAGTTCACCCAAAAAATGAAAATTATGTCATTAATGACCCTCATGTCATCCCAAGTTGTGTGCTAAAGTTGATTCCTTAAAGTGTTCAACATTGTGAAAGTTATTTTATTTTTCTATAATAAATGTTGACCAAATTTAACAGTGTGTCATCTCTCTCTTTTACATACTGAATTGTGATGTAATTATAAACAGAACAAGATCAACAAAACTATTTTCAGCAATTAACTTATAAAATAATTATACATTTATTGTCAGTGGTTGCAGAACAAGCAACAATGCAATGCGAGGGGTTCAAGTGCCAAAACAATGTCCATACCTGCGGATTTGAACAATGAGCACATAATGCATTCCTAATATTTGCCCCACTGTCGCCACCAATGACACAGTCTGCAGGGTCTGGTCTTGCATCATAATTTTCATCTTCATTGCCAATGTATTCTTCATTGTGACTCTCACAAAAATAGTGAAGGACACAGCATTTACATTTACATTTATTCATTTAGCTGACGCTTTTATCCAAAGCGACTTACAATTGCTATACATGTCAGAGGTCGCAAGCCTCTGGAGCAACTAGGGGTTAAGTGTCTTGCTCAGGGACACATTGGTGTCTCACAGTGGATTCGAACCCGGGTCTCTCACACCAAAGGCATGTGTCTTATCCACTGTGCCATCACCACCCGATGGCACCCGACAGCAGGCGGAGATGCCGTCACTGATTAAGGTGACATGACAATCACATCGCTTTAGTAGGCACCTCCATCTTCCTTTCAAGCGTCCAAAAGCCCTCTCCACAGTCATTCTGGCTTGACTCAAGCGGTGACTGAAAACAGATTGTTCCGGTGTTATCCCTCTGCCCTCCGGGTATGGCTTCATTAGCCATGGTGGCAGTGGATACGCTGCATCTCCTAGTATCACAAGCGGTACCTCCACACCCTGAATGGTTTCTTGCCATCCTGGCAATAGCGTCCCATTCGGCCAGCCGATGTTGACATCCCAAAACTTCATATTTTGGTCCACAACACCTTGCAAGATTCCTGAACAGAAGCCTTTGCGGTTGTAGTAGTCAGCTGGGTTGTGAGGTGGTGCCATGATGCAAATATGAGTGCCATCCACAGCTCCTGCACACTGTGGAAACCCCCACCTGTCACTCAATCTTCTGACTATTTCCCTGACTTCTGCAGCTGATGGTATGTGTAGGTATTGTGGCTTCATGATGTCATTGATGGCAGTGACAACTCGTTGGGTGAAGACACAAGCACTTGATATTCCCACACCAAAGAGGTGAGAGATAGATCGGAGCTCAAGATTGGTGGCCAGCCTCCACAAGCATATCGCCACACGCAACTCCACCGGCACTGCCAGGCGGTGTCTTGTATCCTGTCGAGTCAGCCTTTGACGAAGACTCTCACAGAGATGATTGAAGGTGGTTCTTAGAGTTCAGCCGGATACTCGGCTGAAACGAGTATCCGGTACGGATAAAGCACTTTTGCCGAGTACAAGTATTATACGAGTAATACGAGTCAATATCTGTGCTCGGATTGAATAAAAATCCTCATTGGGTAGCTGACTGTGTCTGCGTTCTGTGATAGGCCAGTCACAGCGCCCCTCCCCTACACACATACAGATGTAGACAGCAAATTAGTTAAAATCTCCTGAAATAGAGCGAGCGTGCATGCAAGACTGAGATTGTGTTCACAACCGCGTATCGCGCGTGCGCGCATGGCAGAGAGGGAAAGCGAACGAGAGACCTTGCGCGTGCAGAGAGCATCCTGCTACTCATATCGCATCTCTCCCACAGTAACTCAGTGTCGCGGCCTCGCGGGTCTTTTCCGCTAACGTTTAGGGTTTCTTCAGCTTCAGGTTTGTTTTTTACTTAAGTTTGTACTAGTAGTACTTACCAGTAGAGTTCTGGTAAACGTGGGGTTTGTTCAGACGTGGTGCTTGGTAGAACGCGACTCGCGTTGCATCTCTGCCTGTCTGAGATTTTTTTCTTTTTTAAACCGTCAGCTGGCTATAACCAGTTTTTTTTTTGTGACATTTGCTGTATTTCATTAAAAAAAAAAGGTAGTGATATAAAACTATATTACAAATTAATTAGCTACACACACTCTCTCTCTTCCTCTCTCTGCCAGTCATCTGAGTTTTTTCTTTTTTAAACGGTCAGCTGGCTCTAACCAGTTTTTTTTTTTTACTTCACGCACTGTGTCTGACACTTGCTGTATTTCATAAAAAAAATAAAGTGATATAAAACTATATTACAGTTTGTTTGTTATCGTGATCAAAACCATTGATCTGAAGCTCAATGCTGATGCTGTCATGTAAATAGTTTTCTAATCAGCAATAAATATAACAATTTCTGATCAACCCATATCAATTGCATGCTTCAGATAACATACGGGTTAAAGCCCCGCCCATTTCAAGACAACCCGACCCACTTCCGAGTTAAATCCCGCCCACTTCCGGGTTAGGCCCCGCCCAGTCCGAGTACAGATACAGATACAGATAATTCATATGGTAACACAGATACAGATACAGATAATGCTGTACTCGCTCATCCCTAGTGGTTCTTCTCATTCTGAATTTGAGCAGCCAATCTCTCTCTGTCCAGTTGTCACATATATGCTGCCACCAAGCAATACATCGTGGCTGGACCCAGATGTTCCTGTTAAAGATAAAAAAATAAAAATAAAAACTAAGTACAAATGCCATAATATTCACCAATTTTTAGGCCCTATTAACTCATGCTAAATATATCACATGCAATAAGGTTGTGTAAAATAAGCAGGTAAATGTCTTATTTATTTAACCTGCAACTGTTGACATTCTGCAGACCTAGAGCTGTCAGTAGGCTTAAATGAATATTTAATTTTAAATCTTAAATGTTTTTGTTCTATTTCTATGCACGGAGAAATGCATTGAAATAAGGACACAATTAAATCACCCGTGACAACTCGTCTTTTGAAACAGACGGCCAGTATGGAAACACATTGCCACTCACCTTGGTCTCTCCCCAAATGGAGGTGCCAGAGCTCGCATGATTGCTTGCAGTCTTCTCCTCCTTTCCTGCCGGCGACGATAAAATGTTTGAACGATGAGGACGTTCATTTGCCGAATTTTAACTAGACTTGTGTATAGTTGGTGCTGCAGGTAATTATGCCATAACAATAAAGTTGCAACGATATGGGTCTGTTCATTAATTTCATTCATGTTGTCAAAGTTACCCGCCGAATTGACAACATGCTGATGTCAGACACACGTCAATTTACAAACCAATCAATGTCAAGATGCAGCCCACATAGATGATGACGACAGGACGCAAGTATGTCACGTAAAGTTCTTTAGTGCGCTCGCATAATTGCAGTGTAAAACCAAACCAAAACTTTCTGAAAGTACAAAATGTATCAAAACGTGAACTTTGGTTCGGACCTTGGTGCGGACTTTCAGGTGTGAAAACGCCCTAAGAGTTTTTAGTGGCTTTAGTGATAATCTATTAGTTTGACCCCAACTTGTTAGACAATATGTTAGATTTGACACAATCATGGTATCCATAAATGATGTTGAATATACTCGATTTATACTCGCCCTACATAAGCGAATCTAGAGCATGCATTTAAGAAAACGTTAATCTTAAACAAAGAAAACAAGTTTAGAAAAGAAACACGATTTTGTTATGTAGACTGAAATTAATATGTTTTAGTAAATCAGACATACAGCATTTTCCCGTTTTTTCAGTGCTAAATGACCTTAACTAGAACATCATTATAGAGTAGCACTAAATACACAAAAATGTAAATAAACTTTAAGTTTCCTAGAACAATTAATATGCAACATGCCAAGGCTAGTCAAAGTTTATAGGTAATATTAAATAGTCATTAAAATACAATAAAATACAGGATATGCTATATCAGCATAATTGCTAATCAGTGTTGGGTGTAATGCAATACTAACAAATTAGTTAATTAATTATTCAAATAGTAAAATAAGGAATTACTCTTAAAAAAAGTTTTGCAGTAATCTTATTACACTGTTGAAGAAGTAATTAGTAGCTTTTAGTAGAATAAAGTCAAAATTAGGCGAATGCAGTGTTCCGTGTTGTTCTGTGTTTTTTTTTGTTGTTTTTTTTAAAGAAATGTTGTAGTCGAACTGCCTCGGACATGGATCTAAACATAATAGTAGATTTTTACTTTTATCCAACAAAAGGAAATTCTACAGGTTCTAATCTACCAACATGGCGTTACCATTTGTCTTAGAACGTTACAGAATATACTGACCCGGACTTTACAGGCGAAAACACTTTTCAGACTGGATGGAGGTGATCCTCCTCTGCTTCTGCCTATTTTGTGCTTCACTTGAAAAAGTTCCTTTCACATTTAGTAACTGAGTCACTTCAGTTCTAAAATAATAATAATCGAAGGCTACTAGTAAATATGTGAATCTGCTGGCCCTCATTGGCTGCGGGGGTGTCCCGTACGCGCGTGCGTTGGAGGCCGATGACGTCACCGCTCACTCGTGCCGTCTTTTCCCTCATTCAGTTTCAGCGTCGAGTCTTCTGAGGCGAGGAGAGCAGTTCACGGTATTTATCATATTTACACAACCATCACACACAGTTTATACAGTTTGATTAAGCGATAGACTCATTTCTGTATTGTTTTCATCGATCACAGCGATACTTGTGCGGATTTTCTGGCGTCTTCCTCCTGAAATACACATTTAGTGCAGCAGCAGCGAGCATGAGGAGAATATGTGGAGTTCATTCAGACCTGAGCGAGTGTGTGTTCGTTTGTGTGATTGTCTCTATGTTTGGAGTGAGAACTGTTACTGAATGTCAAGTTAAAGTTTGTTGCTGTTGCCATTTTCATGTTTCATGTCAGTTTCTACACTCAAAAAAATGATATGTTGGCTTTACTTAACTTTCTTTTGTAAACAGGTTCCACCGGTTCCACATAACTATGTTTCGTTAAACAAACATAATATGTTCATGTAACTTCAACATCATGGAATTTGGTCATTTTAAGCGACCCAATTAAACTCTGAGCTAATGAGTTAATTAAGTGAATAATTGAGTGATGATTGCGCATTATTGAAGACACCTGATGTTAACAAGCAGAATCACTGAAGGAGAAAACCGGAATATTTAAGTCAACCATTATGGAGATAAGTGTGTGTTTTAGTTGGGCTCTTGACCATTAACTCATTAACTTTAGAGTTTGTTTGGCTGCTGTACGTGAGTTATAACAGCCAAATGAACAATGAAAAAAGGTGATCTGATGGTGTTGGTTGTGTTTTAACATAATCATTATTTCACAATCATTTGCCCTGAATCACTGAACTTATATTAAACCCAATTTCTAAGTTTACCTCACGGAATATAGCAGCACTGTCATTGTAGAGCATACTATTTTTAGCCTTTTCAATGAAATTTAAGTGATCAAATCAATAAATAAAAAAGAAACTTCTTAAAAAATATTTTGTGTAGGCACACACAGACATCAAGAATCAGCCTGTGAATCTCAGCAATGGTGACAAACAGATCATAAGCTCATTATTTATTCATGTAGCAATGCATGATGGGAGCCATGAATGAGTTTTGATTGGTGGCACCCAGAATGCACTGCAACAGTGCTTCAGTGCTTTATAATTGTCACCATTGTTGAGATTCACAGGCTGATTCTTGATGTCTGTGTGTGCCTACTGAAAATATTTCTTAAGAAGTTTCTTTTTTATGTATTGATTTGATCATATGAATTTCATTAAAAAGGCTCAAAATAGTATGCTCTACAATGACAGTGCTGCTATAATCCGTAAGGTAAACTTAGAAATTGGGTTTAATATAAGTTCAGTGATTCCGGTCAAATGATTGTGAAACAATGATTATGTTAAAACACAACCAACACCATCAGATCACCTTTGTTCATTGTTCATCCGGCTGTTATAACTCACGTACAGCAGCCAAACAAACTCAAAAGTTAATGAGTTAATGGTCAAGAGCCCAACTAAAACACACACTTATCTCCATAATGGTGACTTAAACATTTCCGGTTTTCTCCTTTGGTGATTCTGCTTGTTAACATCAGGTGTCTTCAATAATGCGCAATCATCACTCAATAAATCACTTAATTAACTCATTAGCTCAGAGTTTAATTGGGTCGCTTAAAATGACCAAATTCCATGTTGTTGAAGTTACATGAACATATTATGTTTGTTTAACGAAACATAGTTATGTGGAACCGGTGGAACCTGTTTACAAAGAAAAGTTAAGTAAAGCCAACATATCATTTTTTTGAGTGTATACAAATCTGTAACATGTTAATGATGGAATTATTGCAATTAATATTTATTATAAAGTCGACCAATATTTAGATTCAAATATTATTTTGTTGTAGTTATCTGTCTGTAGAGGTTCATAAAGATATTTCACTTAAGATGTAAGTCTCTGATGTCCCCAGAGTAGGCTGTGTAAAGTTTTAGATTGAGGTTGGTAAAGATATGTGTCAATTTATTTTGTTCTATTATTGATGATTTATAGATGTTATATTTGTGAGAAATAATTGTATTGTCTTTCAATATCATTTTATCATATATCCTGACTCAAATAATCTGTTTCTCAGTATAAAATACTCAAACACTCAGAATAAAGTAGATGATCTGATGATCCTGAATGGCTTGTTGAATGAGTGTTGATAGTCTGAGGATCATCAATATTAACAGATCTGCTGAAAACACTCTTTATTTCGTGACAATAGTTCCTGTTTTCACCGCATTTATTATGCTGATGTCTTCAGATCTCCTGTAAATTGACACTTAAAGCTAATTTCATTGGTGTCAGCAGACTGAGGGGATTTGTTGGCTACTATGTACGTTTATTTCTGTCTTTATGATTTTAACTGTTTTTCTTTTCAATTATATTTGGCAGAATTTAAAATATTTTTATTCTTTGCTTTATTTCTAGATACCTGTATTTTAATGAAGAAGCAGAATAATGTTAGGATTAGCATTAAAAATAATTTATGAATAGCATCAGTTACTGTACGATGAATAGATAGACAGACATAAATGCTTAGAAGTGTAATCTATTATAAAAAGTGTATAAAAACAAACTCAGTCGTTTATATTTTTGATTTCTGGGTAGATCAGCTCCTCCCACATCGTCAGTGAAGCTCCTCCCACTGCAATTCATCATCAGTGAAGCTCCTCCCACTGCAGTTCATTATCAGTGAAGCTCCTCCCACAGTAATTCATCATCAGTGAAGCTCCTCCCACTGTAATTCATCATCAGTGAAGCTCCTCCCACTGCAATTCATCATCAGTGAAGCTCCTCCCACTGTAATTCTCCAATAAATGCTGTAAATTCCCATCATCTACAAGTGAAGACGAGCATCAGAGCATCAGGAAGAGCTGAAATCTGCCAAGACTGAGTTTATTAAAGAGGACAGTGAGAACATGAGTGATCCAGAACCCTGCAGAATGAAACACACTAAAGATCATGAAGAACAAAGAGGTTGGTGTTTATTCTTCATTCATGATGCTGAAGAACATTTATGTTAGAAACATTCAAGCACTTCATCACATTGATAAACAGTTAAACTATGAAATGGTACAGAATGTTCTGGGGGGGGGTTTTCAACAAATGGTCAGTAAAGGGAGGCTTGAGACATTTTTATACTGATTGTCAAAATCAGATCAAGCTAAATACTATTTTATTCATTATACTATTTAACTTTCTATTACAATTATTCTTTCATGTCAGACCCGATGGAAGTGGAGGAGGAGAGTGAAGAACTGAGTGAAGAGAAGGAGGAGAGAGAAGAACTGAGTGAAGTGAAGGAGGAGAGTGAAGAACTGAGTGAAGTGAAGGAGGAGAGAGAAGAACTGAGTGAAGTGGAGGAGGAGAGTGAAGAACTGAGTGAAGTGAAGGAGGAGAGAGAAGAACTGAGTGAAGTGAAGGAGGAGAGAGAAGAACTGGTTGAAGTGAAGGAGGAGAGAGAAGAACTGAGTGAAGTGGAGGAGGAGAGAGAAGAACTGAGTGAAGTGGAGGAGGAGAGAGAAGAACTGAGTGAAGTGGAGGAGGAGAGAGAAGAACTGAGTGAAGTGAAGGAGGAGAGAGAAGAACTGAGTGAAGTGAAGGAGGAGAGTGAAGAACTGGTTGAAGTGGAGGAGGAGAGTGAAGAACTGAGTGAAGTGAAGGAGGAGAGAGAAGAATTGAGTGAAGTGGAGGAGGAGAGAGAAGAACTGAGCGAAGTGAAGGAGGAGAGAGAAGAACTGGTTGAAGTGGAGGAGGAGAGAGAAGAACTGAGTGAAGTGAAGGAGGAGAGAGAAGAACTGAGTGAAGTGAAGGAGGAGAGAGAAGAACTGGTTGAAGTGGAGGAGGAGAGAGAAGAACTGAGTGAAGTGAAGGAGGAGAGTGAAGAACTGAGTGAAGTGGAGGAGGAGAGAGAAGAACTGAGTGAAGTGAAGGAGGAGAGAGAAGAACTGGTTGAAGTGAAGGAGGAGAGAGAAGAACTGAGCGAAGTGAAGGAGGAGAGAGAAGAACTGGTTGAAGTGAAGGAGGAGAGTGAAGAACTGAGTGAAGTGGAGGAGAGAGAAGAATTGAGTGAAGTGGAGGAGGAGAGAGAAGAACTGGTTGAAGTGAAGGAGGAGAGTGAAGAACTGAGTGAAGTGGAGGAGAGTGAAGAACTGAGTGAAGTGGAGGAGGAGAGAGAAGAACTGAGCGAAGTGAAGGAGGAGAGAGAAGAACTGGTTGAAGTGAAGGAGGAGAGTGAAGAACTGAGTGAAGTGGAGGAGAGAGAAGAATTGAGTGAAGTGGAGGAGGAGAGAGAAGAACTGAGCGAAGTGAAGGAGGAGAGAGAAGAACTGGTTGAAGTGGAGGAGGAGAGAGAAGAACTGAGTGAAGTGAAGGAGGAGAGTGAAGAACTGAGTGAAGTGGAGGAGGAGAGAGAAGAACTGAGTGAAGTGAAGGAGGAGAGAGAAGAACTGGTTGAAGTGAAGGAGGAGAGTGAAGAACTGAGTGAAGTGAAGGAGGAGAGAGAAGAACTGAGTGAAGTGAAGGAGGAGAGAGAAGAACTGGTTGAAGTGGAGGAGGAGAGAGAAGAACTGAGCGAAGTGAAGGAGGAGAGAGAAGAACTGGTTGAAGTGGAGGAGGAGAGAGAAGAACTGAGTGAAGTGGAGGAGGAGAGAGAAGAACTGAGTGAAGTGAAGGAGGAGAGAGAAGAACTGGTTGAAGTGAAGGAGGAGAGTGAAGAACTGAGTGAAGTGAAGGAGGAGAGAAGAACTGAGTGAAGTGAAGGAGGAGAGTGAAGAATTGAGTGAAGTGGAGGAGGAGAGAGAAGAACTGAGTGAAGTGAAGGAGGAGAGAGAAGAACTGGTTGAAGTGAAGGAGGAGAGTGAAGAACTGAGTGAAGTGAAGGAGGAGAGAGAAGAACTGAGTGAAGTGAAGGAGGAGAGAGAAGAACTGGTTGAAGTGAAGGAGGAGAGAGAAGAACTGAGTGAAGTGAAGGAGGAGAGAGAAGAACTGAGTGAAGTGAAGGAGGAGAGAGAAGAACTGGTTGAAGTGGAGGAGGAGAGTGAAGAACTGAGTGAAGTGAAGGAGGAGAGAGAAGAACTGAGTGAAGTGAAGGAGGAGAGAGAAGAACTGAGTGAAGTGAAGGAGGAGAGAGAAGAACTGGTTGAAGTGAAGGAGGAGAGTGAAGAACTGAGTGAAGTGAAGGAGGAGAGAGAAGAACTGAGTGAAGTGAAGGAGGAGAGTGAAGAACTGAGTGAAGTGAAGGAGGAGAGAGAAGAACTGAGTGAAGTGAAGGAGGAGAGAGAAGAACTGAGTGAAGTGAAGGAGGAGAGAGAAGAACTGGTTGAAGTGGAGGAGGAGAGAGAAGAACTGAGTGAAGTGGAGGAGGAGAGAGAAGAACTGAGTGAAGTGAAGGAGGAGAGAGAAGAACTGAGTGAAGTGAAGGAGGAGAGAGAAGAACTGAGTGAAGTGAAGGAGGAGAGAGAAGAACTGAGTGAAGTGAAGGAGGAGAGAGAAGAACTGAGTGAAGTGAAGGAGGAGAGAGAAGAACTGAGTGAAGTGGAGGAGGAGAGAGAAGAACTGGTTGAAGTGGAGGAGGAGAGAGAAGAACTGAGTGAAGTGGAGGAGGAGAGAGAAGAACTGAGTGAAGTGAAGGAGGAGAGAGAAGAACTGAGTGAAGTGAAGGAGGAGAGAGAAGAACTGGTTGAAGTGAAGGAGGAGAGTGAAGAACTGAGTGAAGTGAAGGAGGAGAGAAGAACTGAGTGAAGTGAAGGAGGAGAGTGAAGAATTGAGTGAAGTGGAGGAGGAGAGAGAAGAACTGAGTGAAGTGAAGGAGGAGAGAGAAGAACTGGTTGAAGTGAAGGAGGAGAGTGAAGAACTGAGTGAAGTGAAGGAGGAGAGAGAAGAATTGAGTGAAGTGGAGGAGGAGAGAGAAGAACTGAGCGAAGTGAAGGAGGAGAGAGAAGAACTGGTTGAAGTGGAGGAGGAGAGAGAAGAACTGAGAGAAGTGAAGGAGGAGAGAGAAGAACTGGTTGAAGTGAAGGAGGAGAGTGAAGAACTGAGTGAAGTGAAGGAGGAGAGAGAAGAATTGAGAGAAGTGGAGGAGGAGAGAGAAGAACGGTCTCGGTTACTTCATTGTAACCTTGTTCCCTGAGAAAGCGGAACGAGATGCTGCGCTGCTTAGCGCATTGGGAACGTCTTTAATCGTGACCTGCTGTGAATATAGTGTGTAAACACGTCGATAGGATCGACCCGGAGGTAATATAGCCTCGGTCGGTGACGTCACCGGCGCGCACCCGCGACACGAGGCTATAATTAGATGAGCCACAGGTGCATCGTCAGGATATTTTGTCTGAAGAGCAGTCCTGGGACATCATCAGCACGGCAAAGTAGCGCAGCATCTCGTTCCGCTTTCTCAGGGAACAAGGTTACAATGAAGTAACCGAGACCGTTCCCTTTCGAAAGCTACAGTCGATGCTGCGCTGCTTAGCGCATTGGGAACGAGAATGCCCACGCCGCCGTGCTTGAGGGTGTCTGGACTCCTTACGGTTGTGTAGGTGTGCTCACAAGAACGCAAGAAAGCCCTAGACATTAGCTTGTGATGTTAACTCAAGGACGTGAGAGCCCGGAGTGGAATGAACATCCAAACCATAAAATCTTTATGAATGTGTGCGGAGAGGACCAGCCTGCCGCATCACAAACAAATTGTAAGGGGGAGTACCTCTTGCCAAGACAGCAGAGGAGGCGAACCCTCTGGTGGAGTATGCCCTAAGACCCGTTGGCGAAGCTTGGCCGCGCGCCTCATAGGCAAGAGCAATAGCATCCCCGACCTAATATGACATGGTCTGCATTATGCATTATGTTTAGTGGCAGCAGCACCCTTGTTGATGCCCCCATAACAAACGAGTAGTTGCTCTGACATATGGCACTGGCTGGTGCGGTGGACATAAGTCTTAAGAGCGCGGACTGGACAAAGTCTGTGAGATCACTCCTGCTCCGGCGTCATGAACGGCGGAGGGTAGAAGGCCTCAAGAGTGACCGGATGTACAGCCGAGAATGGTACCTTAAGCAGGTAATCAGGATGAGGACGCAAAATCACTTCCACCATTCCTGGGGCAAAGTCTAAGCAGGATGGCGATATCGACAGAGCCTGCATGTCCCCGATTCTTTTTAGAGAGGTAATAGCCATAAGAAAAACCATCTTTAGGGTCGGAAGTTTGTCACACGCCAACCCTAGAGGTTCAAAGGGGTCTTAACCAGACCCTCGAGGACTAATCTAAGTCCCACGAAGGGATCTTGGTTCTTACGGGAGGCCTCAGTCATCTGGCCCCACAAATGAAGCGAGCGAGCAGAGGATGTCTCCCGAGTGGCACCCCGTCAACCAAGGCGTGGCAAGCCGAAAGAGCGGCCACATAAACCTTGAGAGTGGCGGGGCATGTGCCTGTTAATTTTTCCTGCAAGAAATCCAGAAATGAAGCAATCTGGCAGTTGACCGGATCTGCATTATGTACAACACATCACCTTTCAAAGATACCCCATTTGTTGGCATAACTCTTTCTAGTGGAGGAAGCCCTAGCATTTAGAACGGTCTCAATAACGGCAGGCGAAAGCCCAGTGTCCCTCAGTTGGTACCCATAGGGGGCCAAGCATGAAGGTTCCACAGGTCGGGCCTGGGATGGAATATCGTGCCCTCCGCCTGGGACAGAAGGTCCCTCCTCTTCGGAATCGCCTATGGCGAGCCGTCGAGGAGAGGTATATCTCCGAGAACCATACTCTGTTCGGCCAACGCGGCGCTATCAGTAAGAGGCAAGACCCTTACTGGCAAACTCTGGCTAGAACTCCCGGGAGCAGAGCCACTGGAGGAAACGCATACAGGCACATTTTGGGCCATGAGTGCGCCATAGCATCCAGACCCAGGGGGGGGCTGGGTGACTCAGAGAGAAGTAGAGCGGACATTGCGCTGTGTGCTGGGAGGCGAAGAGGTCCACCTCTGCTTCATAAAATCTGGTCCAGATCTGTTTTACTAAATCCGGGTGGAGTCTCCATTCCCCCGTGTGTAATTTCTGTCTGGTCAGAAAATCCGCTCCCACATTCATATGCCCTGGAATGTACACTGCCCTGAGTGACAGGAACTTCTCCTGGGCCAAGAGAAAATCTGCCTCGCTATTCTGTTCAGATTGCATGAGTGCAGACCTCCCTGGTGATTATGTAAGAGACTGCCGCTGTGTTGTCCCCCCCGCACTAGGACAGTCTCTCAACTGAGGGAGAAAATATTTCGGGGCCAGAAATACATATTCCATCAACTTGAGACAATTGATTTGCCAGTCAAGATGATGCCTCCCCAGATCCCCTGGGCTGGACGACCACTTAAGACCGCTACCCAGCCCGACAGGGAGGCGTCTGTCGTTAGCATTCTGCGACGGCAAGACGCACCAAGAGTGGGACCCAAGGTGAGAAACCGGGGTCTGAACCACGTAAAAAGGGAACGAAGCCACAGCGCGTAACCCTTACCATAAACATGGATTTTAGAAAGTACACGAAGCGTTCAGCGCGTGACTTACCATAAACATGGATTTTTAGAAAGGACACAAAGCACTCAGTGGGTGCTCTTGCCTTTATTTGCCCTTGGGGATTGTATAGTGATTTTGAGCCACAACTGAAGTGGTCTCATGTGCAAAAGGCCCAGAAGAAACCTTGTGGACGCAGCTGCCATGAGACTTATGTCCTGACCTAGCCAGATGTTGCTTTAGGGTGTTTAAAAATGGTCTTGACACAAGCGGGGGACAATTGTGCCCCCAATGGTGACAGAGTCCCATTTAACCCCCAAGCACGTTACCCTCTGGGGAGGAGAGTGAACGCATATCTTGGCGTTGCACCTCAGCCCCATATAGAGAAGATGAGCGTGGATCAATCTAGATGTCGAAGCGCAAGCTCTTGAGACTAGGCCAGAATGAGCCAATTGTCGATGTAACATGGCTAGGTCGAATGGAAGGACCCGGAAATGGTAAGCTTCATCAAAGCAAACACCAGGAACTTCCAGTGTTGTGGCAATATTTCTATATGAAAAATATGCGTCTTTTTAAGATCGACCGTGAAGACCCAAACACGATGTTGAATTTACAACACGACCTTCTTGATAGTTAGCATCTTGAACTTGAGCGTTCTAATGGAACGGTTCAAGCCTCAGATCTAAAAACGGACGCAGTCCTCCATTTTTGTGACAGCAGATGCGCCTATTCCTGTTTCATGGTAGTGGCTACCAGACCGTTAAAACGAGGAGGGCAACATTCCTTTTTACTGTCTTCAGGACACAAAAAGAGATACCCGGCAGTAGCTTTTCACGCTGCCAAAGTCTCTTTAATACTTCCGGTTAGGGGAATGTTAAATGTTCTTCGTCCTGGGCAATAACAGAAAACAAAAGAACCTTCAACATTTCGCCGGAAACCGCTGCCCCCCGAATCACCAGAGGTGGCAAGGATGCTACAGCGGTTTCAAAAGGGCTGCTGAGCTGAGTGACGAGCCGGTCCCCAGTCTTTACGAGGGGGAACGCAACCCGCCATACTCTGCTTTGAGACCACCTTTTCTTTATCAGATCAGCTTGATATGTCTGCAACACTGCCATAGTGTGTAAAGCACCAGTCTGACTCCCACCAGCGAGGATGTTATTATACATGACTTGGCTGGGAGTACTGACGACTTAAATGACGATGAGCCCCAGAGGAGAGATAGCCCGTGAGCGTCTCTTCGGCCTGGCGCATCATCGTAAACCACATGCCCCTGCACCCACAATAGTCTAATAGATTGACGTAGAGGGCACAAAGATGCACGAAAAATAAGGTTTTCCCCATGCACAAATTAACGTCATGGAGATCCTCAGGAGGGCAGTTTAGCTCTAATCTGGCCACAGCACGAGTCACCACCTCGAGTAACCACTCACACGCTTTATAATAACGAGAGAAGTGCTCGGAGGCCTCGGAGGCGGTACTCTAAAAGAACAGCCATGACAATAGATTAGTAAGCATCTGATATATTGCATTGAATATCTGATTTCTCATATATTATCATAATTCATTAGCAATAAATACAGCCAAATATCAATCAGACAAGCAAACACGGTCTGAATGATAGGCTGTTTAAATCTTTCATAAGATCAGCCTAGTATGCCTGTAACAGCCATGGTGAACAGCGCAGTACCAGCATGACCCGCTGAAAATACATATGATAATGCGATCCCAGGGGAGAGAAAACCCGCGAGCGTCTCTCCGATCTGAGGCAGCGTCATATAATCGCGTGCCTTCGCACCCGCGATAGTCGAATTGGTCGACGTCGAGGGCACAAAGACACGTCATATTTATATTATATATAAATCTTTATTTATAAGCTTTGAGTGTTTTATGCAACTTTTTATGGGAGTGTTTTATGGGACGAACGATCGCCCCGAGCAGTTCTCCTTTATCATCGCGGGAGGAACGCTCGGAGGCGACGAACTCACGAGATTCAATGTCCTCTACCCGAGCCGAAGAAGCGCCGAGGCACGCTTCGGTAGTCAGGCAAAAGGACATTGCGATCTGGAGAGAGAGAGAGAAAGCGAAAAGGGCGCATCTGTCTCTCGCTCCTCAGCCAGATCGCACGAGCCCCACAA
This sequence comes from Semotilus atromaculatus, assembly GCA_031834385.1. Lineage (NCBI taxonomy): Eukaryota > Metazoa > Chordata > Actinopteri > Cypriniformes > Leuciscidae > Semotilus > Semotilus atromaculatus. The sequence continues at coordinate 3,350,206 of JAULUF010000031.1, forward strand.
TCACATTGCGGGTACTACCCCTTTGAAATAAGCAAAGCGAACGCAAAGCACTTTAACTGTGAACATTCCAGTGTGCTCGCAATCACCATGCTCAAACGCAAGGGCAGCATGCTCTTTCCCCAAACAAACAAAGCAGTAAGCGTGTGTATTCAGTTCTGACATAGGACGAGAACATGGAGGGACACAGCGCTTTCTCTGTTAACAGAATAAAAATTCAATTGACTCATTTCTCTTTCTCTTTAACTCTTTCTAAACTCTTCTTAGATCGTTGAAAGATGAGAAAGAGAAAATCTGCACACTGTCAGTGATAAACTAAATAACTCCTAACAAAGATCTGTAGTAGATAGAGAGGAGATAAATGCTTGCACACCAAACACAGAGAGGTCTCTGAAGACAAAAAGACCTGACGATGCACCTGTGGCTCATCTAATTATAGCCTCGTGTCGCGGGTGCGCGCCGGTGACGTCACCGACCGAGGCTATATTACCTCCGGGTCGATCCTATCGACGTGTTTACACACTATATTCACAGCAGGTCACGATTAAAGACGTTCCCAATGCGCTAAGCAGCGCAGCATCGACTGTAGCTTTCGAAAGGGAACTGGTTGAAGTGGAGGAGGAGAGAGAAGAACTGAGCGAAGTGAAGGAGGAGAGAGAAGAACTGGTTGAAGTGAAGGAGGAGAGAGAAGAACTGGTTGAAGTGGAGGAGGAGAGAGAAGAACTGAATGAAGTGGAGGAGGAGAGAGAAGAACTGAGTGAAGTGAAGGAGGAGAGAGAAGAACTGGTTGAAGTGGAGGAGGAGAGAGAAGAACTGAGTGAAGTGGAGGAGGAGAGAGAAGAACTGAGCGAAGTGAAGGAGGAGAGAGAAGAACTGGTTGAAGTGGAGGAGGAGAGAGAAGAACTGAATGAAGTGGAGGAGGAGAGAGAAGAACTGAGTGAAGTGAAGGAGGAGAGAGAAGAACTGGTTGAAGTGGAGGAGGAGAGAGAAGAACTGAGTGAAGTGGAGGAGGAGAGAGAAGAACTGAGCGAAGTGAAGGAGGAGAGAGAAGAACTGGTTGAAGTGGAGGAGGAGAGAGAAGAACTGAGTGAAGTGAAGGAGGAGAGAGAAGAACTGGTTGAAGTGAAGGAGGAGAGTGAAGAACTGAGTGAAGTGGAGGAGGAGAGAGAAGAACTGAGCGAAGTGAAGGAGGAGAGAGAAGAACTGGTTGAAGTGAAGGAGGAGAGTGAAGAACTGAGTGAAGTGGAGGAGGAGAGAGAAAAACTGAGTGAAGTGAAGGAGGAGAGAGAAGAACTGAGTGAAGTGGAGGAGGAGAGAGAAGAACTGGTTGAAGTGAAGGAGGAGAGAGAAGAACTGAGTGAAGTGGAGGAGGAGAGAGAAGAACTGAGCGAAGTGAAGGAGGAGAGAGAAGAACTGGTTGAAGTGGAGGAGGAGAGAGAAGAACTGAGTGAAGTGGAGGAGGAGAGAGAAAAACTGAGTGAAGTGAAGGAGGAGAGAGAAGAACTGAGTGAAGTGGAGGAGGAGAGAGAAGAACTGGTTGAAGTGAAGGAGGAGAGAGAAGAACTGAGTGAAGTGGAGGAGGAGAGAGAAGAACTGAGTGAAGTGAAGGAGGAGAGAGAAGAACTGATTAGAGGTCGACCGATATTGGATTTTACCGATAACGATAGCTGGGTTGGGCCGTACTTGCCGATAACCGATTAATCAACCGATAGTTTTTAAAATTGATACTGGATAAAAACAATTATTCACGATACAGCACAGCCTCTGGAACCTTATTGCTTAAACATAACACATTAAAACAGTGCTGAACTTTATTATATAGGCATATATATATATATATATATATATATATATATATATATAAAACTGTATGAACCATGAAAACATGCTAAATGAAATAAATATATAAATATGAATAAATATTGAAGTCAATATTTTAATTAATTAATTAATTTAGTTAATTAATTCAAACTGAAACAAAAAGTAATACTCTAACAAATAAAACCAGTTACATTCAAAATGTATCTGTTTAACAGTTACATCCATTTTGTACAGCGTACAAAACTCATCCAATACAAGATGATTACAACAATATTATCAAACTCTGTAAACAATAAATCAACTCTGATTTCATGTTAAATACAATCAAAAACGGAGACGCAAGACGGCAAGTTGTATTTGAATGAAATGAGAGCACGCGTCCATTGTGATACATGGATGTGTGCTGTTATAATGCGTTATTGATGACGGTAATTATAAGGAAGGAAATGCTACAGAATCTTGCTTTAAAAAGTTTTTCCACTGTTCAAACAAGTTCAAACACTGAAATGTTTTCATCAGTTCTTTTTGAACACGAATCGAATGCTTTTCTGATTTGTTTATATGTTTCTGTCGGCTGTATTAACATATCAGTTTACTATTTTACGTCTAGCTTTAAATATGCAACTTCGCTGCATAATGAATGCATAAAAGTGACCAGCTGTATAACGTTATAATCTAATGCAAATAGATGGTAACAATTGTGACATTAAACATTCGGGTCGGACTTAGGTTTGTATTTGTCAGTGTTTAACCGCTTGAGGTAGCCTACTACTAATGAATGTTAGCGTCCTCTCAGCCTCGAAGGCAAACAAACATGCGGTTCTTTCTCTACTAATGCAGCATAGTCAACAAATGAATCACTTTATAATGATATGACAAAATGTACTGTATGAATACCTTTTCGCTGTCGGTGCTTTAAACGCGCATCTGATGTAAGCGCTCTCAGTGCAGCGCGCAGCGTCACGTGTCGAGATAAACAACACGAGGCATCAGTGATAGTCTTTATTACACCTCTAGAGGCCGCTCTTGTACTGCATGATGCCAGCAGACCTTTCTCAGCTCTCTCGTACTGTGTAATGTATTACAGCGCGCACTTCTCAGCCGCTCCAGCAACGGACGCAACCAGGAAAAACTATCGGTATGGATTTTTGTCGATAACGATAGTTCCACCAATCAACTATCGGTGCCGATTAATCGGCAAAACCGATGAATCGGTCGACCTCTAGAACTGATTGAAGTGAAGGAGGAGAGAGAAGAACTGAGTGAAGTGAAGGAGGAGAGAGAAGAACTGAGTGAAGTGGAGGAGGAACATCATGTCCAACCTGGAGAAAAACCTTTGAGTCGCTCAATGACTAAAAAGAAATTTTTAAAGAAAAGAAGAGTCAAGAAATCTTTCACCTGCACTCAGTGTGGAAAGAGTTTCACAAGCAAACAAAATCTTGATGTTCACAAGAGAGTTCATACAGGTGAGAAGCCGTTCTCCTGTGCTCAGTGTTGGAAGAGTTTCACACAATCATCACACCTTAATGTTCACATGATGATCCACACCGGAGAGAAGCTGTTCACATGTGATCAATGTGGCAAATCATTTCTTAGGGCATCAGAGCTAAAGATACACCTGGCAGTTCATACGAAGGAGAAGCCACATTCATGTTCTGTGTGTGGAAATAGTTTTTCACTGCTGCCATATTTACATAGACATGAGAAAATTCATACTGGTGTGAGAGAGTACATGTGCTTTGAGTGTGAGAAGACTTTTAGAACAGCACACAAATTAAAAATGCACCAGAGAATTCACACTGGAGAAAAACCTTACAAGTGTTCACACTGTGACAAGAGATTCAGTCGTTCATCACATCTGAAACCACATGAGATGATCCACACTGGAGAAAAACCTTACAAATGTTCACACTGTGACAAGAAATTCAATCAGTCTGCCAATCTGAAAAGACATGAGATGATCCACACTGGAGAGAAGCCGCACACGTGTGATCAGTGTGGAACAAGTTTCTCTTTTAAAACTCAACTGAAGATACACATGAAGATCCATGTGTAACCCCTTCACTGATTCGGTCTTTCGACCCTCCCAGACAGGACCACACAGAGACGAAGGCAAGACGAACGAACACCCATCACATGTTTACTGGGAATATGTGAAATGACCCCTTGCTGTTCGCCGGAGTGATGAGATAGTTAGTAGATTGTGTTCACTCAATGGCTGGTTGTCTAAGTGGTGTCCGCTTAATAATGTAGAATTCATAGACAATTGGAAAAGTTTTTGGGGCAAATCTGACCTGCTGACCCCTCCTGGGCTGGTGCTGCTCTTCTTTCTAGTAATTTGGCTCATAGTCTTAGAGATAAAACATGACAATCTGGGGCTCAGGTCAGGAAGCAGACAGACTGGCTAAACCGACCGTCTGCTAGCGTCCTCGCGTCACCAAGGTCAGATAAATCCCATCACACAGAGCCTCTTTCACCTAGATATCATCATACAGAGACTGTGTCTGTTCCCCGAATTTGAAAATCCAAAAAACGTCTGGTTAAAAATGTACTTGATGTTCAACAAATAAAAAACAGATATAATACAGATGAGCAAATGATAAAGCTTGGGTTGTTGAATATTCAATCCCTTATTCAAAATCGCTCATAGTTAATGATATGATTTCAGATTATAATCTAGATGTGCTGTGTTTGCCAGAAACCTGGCTAAAACCAAATGAATACATTACTTTAAATTAGGAGGAGTTGCTGTAATTTATAGTAATATTTTCAAAACCACTAAGAAATCTAGTTTTAAATATACTTCTTTTGAAGTATTGGTGCTTAATGTAAAAAAATATAGTGTAAACGATAAATCACGTTTGAGAATTCTGCTGGCTACTGTATACAGGCCACCAGGGCACCATAAAGATTTTATCAAAGAATTTGCAGACTTTCTATCGGAATTAGTATTGGCTGCAGATAAAGTACTAATTGTTGGTGATTTTAATATACATGTAGATAATGAAAAAGATGCATTGGAATTGGCATTTAAAGACATTGTAAACTCAATTGGAGTTACACAACATGTGTCAAAACTAGAGGTTTTTCAGATTTCATGGAAAGATAGCTCGATTGCTTACAGAGAGGCCTTAAAAGCTGCTAGATCTGCTTATTTGTCAACCCTATTAGAAGAAAATAAACAAAATCCTAGGTTTTTATTTGAAACAGTGGCTAAACTAACGAAAAAGAAAGCTTCAAGCCCAAAATAGTCCAAGCAACACCGCAGTAATGACTTTATGAACTTCTTTACTTATAAGTAGTAATGGGCGATATAAACGATATGCGATATAAACGATTCAAAATTGGCCTACGATAGAGATTTTAATTCTATTGCACTATCGCGATAATGCATGTTGATGACTTTTAGGCAATTCACCTCATTCGCGCCACAGGACCTCTAGATGCGCGTAAAACGCATCTTTACATTGAGTTGACATTGAAATCACCTGCGCCAGACACTCAAGAGAACAAAGCGTCATGCGAATCTTCTGCTCGAGTTCAAATTTTTCAACTTGTGCAGAAGACGTTCGCTGCAAACGCATCGCCCAATTCGCGACGCCTAGCCCAATTCACGACGCGACGCCTAGCCCAACCGCATCATTTGCGTCTTTGCATTGAGTTTGTATGTAATCTAACGTACTCGCGCAAATAATTAAATTTGCGTTCGATGTGAACACCATGAGTGAGTAATCAAAAAAACCTTTGCTTTACCTTTGCAATTGAGTGAAACACCGTATGTGTAACTTCGGCCATTCTCCGTGGTGTGACTGGGACACTAACTGAGACAGATAATCATTGATTATAGAAACAGATAATCAGATTGTGATGTTTATTCCCGCTTCAGTAATATACTGAATATGCTGCCTTCCTTTCGACACACAGCTCCACTGCCCGGACCTGGATCCGTCTCGCAAGTGTTGATAGGCTATTACTGAGGTGTAACCAATCAGAGAGCGCTGTGGGCGGGACATTGAGCAGAGTGGTGATTACAGAGAGGCTGCGGCAGCTTTATCAGAGCCAGCCAAAGTAGCGCATTTTAAAATAATACTGACTTTAATCAAATCACGGATCCATGATAAGTTTTGTGATCCGTCTCGCCACTAGTGTAGTAGCACTGATCACTTTGAGGGGGGGATAAAAATAATTAAGCAGAGGCAGGGATACATTGACCAGGAAAGGGGGAAATCCCACGCATCCCTCCCGGCAAATCGCACCCTGTATATATATATATATATATATATATATAAAGTGGGTACGGAAAGTATTCAGACCCCCTAAAATCTTTCACTCTTTGTTATATTGCAGCCATTTTCTAAAATCATTTAAGTTAATTTTTTCCCTCATTATTGTACACACAGCACCCCATATTGACTGAAAAACACAGCATTGTTGACATTTTTGCACATTTATTAAAAAAGAAAAACTGAAATATCACATGGTCCTAAGTATTCAGACCCTTTGCTGTGACACTCATATTTAACTCAGGTGCTGTCCATTTCTTCTGATCATCCTTGAGATGGTTCTACACCTTCATTTGAGTCCAGCTGTGTTTGATTATACAGATTGGACTTGATTAGGAAATCCACACACCTGTCTATATAAGACCTTACAGCTCACAGTGCATGTCAGAGCAAATGAGAATCATGAGGTCAAAGGAACTGCCTGAAGAGCTCAGAGACAGAATTGTGGCAAGGCACAGATCTGGCCAAAGTTACAAAACAAATTCTGCTTAAGGTTCCTAAGAGCACAGTGGCCTCCATAATCCTTAAGTGGAAGACGTTTGGGACGACCAGAACCCTTCCTAGAGCTGGCCGTCCGGCCAAACTGAGCTATCGGGGGAGAAGAACCCAAAGATCACTGTGGCTGAGCTCCAGAGATGCAGTCGGGAGATGGGAAGAAGTTGTAGTAAGTCAAGCATCACTGCAGCCATCCACCAGTCGAGGCTTTATGGCAGAGTGGCCCGACGGAAGCCTCTCCTCAGTGCAAGTTTGCTAAAAAAACAGGACTCCCAAGATGGTGATAAATAAGATTCTCTGGTCTGATGAGACCAAGATATAACTTTTTGGCCTTAATTCTAAGCGGTACGTGTTGAGAAAACCAGGCACTGCTCATCACCTGTCCAATACAGTCTCAACAGTGAAGTATGGTGGTGGCAGCATCATGCTGTGGTGGTGTTTTTCAGCTGCAGGCACAGGACGACTGGTTGCAATCGAGGGAAAGATGAATGTGCCCAAGTACAAGGATATCCTGAACGAAAACCTTCTCCAGAGTGCTCTGGACCTCAGACTGGGCCGAAGGTTCACCTTCCAACAAGACAATGACCCTAAGCACACTGCTAAAATAACAAAGGCCCTGAACTCAATTGAGTGAAAGAACTCAATTGAGCATCTCTGGAGAGACCTGAAAATGGCTGACCACCAACGTTTACCATCCAAACTGACAGAACCGGAGAGGATCTGCAAGGAGGAATGGCAGAGGATACCCAAACCCAGATGTGAAAAACTTGGACTCATGGCTGTATTAGATCAAAAGGGTGCTTCTACTAAATGAATCACTCTTTTGAGTTGATTCTGTTCAAAGACTTCATCAAACAAGTTGGCAGAACTGTCTAAATCGGTTTGCGAATCAGTTTAAATGATTTGTTCGGTTTCCTTCACGCACAATCGTCTGATTATGACAGAAATAAAGTCAGTCTTAGTAATAAGTGAAGCTGGTAATGTTGTTTGTGGAGTTGTTTAATCCTCCTTTAATGTCTTCTTTTCTCTTCAGTGGATTTCCTCTAAGGCTGTGACTGAAGTCAGTTGTTTCCTGTAAAGTGAAATTATGTGAATTACTTTGTGTGTTTGCACAGAATGGTATAGTGGATATCTGTTAGTGTTTAATGTTCTGTTGGGATTTAAAGTGTTTCTGTTGTGTTTTGAGTGTCACCATTGTGTTGAAGAGTAGAGTCTGTGCTTCAGTCCGGGATCAGCTGAGAAACACTGATGTTGTGCTGTGTGTTGCTTTATTTAAAGGCAGTGACTGTGTATTTGCTGATGTATTAATATTAAAGTTATTCAACTCATTCATGTGTTGTTGTCTAGTAGGATTTAGTTAAATATTTCTAGTTAACTCAAAGTCTTTTTCTTAGTGGACTCAACTGAAATTAGCTCACAGTATAACTATTTAATGCCAAATGACCAATCAATTTCCTCAAATGAAATGAGTTATCTCAGGTTTTAATTCAACGCATTATTAATAACAGTAACATAATGTAAATAATACAGTAAAGAACTGTAAATTTACAGCTGCTCTTGTTTTTCTGCTTTTACAGGTGTGCTGTATTTTTTACAGTATAATTGTAGTTTATGATTTACAGTACTCTTGTCAAATTTACAGGTTTACTGGCAACCAAAATTGCCAGTAAGTTGCTGGAAATTTTACAGCAATTTGTTACAGTGTGCTTTTAGACCCACCTGAAAAACCATTTTCTTTTCATTTTTAAATATACAAGCCTGTTTTACACTGTACAACTGTGTTTGTATGGTGAACGATTGCTCTTGTTGCTTTTGTAGCTGCCAACATGACTGTGGGAACATCTAGATATTGCTTTGAGGGACATGTGTGGTTTCTGTGTCTGAGCTAAAAACCATTTCCTGTGTTATGTACAGTTTAAAAACCATGTACTTTTAATTTAACCACTGCTCATCTGAGAAGACATCCAGCAAGACGTTCAGTCAGAGCACAACATGGAGTCAGAAGCCTTCAGAAATATGAATAACTCATCTGGACCTCAAACACAGAGTCACGGCGAGGATGAAGGAAAAGCTCAGAAGAACAGTAAGCAGAATTTTTTGGTTTTATGGTATTGTTTAGCTTATTTGGCGAGGGAGAAGGGGTTCCCCTTCTTTCCTTTCTCTCGTTTTCTCATATGTATTTATATAAAAAAGTGTATTGAGTGTTATGATAATGTTTAAGGAAGCAGCAACAATTGTTTTGTTTTTGTTTTCCTGTTAATGGTAACCGGGGTGGGTTCAAATAAGTTCGACTTCTAACCACTCCGTTTCGAGCAATAGATGGACATTTTTTTGTTAAAGTTGGACAAAAGTTTATGAATTTAAAGTCTTGTATTGATTAATCATAATGCTTCTATATTACTTTTGTCATGTATAATTATGTATTGCTCGAAATAAATAAATAAAATAATAAAAATAAAATATAGCGCTTTACACTACAATACAGAGTGTTTCAAAGCAGCTTTACGAAAATAAAGATTGAAACTTCTGTCTCAAGTTACAACTGGCAAATACACACCGACTACAGTCACGTGACATATCTGACACAAGTTGTGTAACACATTAGTGTGTAAAAGATTCACATGCTAATTCTTGATGTCTGTGTGTGCCTACTCAAGATATTTTTTTTAAGAAGTTTCTTTTTTATTTATTGATTTGATCATTTGAATTTCATTGAAAAGGCTAAAAATTTTAATTTCTACAATGACAGTGCTGCTATAATCCATAAGGTAAACTTAACTCAGAAATTGGGTTCATTATGAGTTCAGTGATTCAGGTCAAATGCTTGTGAAATAATGACTATGTTAAAACACAACCAACACCATCAGATCACCTTTGTTCATTGTTCATCCAGCTGTTATAACTCACGTACAGCAGCCAAACAAACTCTAAAGTTAATGAGTTAATGGTCAAGAGCCCAACTAAAACACACACTGATCTCCATAATGGTGACTTAAACATTCCGGTTTTCTCCTTCAGTGATTCTGCTTGTTAACATCAGGGCCCGGTTTTTCAAAAGTAATCCAATAGGATTTTGGATAACGGATTGGATCAAATCTTGAAAATGGGTTTTTCAAAAGAAAAAACGGATTACATAATCGGATTAGATCACGTAATCCAATCTTGGTTTTGATCCGGATCAAACCTTTAGTTTGGGTTTTTCAGAACTTTTTTGTTGGATTTGGATCACTTTGATCCAAAAAATCTGGATTAAACTGATCCCATCAGAAGGGTGGATTCAGCGTGGATTTCATGCCCAAAATGTAATGAAAACTTTAAAAATTTATCAAATAATACTATATTTGGATCATGCAGTATCTTACAAGATATCCTATTTATTCATAAGGTTTTAATTTTAATTGTTCATCCGTCAGGCTACAGTGATTAGGTAACGTATTCAGCCTTTCAGTATAGGCCGACAGCAAAGTAGAAAGAGTTTGGCCTCATAAAATAATCCCCCAAACAGCTGTCAAATTTGACCAAAAACAATACATTTTATTCTGTCACTAATTGATATATATATATTCATCACAATCGAAAATATATATTTTTTAAGAATATTTATTAGTGATGCATGCAATGATTACAGAATAACCAAAAAAATGCAAAGAATGGCAATTACTGATTTTTTAAATCCAAAACATGGATTAAGTATTGACATTAAGTCTTTTTTTTTAAATTCAATACATCTATATTTGAAACTTGTTATAAATATCCTCAATGTACAGTGTTTGTTACTTGTTTTGTCAACTTGTTGCTCTTTACATATCTATAATTCTTCATTGTGATTTCCTATCCTGTTTGAGCACTGGTTATCCAGATTTGGTGATCCTGAAAAGTTCCTATCCGGATCAGATTGATCCAATCCGATGTTGCTTTGAAAAACTGGCTCAAAAGTAAACTGGATTACGTGATCACGGATCGCAAAAAAAAAGGATTACTAAATCCGGATCAATTTTATCCAGATTAAACCTTTTGAAAAACCGGGCCCAGGTGTCTTCAATAATGCTCAATCATCACTCAATTATTCGCTTTATTAACTCATTAACTCAGAGTTTAATTGGGTCGCTTAAAATGACCAAATTCCATGATGTTGAAGTTACATGAACATATTATGTTTGTTTAACGAAACCCAGTTATGTGGAACCAGTGGAACCTGTTTACATGAAAAAGTTAAGTAAAGCCAACATATAATTTTTTTGAGTGTACCAGGAGGAGGTGGTCTGAGTTTGGTTGCTCTCGAACCGTGTCGCGGCTCGCGTGAATGTGAAAGCAACACGTACTGTACTGCAACACCTTTCAGGAAGTAAAGTGACCTGCGCATGCGTTTTAGCTGATTGTGATGTATTTAGTTAAATAAAACACATGTTAGGGATGATAGTGTTGTTGATTTACCTTGGATACACTGAGCCTGCATGGAATAGGGCAACACATTTTGAAATCCAGTGTCTCCTCAAAAGAGTCCATTTGCAAGCAGCAGAAAGTCAGCTTGTGACAAACACACAGTAAACCTGTATTGTTCACTCAACTGCGCATAATAGCACCGAATTAATAAAAAACACAATCTATTGACCCGCGTTCTGTTTTCTATCATGATTGCGATGATGTAAGACGCACACAAACGCACCAGGGTTAAATAGAATGAAGTTGAGTGTGAAACCAGACCAACACCGCAGGGGGCGCCGTGAACAATCGCGCTCGGGCTCGGACCGCAGTAAACGAGCCCAGGGGAAAAGCCACCTAAGATTCTGCACTGGACTAAATGTTTAGACCTACCTTGCTTAATTTGAAATGTCCTTAATACATGGAAGTGCTAAAGAATATGAAATAAATGTCATAGAAAGCATAAAATGTTACTTTCTAACACATGTTGATTTCCATTACACGAGAATAGATGTTAAAACTTCATGCTGATTTGTACTCGGCTTTCGCCTAGATAAGTAACACTAAGACGTAGCTTTACAGTAAACTATGCTTCTCCATCCATTTACACTTCTTTCCATATGAGGGTGTGACTCCCCTTCTGTCCGGCGTTAAAAGTGACATCAGGAAGACGTTGGACTCCCAACGTCAGTCAAGCAATTACATGATGATATCATCACCTGATTTCATTTTAAGCTATAACAATTGTGCTTTAATAAAACACAATTATAGCACCCACAGATAAGATTATATTAAAGAGTTAAGGGTCGAGAGCACAACTAAAGCAAACGCTACCCACCATCATGGTGACTTTAAAATACAACATGATTTTATTAAACTGGAAATTAAATAAAGTAAATCTGGTTAGTTTTCAGTGAAGCTGGTAATAAGTGTACGGCCATGCATTTCACCTTTTGGTTTGGTTTATTCCAACCAAAATTCAACGACTGCCCAACATTGGAGCTCGACGTCAACAAACATTGGATTTAGACGTCAACCCGACTTTCATTTTCAACCAAAATCCAACGTCTGACCGACGCTGTAGTCTATATCCTGTGCCTACTGGGTTACTGTAAAAAAGCCTGGTAAGGTCTTATAGTGTATTTGATATCAATTACGTCAATGTTCAGTTCAGGATCATACAAATCGTGCAGTTAGCCAACATTAATACTATGAGCTCAATAAGCAATGATTAAGAAGTGAACTGTTATTAACAGATATGTGTGTGTTTGGCAGGAGGAAGCAGATGTCTGGTGCTGATAACCATGAGTCTCGGGCTGGTTTGTCTTCTTCTACTGATCACCATCATGCTGCAGTATTTCATGATCACAGCAGAGAGAGAAGAGATGAAGAGTTACAAGAACACAGCTAATCAAACTCAAAACTGCATATGTGGCAATTACACTGAACCAACACTGGATTCAGATCGCAATGTCCCATCTTTGAGTGATCAACTAGAAAAGAAAGCTTTCAAACAAGGTTAATACAAATCAATTTCAGTGTCACTGTAAAACCTAACAGTAATATTTACTCAATTCAATTGAGTTCACTGCACTCAAATAATACCGAAACTTGAAGTGACTTGAATGACTGAAACAGAGCTCAAATATTTCAGGTCATCTTCTGTAGTGGAGGACTTCAGCACTGAAACACACACCACTGTGTCTTTTCTGCTGTAATATTACTAATGAATCTTCTCATTTGTGTGAATCTTCAGGTGTTTCTTCAGGACTGATGCCCAATGAAACTGTTTACTGCACTGATCACAGTTAAATGGTCTTTTTTCATAATGAGAAGCATTACACATCTTCATGATGTGATTTCAGAGAGATCATCATATCTGGTCATCAACTGCTGTGCACGATTATAATCTATATTTTAATATCATGAAAATAATTTGTTATAAATCACTAGTTTGGTCATGAAACTCTAGATGGCGCATACTTGACATGTAATCTGTAAGTAATCACATAATTTCCAAAGCCTTTCTAACATTAACAGAGGAAGACTCTAGAAGCTTTTGTCTCTGTATTCTTGATAAGCACGAGAGCACATACAAAAACATGAACTGCTGCAAGAAAACATATTAAGTAATGTCACAAAGAGAAAGTTGCACAGCGGTATGTATATTGGCTTGTTTCTGCTTGTTTTGACATGAGCGCCACCTACTGTCAGAGAGTGATTTTGCATTGCTCTGAACATTCCAGGTTACTTGACTGTAACCCTGTTTCCTGAAAAAAGCTACAATCTATGCTGCGCTGCTTAACGCATTGGGAATGAGAATACCCACGCAGCCGTGCCTGAAAGTGTCTGGACGGTTGTGTAGGTGTGCTCACAAGAACGCAAGAAGGCCCTAGACATTAGCTTGTGATGTCGACTCAAGGACATGAGAGCCCGGAGTGGTATGAACATCCAAACTATAAAATCTTATGAATGTGTGCGAAGAGGACCAGCCTGCCGCATCACAAACAAGTTGTAAGGGGGCACCTTGCCAGAACATTAGAGGAGGCGACTCCCCTGGTGGAGTGAGCCCTCAGACCCGTTGGTGAAGCTAAAGGCCTCATTATGCTTCTGCGTCAGGTTGCGTTGCATCGCGTTGAATCTGACCAATCACAGCCCTTGCGGTCTGCGTCGCCTCGACGCGTAGTTAAAATTTTTTGGGGGTGCACGTCGAGCTACCGCGTAGGGGTCAGAGAGGGGTACGCGGCGACGCAGAGGGCTCTGCGGGGGTACGCCGTCGATTCGACGCAGAAGCATAAAACAGGCTTTAACCACCGTGCCTCATAGGCAAGAGCAATAGCATCCCTGACCCAATGTGACATGGTCTGCTTGGTGGCGGCCTCTTTGTTACGCCCCCCATAACAGTTTAACAGTTGTCGTAGGGCGGCAGTGGCTCAGTGGTTCATGTAGGTTGTCTACAAACCCGAAAGGTTGGTGGTTCTATCCCCGGTTCCACCTGTCGAGGTGTCCATGAGCAACACACCGAACCCCGGCTGCTCCCGACGAGCTTGTTAAGAGCAGGTGTTCATCACTAATGCTCAACAATCACTTCAATTCTTGACTGCAATATCTACTTTTAGTGAACTCAACTGAAATAATTTCAAAGTACTCATAACTATTGGTTTTTATAAACTTAAATTAATTGTGGTAATTGATTGATTGATTGATTTACTTTATTAATCCCCCAAGGGGAAATTTATATGTCACAGCAGCACAAAAATACAATAATAAAATAAACAACAACAACATACACAACAACAACAACAACAAGTCTTGTTCTCAAATATACAATTTTCAAGCATTATGACCATGATTATATACAACATGATTATAATCTGTTCCATCAAATGTAATGAGCTAGCTTAATTAATTGGATTTGACTTTGTGTGTGATATTGTGAGCTAGCAGTAACTGCAAGTACTCTGAGTTCATTTAAAGTTTGTCATTTCACTGTTTTTACTCAAAGTGAAGTTTCAGCTATATACAGTATTAAATGCAGTGTAAAGTTTAATTGTGTATTAAGAAATATTGTTTTAGTGAACTTGATTAAAATAAGTTGAGAGTATCTATTGTTTTTTATAAACTTAAATGAATTGAGGCAATTGGTTTCCTCAAATGAAATGAGTTAGCTTAACTTGTTGAGTTTTACAGTGATAGTGTGTTTTGTTTGTTGTATGTTTTTTCTTTATCCTTGCTGTTTTTAAAAAGTGTGTGGTTTCTTTAGATGGGTTTTTCATTTCCATGGAAAAGAAGACCTGGTCTGACAGCAGAAAGTTTTGCAGGGATCGTGGTGGAGATCTGGTCATTATCAAGAGTGAAGAGAAGCAGGTGAGTTTGTGTGAGCGAGTGTCTGTTAATGAATGAGAGGAGTGAATGAAGGAGACACACTTATTCATGTTTTTATTCACACACAGAGGCTTGTATCCTCATTTGTCAAGGAGAGGTTTGGTGTACCTGTGTGGATTGGTTTGTCTGACGCAGAGAATGAGGGCAACATGAAATGGGTGGATAATTCACCACTGAATGAAGGGTAAGTGCTGAAACATTCACAAAAAAAAAAACTATTTTTTCCGTCTAATTTTAAAAACCAGAAAATCATAAGCCTGAGAAAACAGCTGAAGACACAAGACTCTTTCAATATAGAAAAAAACATCCTTACTTTAGTTGAGTATAGTTGATTGTTGGGTTGTGAATAACTGAAAATCTAATACATGTTATTCAGGTTTTGGATGAAAGGTGAGCCGAGTAACAATGATGGAAATGAGGACTGTGTTGTAATGAATCTAAGACTCGTCCTGTTCAACTGGAATGATGTCCCATGCTCAGTGCACAGCAACATTATTTGTGAATAAAATTATTCATCTCACCTTGTCATGCATTTACTTGTATTATTTTATGGCATAAAATCATAAAAGTCTTTAGATTCCTGCCTTTTAAAATCATGTAAGCTCATTTCATCGTATATAAATTGCTTTCATGATGTCTGCTTAATTTTAGAATTTTCTGTAAATTATATTTTGGATATTGATATCATAGACAATTTTGGAGCCCCAAACCGCTGTGGTGTGTTCATGTTAATACATCCTCATTCTGTTTGTTATCATGTATCTCCTGAAGTGTTCAGCGGTGGACGAAGCTCACAAATCATGTACTTGATTAAAGTAATAAAATATTCCTTCAGGAAAAAATATTAAGAACTCTTTGGCTGACAGACTGAATCACTTGTCACAGTGTAAACACTTGTAAGGTTTTTGTGCTTTTTGAAAGTGAATGAAAGTCTTCTCACACTCAAAGCATGTGTACTCTTTTACACCAGTATAATAACGTATAATAACTGCACACTGTTAATCATTAGTAAACAGTTAATTCATCATTTATAAAACATTAACCCTCTGGGGTCTGAAATCACGCCGGCGTGATTTTCTCGCTTTTTTTCTTATCAGTGCAAAATAGACTCAAAATACTTGGTTGATTTTGATCTTACATATAAGTGTTGTACATCATAAGATTCTGTTAAGTGTCTATTATTTTTCTGTATACTCACAATAAAAACAAAGTGTTGTGCTTTTTGTCAAATAAAGAAAAATAAACATGATGCGAGTTTTGCCTTCTCTCTGTCAGTGCAGTCCATTCTGAAACGCGTCCGAAACTGAACTCATAACTCAGAAAATACTTGTCAGACAGGCACGAGAGATTTTTCTTTATGAAGCTTGAATTCTCTTCTTTTCAATTAAGTAATTTATATAAAAAACAAATATTCGGAGTTTATGTAATCTGTATGAAAAGAGAGTGATGTCAGTATTTTTTCACTCTGCTCATTACGCATTAATGTGACACGCCCACAGAGAGCGCGCGCTATTCAAACGCAAATGTTGAGGCAAGCCATGACAACGCCCACATCAGCTGAATAAAACATCCAGTTCAATAAGAATATTGTACTTACCTCGTCTTTGCTGTGAGGAATAATACTATCGTAATAATCCTGGAAAAGTTACCTCAGAAGTGCTGGTAGATTCATTACTCACTTCAGGAGCACAGATTCAGCTGATAAAATAAAATAAAATATTCTACTCAAGTAAAAGTACTACTACTTCAATGAAATTTTACTTAAGTACAAGTAAAAGTACCGGTCTAAAAATCTACTCAAGTAAAAGTAAAAAGTAGCTAATTTAAAATGTACTCAGAGTAAAAGTTACTGAGTTACTTTTATAACAGCGGGGGTGGGGGGCTCTCCCGTGTAGGTTTGGAACGGTATTAGATTTTCACAGTATGATAATGTCTCAGAAAAAAATACGGTTTATGGTATTAATTAAAGGGATAGCTCACCCAAACATGAAATTTAGCCCATGATTTATTCACCCTGATGTCATAGATGTGTATGACATTCTGGTGTTAGATGAATACAATCAGAGTTATATTTTAAAAGTCCATTAAAGTGCATCTATTCAGCATAAAAGTCCTCCATATGACTCCGGGGGGGTTAATAAAGGCATTCTAAAGCGAAGCAAGGAGTTTAAGAAAAAAAAATCCACATTTAGCATTAATGTAAACACATTTAAGTAAAATTCTAGTTTCCGGCCAAACGCAGTCTACTTGCGTCTAAAGCACAACTTGCGCAATTTATGACGTCGAAGTAGCGTAGTGCGTCCTGGCGTAGCAGCACGTCGCATTACTCGCATAAATTGCACTTTAGACTTAAGAGGAAATCCGTATGTTCGTGTGGCCGGAAGCTAGTTATTTTACTTTAAAAAGTTTTAAATATGGAATTTTTTTACACAAACTCAATGCTTCGCATCAGAAGGCCTTTATTAACCCCCAGACCGTGTGGAGCACTTTTATGATGGACAGATGCACATTTATCATGAATGGATGCACTTTTATGATGGACAGATGCACTTTTATCATGAATGGATACTTTTATGATGGACAGATGCACTTTTATCATGAATGGATGCACTTTTATGATGGACAGATGCACTTTTATCATGGATAGATGATAGATACTTCAAAACAGAAACGGCCATTCACTGCCATTATAAAGCTTGGAAGAGCCAGGACATTTTTTAATATAACTCGGTTTGTATTCGTCTGAAAGAAGAATGTCATACACATCTAGAATGACTTCAGGGTGAATAAATCATGGGCTAATTTTCATTTTTGGGTGAACCATCCCTTTTGAATTGATCAATTTATCAATTATTAAATAAACGGTATCATTAAATTATGGTTATTATTATTATTATTATCATCAGTTAAAATGACAGTTAAATGAATGAAAACAGGTTTTTTGGTTTAACAAATGCTTTTATTATAACAAACTTAAAACCATTTGTTTGTTTTGTTTAATAAAATTTCAATAAAGCATGTCTAAATTCAATAACTGATCATTAGGATTAACAACTATTTTTTACATGAATAATTTATTAAAATGTTTAAGAATAATAGAGTCATATGAAATGTATTTTATTCAGAAAATGAATGTTTCTTTTTATAATTAATACAAATAAATGTGAACTTTTATCCTTTTATTTTTGGGAAGGTTCTGCAAAACAGATTTAATAAATTAAACCACGGACAAAAAAAAGATAACCTTAAATTATGTTTAAATTTAATTTTTAAATTCATATCATTGTTGTTATTATTTTGAGAAGTACATTCTATTGTAGGCCTAAAATAGTAGGCTGAAAACACAATGAGCATCAGGCGTACCTGAGTATGTTATAGACGACGCGGCGCAGCTCATTCACACAGAGGCGCATAACAAGCGGAATATTTACACAGCAGTCTTTTTGCGCTTTCATATTCAGAGACCATGTCGCGATTGGATTTATTGCACAGCTCTACTTTCAATTTATTCATATGGCCTACATCATTGCGTGTTTTACATGATACCTGCGTTATGTAAATGCGATTAGCATGACTGGATTCCGGAATTCACTCTGCAAACGGGACATACCTTTATCTGCACAGATGGATGATGATTTGCAGCCACATTGCGTCAACATTTTTGGCAAATTGGATATCCATCCTCGAGGACAACCATGTGTTTTTCCTACATCTAAAAGTATTCACATACTGGCCATGGTTCGCTTCATAAGAATTCGACGCCGTTTCACTTTCAGCTGGGTCTGCATCACCATTTTTGCGCGTTTGTTCTCCCGCCCTTCAATCAATGCAGTAGTTTCCAGAGTGCGATTTTTTTGTTTCCCCTTGTAAATTTTTTTAAATATTTTTTTTACTCAGTAACGGATATGATTGTAAATGTAGCGAAGTACAATACTTCAAACAAAACGTACTTAAGTAAAAGTAAAATTACAGATTTTAAAAACTACTTAAAAAAGTTAAAAGTACACAAAAAGACTACTCAATTACGTAACACGAGTAAATGTAATCCGTTACTTTCCACCTCTGCCTAAATGCATTGAAGCAACTGCCATGTGATTGGTTGATTAGATAATTGCATTATTGAGAAATTGAACAGGTGTTCCTAATAATCCTTTAGGTGAGTGTATATATATATATATATATATATATATATATATATATATATATATATATATATATATATATATATAATCTCTACCCCTTCATTTTTATTTTAGTAACAATATAGTAATAAAAGGTTAGTTGGCTTATGGATATCTATGAATATCAGTGGTTCTTAACTAAAATTCATTACTAATTCTAGGTAACTAACGTTACCGTTTCATTTTAATTTCTAGTTAAAACATTCTGTCATCAGTTACTCAAATTGTCAAACCTGTATAAATTTCTTTGTTATGATGAACACTAAGGAAGACATTTTGAAGAATATTTGTAAACCAAGCAGATCTGGGGCACCATTGACTTCCATAATATGAAAAAAAAAAAAAGAATATGGAAGTGAATGTGCCCCAGATCTCTTATTAAAATTCTTCAAAGACAGCAGAACAAATTATACAGGTTTAGAAAAACTCGAGGGTGAATAACTGATGACAGAATGTTCATTTTTGGGTGAACCATCCCTTTATATGCACTGTTCGATTTCTGGTTACAGCCTGTATGTTTCGGGTCAAATTGACCCTAATTGGATTCAATACAATTCCCCAAAAATCATGCTATGAAAAAACAAAAACACAATCAGGTACAAATAATGAACTTTTAATATCAATACTTTTCACACATTACAAAGAATAAATATATGAATTTATAAAAATAAAAATTACCACCATTTTTAAGACTGCCCCTCCCCGACACCGGTGGGACACTTGCCATTATATATTTTACATTAATATTTTAGTTTAGCCTGATAATATTGAGAAATTATATATAATTTGAAAGCTTTTAGACTTTAGTTTTCATATTTGGGGACTGATTTTCAAAAGAAATGACAGAGATAAATAACAATAGATTCTTCATTTGTGATACAGTGCCAAACTTGAGTCTGTCCTCTGAAGTATTCAAGATTTGTAACAATTTAAATTGGAAAAGTCATTTTTAAGTTAATTCTCAATAAGTGGGACAGACAGTTAACATGTAGTTAACACATTCACAAACTTTGAAAATAAAAAGTTGTTAAACACCGCGAAACACTGGCACTTCAGGACTAGAGTTCTGACAAAGATTTGTATTTTGGGTCTGTATTTGCTTTTGATATATGAGGGTCAAATTGAGCCACGAACAGCAGGTTTGTAAAAAATTTCTGTATGCACATTTAATAACACATCAGTGTGTTTAAACTTCACATGCATGTTCATGTCCCTAAATGAAAAGTGTTAGGTAAAAGAAGTGAAATAAGTCACAAAATTTAAAGGGGTCATTACATGTTTAAAAAAAAAAAAAAGTTATTATGTTCCCTTAGGTGCAACTATAGTACTGCTAAATTTAAAGGGGTCATTACATGTTTAAAACAAAAAAAAATGTATTATGTTCCCTTAGGTGCAACTATAGTACTGCTATTTTTTTTTTTTTGAAAATAAACTTTTAAAGTTTAGTGATTTATGACCTTTTCCCACCCTGTTCTCAACCTCATTCAAACAGTCTGTTTTGGAGGTGTTTCCCCTTTAAGAGTTCAGTGTTAACGCCCACTGTTATGATTGGCTAACGTAAAGTGCTTATGGATAAATTATTAATGCCCTCTAGTCAGAACATGTGCGGATTCTGTGGAACTGTTTACAATAGTAGCGGGTGCTGCCGATTGCTGCGTGTGAGGTGATGCCTCTTGCAATGATACAACCCTATATGTTTGAGCCAGAATCAGATGAGGAATCAGAAGAAAATGAACCATCACCACAACAACTACGAATGGATCAGCCTGTGTCCACATAGAAAGTTTGAAACTTTTATACGGTCAGTTTGACAGCCTACATCTTTAACACTAGATCTACCAAGGCGGTCATTTTGACCGTTTTTAAATTTTACAGTGTAATAACTTTGTTAAAATAAAATCAATGTGGCTGTAGGACTCTAACTTTTCCTAAATATGTGTATATTTTATTCTGACACTGTTATTTTATTAAAATCACAAAACACAAAACAGTTCTGACTATTTCTACCTAGAATGGCCATAGCGTTCATTTTGACCGCACGCATTATAGATATCATAAGTCCGCTACATTTCCCGCCATCAACGCGCACATATTGTTCAAGAAGTGTACAAATGAGCAAGTTTCTCAGAGGGACTTCATCACGCGACTGGCAAGCGAACTTCGCTCCGACAACATGAAATCAAAAGCCACACAACTGGTGGTGCGATAGCCGGGCCCGGGCAGGAGCAGCAGCTGATGGAGAGAACGAGGCAGTGCCAAGTAAGGAGGAACTGCGAAAAAAATAAAACCAAGGAGACATGTGCCAAATGTCACAAAGTAGTGTGTGGGAGCTGCACACGAAATGCGGTGTTTGTGTGGACTGCGTACGCGTTAGTGAATGATTTTTTATTATTTTTTTTTTTTTGCGTCGTTCAAATTAGCCCTTTATTATTACCTATCGTAACATTGTATATCCATTTATTTTTAGATTTTGAATTGATTATTGAACTAATTTACAAACAGGGCTGTACTAAACGGTATGAAGCTTTGACGTTTCCTAACTTTTTTGCATGTCTATTCACGTGGTGAGTGTGGTGAAAAATATAATTTTGATGCAAAATTTTCCTTACATTTCCTTAGACCTGTCGGGGCAATCTTTCTTTTGTGCTTGTTTAAGGGCGATGACGTTATAACATGACGACAGGAATTAAAAGCATCATTGGAAAACTTAAAGAGAAAGGTTAAAATGTAGATATGACATGACGAAAATTATGTTCAGTACGGCCATATGACCGTCAAAGTATGAACGGTCAGAATGACCGCTGTGGTCGTTCTAGTAGTTATGGAATTCTGGTAGTTCTAGTGTTAAATACGGGGCCTGAACATGGCGGGGCCTGAACATGACGGACTCTGAAAACAATATGCACGTAAACTAAGTAAAAACACGGTGATAATGAATGAAACTGGAATTAACGTTTTAAAAAGTTTTAAGATTAAATACATTACTTACAGTTTGCGTCGTAGTTGTATGGCCCAGAATAGTCATCACGGCCTGATCCGTAAGCAAAAGTTTTCTGGCAAAGCCAGCATCGTACTGCGTTTTGTTCTCAAAACAGTCATCCATGAAATGCAGAGAACACACGCTTAAATAATCACTGCCGTGAATGGGACATCCGCAAAAAATAAATTGCATCCATTTTTCCCTGATGTCTGGATCTTTAGGCAGTGTATTCAAACATGTAGTTTGTCCACAGCCAGGAACAGCACATCTGCGTGGCATCGCAACCTTGTAAACAGACCCACTCGCTGCACGTCGAGTGGGCTACATGTGACCGTGACAACGATGCGAAATGAGGCGTAGCTGTCTTTCGCTGGAGGCGGTCATATGCAAATGACTGGTACGTCACTTCGTACCGTGACGTCACTAAGTACAAAGGATCTAGAACGAGCTGGATTTAGAGCTGGATTAAATAAATGCTTTGTTTATAATGGGGAGGACGTCTTAAGCTATGAAACTTGCAGGAGGTTTTAATAATAATAATAATAATAATTTGTTACATTTATATAGCGCTTTATCTGGGACCTCAACGCGCTTTACAAGGAAGGGGGGAATCTCCTCAACCACCACCAATGTGCAGCATCCACCTGGATGATGCGACGGCAGCCATACTGCGCCAGTACGCCCACCACACACCAGCTTACTGGTGGAGAGGAGACTCCGATCAGTATACAGGGATGATTAGGAGGCCATGATGGACAGAGGCCAATGGGCAGATTTGGCCAGGATGCCGGGGTTAGATCCCCTAATCTTTCTAAAGACATCCTGGGATTTTTAATGACCACAGAGAGTCAGGACCTCGGTTTAACATCTCATCCGAAGGCCGGAATGGTACGAAGACCTCTTAAATACCAAAAGATCAAGGCAAATTTGGTTTCTATGTCATGACCCCTTTACAGGAAAAAAACAAAAATCTAAATGGGTAAAATTGTCCTGCACCGTACATAAAAGTTAAAAAAAGAAAAGAAAATGTAAACACTTACATCATCAGCTCAAAAGAGTACACAGCTTTGAGAATGTATTCTCTGATGCCCATATATGGTAGAAAAAAAGATTAAAATCAGTACAAACGTAATAGGCTTGCAGAACCACTGCTATACTCATTGGCATTCTTCTACCCATATTAGATTCTGATCATGATTAATTGTTTATCCCCATATTAAGAAAATGTCAGTGATAACATTGTTCTCTAAATTTTAACACCATCTTTTCTGTATACAGACTGAAACAAGAATGAGTACAGAGGTGATTCAGTGGACAATCCAAGATGTGGCTAATTGGTTGACTGCAAACAGTTTCCAGGAATTCATCCCTATATTTCAAGGTTAATCTGACCGAAATGCCCACTCTCTTTAACTGTCCACTATGCAGCAAACAAACATTCTCCCTAATTAAACAGATTCGACATATTGGCCTTTACCATCAAAATGAACCAAAATTTGAATTCACATGCGGACTGAACGGTTGTAGCAAGACCAACAAAACCTTCAGTTCCTATAGATCACATATTTTTTGCAAACATAGAGATCTTCTTTCATTGGTCAGTGAAGAAGAGGAAGCTTGTGATGATAATGAGCATTGTAACTCAGAGGAACATACGGAGGACTTTCATGGTCTTGAAGAGGAGTTACCTAACACTAAAGTGGAGGACATTGCTAACTGCAGAGAGTTTAGAACAGAAGATTTACTGCCAAACCTCAAACGCAATCTTTGTCTCTTCATTTTGAAATTAAGAGAGAAACATTGTATTGCAGCCACAGTTCAGATCAGTATTGTGGAGAACCTGCAAGTCATCTTTCAGGAGTTCACCACTCATTATGCTGAGATTTCACAACAACATCAAATTGACACTGATGCTGATGACAATTTATCTGAACTACTTGATCAGCAAAATTTGTTTGATGAATGCCTTCGACAGATCAGTAGTGAATGGATGCTTGACCACTATTGTGAAGATGAACTTGAATAGATGAACTACTTACCATGATTTCTGACTATGTTGATGTGGAGACTGTCTCCACCGCATGGATCACATGTATCTTCAGGTGACTTTTAATAGAACAGTTCACTGTAATAAAAGTCTTCTCACACTCCAAGCACATGTACTCTCTCACACCAGTATGAATTTTCTGATGTTGTCGTAAATATTGCAGCCGTGAAAAACTCTTTCCACATTCAGTTGTGATGACCCAAAAAATGTTTTTCCACATTGATCACATGTGAACGGCTTCTCTCCAGTATGAACTCTCATGTGAGTACGAAGGGATGATGATTGTGTGAATCTCTTCCCACACTGATCACATGTAAATGGCTTTTCTCCCGTGTGAACTCTCATGTGAATCTCCTGATGTTGTTTGGTTGTGAAACTCTTTCCACACTGATCACATGAGAACGGCTTTTCTCCAGTGTGAACTCTCATGTGAATCTCCCGATTTTGTTTGCTTGTGAAACTTTTTCCACATTGATTACATGAGAACGGCTTCTCTCCAGTGTGAACTCTCATGTGACGCTCAAGATTTTCTTTTTTTGAGAAACTCTTTCCACATTGATCACATGTGAACGGCTTCTCTCCAGTATGAACTCTCATGTGAATGTTAAGGGATGATAATTGTGTGAAACTTTTTCCACATTGAACACATGTGAACAGCTTCTCTCCAGTGTGAACTCTCATGTGAATCTCCAGATTTTGTTTGCATGTAAAACTCTTTCCAAATTGATTACATGTGAACAGCTTCTCTCCAGTGTGAACTCTCATGTGACGCTCAAGATTATGTTTTTTTGAGAAACTCTTTCCACATTGATTACATGAGAACGGCTTCTCTCCGGTGTGAACTCTCATGTGAATCTCAAGACTATGTTTGGCTGTGAAACTGTTTCCACACTGAGTGCAGGTGAAAGATTTATTGGCTCTTCTTTTCTTTACAAATGTCTGTTTAGTCTTTGAGCGACTCAAAGGTTTTCCTCCAGGTTTGACATGATGTTCCTCCTTCACTTCACTCAGTTCTTCTCTCTCCTCCTTCACTTCACTCAGTTCTTCACTCTCCTCCTTCACTTCACTCAGTTCTCCTCTCTCCTCCTTCACTTCACTCAGTTCTTCTCTCTCCTCCTTCACTTCACTCAGTTCTTCTCTCTCCTCCTTCACTTCACTCAGTTCTCCTCTCTCCTCCTTCACTTCACTCAGTTCTTCTCTCTCCTCCTTCACTTCACTCAGTTCTTCTCTCTCCTCCTTCACTTCACTCAGTTCTTCTCTCTCCTCCTTCACTTCACTCAGTTCTTCTCTCTCCTCCTTCACTTCACTCAGTTCTTCTCTCTCCTCCTTCACTTCACTCAGTTCTTCTCTCTCCTCCTCCACTTCACTCAGTTCTTCTCTCTCCTCCTTCACTTCACTCAGTTCTTCTCTCTCCTCCTTCACTTCACTCAGTTCTTCTCTCTTCTCCTTCACTTCCATCAGGTCTGAAATGAAAGAAAAAAAGTTTAATTGCATTTTCAGTACATCAAAATTCAAAGAGAGAAATATGATTATAAAGTGAAAGGGCATATAGTGAGCCCTAAAATATTCCCATAATTTTTACGAGTTTTTATAAATTAATTATGCATGTCCATCATGGCCTCCTAATCATCCCTGTAAACTGATTGGCTTCATCACCATCTCCTCTCCACCAGTAAGATGGTGTGTGGTGGGCGTTCTGGCGCAATGTGGCTGCCGTCGCATCATCCAGGTGGATGCTGCACATTGGTGGTGGTTGAGGAGATTCCCCCCTACTATGTAAAGCGCTTTGAGTGCCGAGAAAAGCGCCATATAAATGTAAGGAATTATTATTATTTATTATTGTCCCTGAAAATCTCCATGAATGACGACATATTGTAGTTAACTTATTTCTTCTAAAGTGTAGAAGATTCAGAAGCGAAGACCAGAAGACACGGTTGTATCTTAAGCAGGTTCTTTATTGCACACGAGCTGGCGTTGCTGTAGTCTTCAAGCTCGTCGCGAGTCTAACTAATGCCGAGTTCAGACTGCACGATTTTCAAAGTAGTCGGGTCACTGTTCTTTTCACACTGCATGACTATCTTGGCCAGCATTCAGTCGCTGCTGTGTTCACACTGAACGATGGATCGGCGACAGGAGGTTTCACACTGCATGACTTTACAAGAGGAAGAATCGCCGACAACTGTTTGACACGCAAACTACGTTTCACAACCAAACACACGCGCGAAGTGATAAGAAAATAACGCAAGATCACGCGTGCGTGAGACCGGAGTTCTCGCGCGAGACTCAAATTGTTATTAAAAATTATAGCCTGCAAGAAGCTTGCGATCCCAATCTGTGAGCTGATTTGCAGCGAAAAGGAGAAAAAAAATAAGATTATGCAGGAGGAAATGGTTGGGGAGAGAGATCAACTTGTTGAGCTCTGAGCAAGGATTGTGTGTTCTACAAAGAGAGTTGAGGGTAAAGAAATAATTTTGCAATGTGCTGCTGGTCAAGCAATATGTAGGCTACTTTGTTTCTGTTTGATATAATTGTAAATATATCTATTAAAATACTGATATTCTGATCTATAACTCCTCCCGAACTCCCCGCTGTCCTGTATCTTGCTCTCTCATTGGCTGTCGGTCATCGCCGATGTAGTTTTCAGTCAGAACACTTTTCACACAGCAGGATTTTGAATCGCCGACAGGTCCAGATATTTAGCATGCCAAATATCTCACGGGTGTCGGCGACTCGTCGGCGATTCTCTCAGATCGCGTCTTTGCTCATTC
Organism: Semotilus atromaculatus; assembly: GCA_031834385.1. Classification (NCBI taxonomy): domain Eukaryota; kingdom Metazoa; phylum Chordata; class Actinopteri; order Cypriniformes; family Leuciscidae; genus Semotilus; species Semotilus atromaculatus. The sequence goes on from JAULUF010000031.1 coordinate 3,377,085, forward strand.
ACACTGCATGATTGTCACTCGCGTGAACGAGCACCGATTTACCTGTGATTTCGGGCATTTGTCGGCGATTTCTCAAAACCTGTCGCCGAGCCAAAATCGGGGCTAAAATCGTGCAGTCTGAACTTGGCATTAGCGAAAACATTTTCCTTACATTTATATCTTTACAAAGGGGAGGGATTTACAAGGCATGTAAATGACGTAAACAGGTTTGGGAAACCAGTTCTAGACTGAGACTGTTGCCCCTCCTAATCCAATCAACATAACTATTCATACAGTGAAACTCAAGAACAGGCCCAAGAGATTCAGTAATCTGCTTACAATAGAGAGAAACAGGAATGTCAGGAAGAAGCAATTAAGAGTATCAGTAATCTGACAAATACAGAAAGACAGGATTTGCCAGATTCTCTTGCTGGAAACTGTTTCACAGCTGATCCTAACCTGAAATGCTAAATTCAACAAACAGAACATTTCTCAGTTTATATACTTTTGTATTGGAATCTAAATTAAACATATTCTTAAATTTGTAACCCTTCAATATTTTTAGATGAAATATGGGTAACACATTCACTATTAACTACAACTTTTGCTTCAATAAACTCCTAATTTACTGCTTATTAGTAGCAAGTGAGGTGGTTTTTTTAGCGTTCAAGTTTCTAAAGCTGTGAGAAAATCAACGCCATGAATCTAAACAAGCAGCGTTCCAATTTTAAGGTTGATATCTCAACAATGAGCTTCTACTAGATGAAATGTGTTTCATTCATTTCCAATGCACTCATTTTTGACCATGAATAATACGAGTGTGACTATTTTTTTCAGGACTGATTTGTCCATGATTTGTATGTGTGTGTTGACAAAGCAAATGGCCAAACCTTTACCAATTGAAGGATTGTTTGTTTCTAATTAACTTTAGTCAGATGTATAACCTTTATCAACTGGGTTAAGATCAGGGTTCTCAAGTTTGATCAAAAGCTTGGAGTGAGATCACATGCGGTTAGGGGAGGAGCCATAATGGAGCCACGCCCCCGTCCATCCCCGCCCCCCTTGTTTACCCATTGTTCATAATTAACCAGCACAAATTGAAATTATAACAACTGGTAAATCGGATAAATGACAGAGCAATTCATCACATCAAATATACTCTTTAATGTTATATTTAAAAATTACAAATATACTAAAATTACAAAAATATAACAAATTGCTCCAGTTTGGAAAAACAAATATTTTTGCATTTTGAATGTGTCTTAGTCTTAAAGATAAAATCTTAAAAGATTTTAAAGATAAAATATATTTTTGCTTTTTCCCTGACATCTTTGAAAAATACAAATGAAAAATGATTAATGTAGACTATGTTTTGACAGGATATCAAATATTACCCAGAGCACTCTGCTTTAATACATGTAGCCTTAATGTAACTAGAAATACTATTAATACAGTATATTATACTTATAAATAAAATGAAGAAATACATCTTCATTCCTTCCCATACCCACTAACATGTCCCTTAGTTTCAGATAACATAAGCTAGCTAAACTGAGCCAAAGCTTCTGGCCTGGTTGCAAAGTAGCCTAGATGTAGAGTTTTTTACTGCATCAATAATAATGTATACGATGGGCTATATATATTAACTGTTCTAGAAAAATGTTAGACGAGCTTTCTTCCAAATTACCTTCTCCATCACGACAATCGGATCACGACGCGTGTTCGCGCGATGTTGTTGCTTATAACGAAACGAACGTACAGTGGCCGAGAATGTTCCGTCAACTTCCGTATGTTCGCGCATTATGTTGCTTTGTAACGAACGCAATCTGGCCGAGATACGTGCTGGAGGCAGGAAACTCCACTTTGTGTGCCTGAGCCTCGTATACAACGTTATATAAAGCTTGCAGGACAACTTGGTTGGCATTGCCTTTTCAGCGTGAGAAATACACAGTGTGGCGTGTGAGCGTGTGAACTGGTTGAATTGCGTGTGTCTCACGGCCAATGCGTGATACTTGAGAACCCTGGTTAAGATTCTTAGAAGGCCGACATGCTAACATCTAGGGATGGGTATCGTTAAGGTTTTAACGGTATTACTACTCTTACCGATACTGCTTATCGATCCGGTACTTTACCGGTATTTTTATCGGTTCTTTTTGTTATATTAAAACAATATATTTAGAACATAATTAATATTGCTTTATATTTTGAAATGTAAAATAAATATTAATAGCAAAATAAAAGCAATGCTTTAACAAAACAAATAAAACATGTAGGCCTATGTTATGCAGAAGGGTGCATTGTTTTGTGTTTTATCTACAGAAGACATAGGACACCAAAAACAAAACGCATGGTCAAACAAACAAAGTATACAATAAAACGAATATACAAATTATATAACCAGTGCTTTAATTTCAGTAATGTTGACATTACTGTGCAGGTGAGTAAAAAAGACATTTAATAAAGTAATCAAATGTAAAATAACACTGCATAGTTTATCATAGATAGATTAAAGCTTATAAAAGCCAAAATGATTCATTCAAGAGCTGCGACTGATTTTCTCTTTGCCTGTTGTTTGATTCACATTAATGGAGCAATCGTCAGCACGTTTATTAGACTGCTGCCTCTTTAAGACCAAATGCAGATCTCATCATTATTAGGCCTACATCATATTTTCTCCCAACTATTTACGCCCATTTAAGACATACACTGTTTTTAAATGAATAAACTGTTTAAGTGAATCTCCAAGACGGTCATTTTGACACATGTTTGTGTATATTTGATCGTTTGGACGCGCACACGAAGCCCAAAGTATAGCCTACGTCTCGTTGCGGTGTGTTTCGGAGCGCGCGCCGCCTTTGGAACAGCTTCTATTGCGTCAATTTTGGTGATTTTAATAGCTTTTTATTATCAAACGCGTCCCGCAGTTTAGCAACAGTAGAGACGGCATTTTACAACAATCACAGATCGTGCTGATTCTGACGTTACGTTTGGGTTTTAGGGAGAAGTGACCGCTGTGAAAGGAAGTTGCGCTAGACAGAATGCGGCTTTAGTTTTTTATGGTTTTACCTCAAATATCTTATTTTTTATAATCATTGGAAGCCAAAATCGAAATCTAAAATAAAATGTGTTTAATATCAAAGAGCTAAAGTGTAACCATATACGTTTGATTGTTTAGTTCGCCTCGTCGTCACTCATTAAGCAGAGCTGTTGTGTTGTTCGCGCTGTGGCTCCGCGTGAAAGACCGCGCTCTCCCACACTCTCTCTCACTCTTTCTCTAGCAAAAATGCATCACAGACAAATGGTTCAATATTATTATATAGAAGTGGCTGGCGAGATTAAATTAGCAAGATAATGTCTTTATAGCAATAATTAATAGCACGTGTGTACTTTCTTAATTTCTCCAGAACCGACAGCAGAACCGATAATGTCCGAGCTTATCGATTCTGCGGTCTTTCAAAATTCAGCACCGGGGCCCGTTTAATACCGGGTTTCGGTACCCATCCCTACTAACATCGCTGCTGAAGAACTGTGCAACACTACAAAACTCTTCTCACCATGAGAACTCTGGTCAACAGGGTTTTTCCTGCATTTAATTTTTTTTGGCAACCGCCAAAGCAAATTTTTGTCCCGCCAAAGTCTTATTTGATTGGTGAGTAAATGTAGATGAACTGCTGCGCTTGTGACAGGGCGCATGTTTAATCGAAAGAACGAGCAAAGAGAGAACACCACAAAAGTCTCCAATAACACCAGTTATACCAGTTATACAAGTGTCACTAGATTTGTCGCTAGTCGCTTTTGACAAATTATTTGTTTGTGTGTTATAATAGTCCAACTACATGCATTTCAACATGGGGGGAATTATTCTTTTTTTTCCAGATTTTTTTTTCTATCTCCCATCCTGTAGCCTACTCGCGTGTAGCCTAGTGTCCGCGCCCCACCGGTTGAGAACCACTGCATTAATGCAAACAAATCAAACCATATTGTAAAGTGTTTCAAAGAAATAATTTACTCAGAACATCTCTTAAAATAAGAACGTACGTGTGCTTTCCCCGTTTTTTTAGTAAGAGCAGCCTACATGGTTAGTAAGATTTAGCCTTAATAAACTACAGTATTTACAATTTAATTTTATTCAAGACTATTAGTTAAAATAAACTTTTTGATGCTACTTTTTTTCTACTTTTTAATATTGATATGATTATATACCCAAATAATTATATGGTCTAGTAAAGAAGGATTTTATCTTACAAAGCTATGAAATCCGAGGTAAAATCACAGCTTTTTTCAAAAAAGAGGGCAAGAAAGGATGACTGTCTGCCGGCCACCACCGAAGACCATTTTTGACCCAGTAAAAACCCTGGTCAAGCTTATTTATTTGATGTATTAGAGCATACATGGGCAATATACGGCCCGGGGGCCGGATCCGGCCCGCATAGTGCTTCAATCCGGCCCCCGCAATGAGCTCGCAATTTGGATGAAACAGCCTTCAGGCTGACAAGACATGACATTTCTCTGTACTGTATATGTGTTGTAGCCATTAAAGAAAACATATTTAGTTTCATATTTCATAGAAGTCCAAGATGGCTGCCGCAGCATGTGGAGTTACTACAGGCAGGAGCAAAATGACTATGAAGCAGGATGAGATTGTTTTGATGGCTGGGGACCATTTTGGATCAGAATGGATTGTAAACTCCACTAAACTGCTGGTTGAACTGTGTCCAGGCTCTACTCGCAAGCTTGTGACAGCCTTGATGTGTCTTGTCTGCTTGGTAAGATCGAACTACTAAGTGTGGATATTACAACTATGAAACAGGTTGTTTCTGTGCAGGCAAACAGCTGTAACGATCTGCGGATTATCAATACGGACATAAACCAACACTTGAGTGCTATTGAGCAGCCTAGAACAAGGCTGAGGAGAGGGCCTGTTCTCCAAACTAACAAACATGTAATGACTCAGAGAGTGTCCACTCCTCAAGCCTGGGAGAAGACCATAGATGACATGGAGGGGCAGACCAGCGAAGGAGATTCAAGCCAGGTGGATAATTCTGCTGTAGGCCTGGGCAGGCTAACCAGTGCTGCAAAAGAAGACTCTCATGTGAAGTGGAGCGACATGGTAGCTACTCCACCCTGGAACTCCAGAGGCATTTGAGCGACGTCCGTTGTTGACGCCCCTCTGGAAATGGGTTCTCTATGACGCTTTGCCAGACCCTAACTCAGTTACAACTGAGAATGGTCTGGTTTTAACCAGGCTAAGCCAAAGTTCCATTAAGTTATCCTTGATTGATGATATTTTTACAACATTGTTCAGTTTCATGTTGCCATTTATTATGCATGTCCCGTAAATCAAATTAAAATTTTGTGAGATGCATAGACCTATTCCATGTTGTCCTTTATATCTTTCAAGCAAACATACATGTGGATGAAGTTGATCTGCACTCTAGATTGTTTTATTTTTTTAAATATTTAAACAAAATATGTGAAAAAAATACAAACAAAATGAATAATCACAACTGAAATCAGCTGAATATGTTTTTCATTCAGTGATGAAGGTCTCCCTCTAGAGGTATATAGCTCAATTAAATTTGATCATTCCAAGCCAGATTGCCTGAAGTCTGTATGCTAATGTAACCTGCACACATACATTTGCAGTTTTGTTAATGGGTAGTGTAGGAAATGAATCCTTGAAAGTAAATCCAGTTATTGTAACCTTAGAGTAGCTTAGGTCAGACAGGCCTAGCAAAAATAAATATCAGGCCTTGAAATAGGCTGTCAAAGTACCTGTAGAGTAGCCTTATATACTTGCATTGAATTAATTTGTACCATTTAATCATGTATAATTGCAATTGTCCAAAGTGTGGCCCTCTGTTTACTTTGCCAAAGTAACTGGCCCTCAGACTAAAACTGTTGCCCATTTTATAAAAGAATTCCAAAAAAATAAACCGTTTTGGGCTGTTTAATGTGGCGTGACAGAAGCACATGTGACCGGATCATCTCCTAATAATATTCTTAATACCAGTTACAGCTCTTACCAAGATATATTCAGAGATGATAAACAAGATGTTATAGAATAATAATTTAATAAAAACCCAAATTTGAAAAAAAAACGACATTCTATCAATTTTTAGACCTTACTGAAAACGTACCAGCGCGACATCCGACGGGTTTTCCCAGATCGCATCACATATGTTATGCTATGACCTATGTAGTGGACACGATTGTTTAACAAATAAAATGACATGAAATTATATGTAGCCTATAGGCAAAAATAATGGGATTTAAAAATAAAAAAAATACATTTATATCTGAATTTATGTAAAAACGTCCCGGGTTACGTATGTAACCCCAGTTCCCTGAAGGAACGAGACGCTGCGTGAAAACGCTGCGGGAACGCTTCCAGCGTTGTGCATCTTGAAGCTAGTATGGAATCAGCCAAAGGCGAGACGGAACGTCACGAGTGACGTCATCGACCAGGAAACTATAAAGCACACCCATGAACACAATGGCGACAGCTTCTGGAAAAGTCTGAAGCAAGTCGATCAAGGGAATGCCGGGAGTATGGCAACGACACGCAGCGTCTCGTTCCTTCAGGGAACTAGGGTTACATACGTAACCCGGGACGTTCCCTATCAGGAACGTCGAGCTGCGTGAAAACGCGGAACGCTAATACCCACGTCGCCATAAGAGCAAGTGACCGACTGTGTGAATCAAGGATTCAATTCAGCCGAAAGCACCTGCGCCCCAGGGGTGGAGCTAAGGTCTAGGTCATAAAACCTGACGAAAGTATGCGGTGAGGACCAGCCTACCGCATCACAAACGCCATGAAGAGAAACTCCTGACAATAAGGCTTTGGAAGCCGCCATACTCCTGGTAGAGTGAGCTCGGACAGTCAAAGGTGAAGGCTGACCAGCCGACTCATAGGCAAGTGAGATGGCCTCGACCACCCACTTGCTCATCCTCTGCTTAGACACTGGAGACCCCTTCTTAGGTGGTCCAAAACAAACAAACAACTGTTCTGATTTCCTCCACAGGGCAGCTCTGTGGACATAAGCATCTAGAGCCCGAACAGGGCAGAGCAGATTGAGTTTTTCCTGATCAGACGATGTAAAAGGAGGAGGACAGAAGGCCTGCAGAACTATAGGTCTGGCCACATTGGTAGGAACCTTAGGGACATAACCTGGCCTGGGGTGGAGAAAGGCCTTCACCATCCCAGGCAAAAATTCCAAACACGAAGGAGCAACCGAGAGAGCCTGAATATCTCCGATTCTCTTAAGAGAAGAAATGGCAAGGAGAAAAATAGTCTTAAAAGTAACAAACTTTTCAGAAACTTCTTCAATAGGCTCAAAAGGAGCTAGGGAAAGACCTTCTAGAACGATGGCCAAGTCCCACGCTGGCACCCTCGTGCGGACTACAGGCCTCAGCCTCAAAGTACCACGAAGGAAGCGAGTTATAAACGGGTGTCTCCCCAAAGAGACTCCACTGAAAGGGACATGGTAAGCAGCAAGTGCCGCCACATACACCTTTAGTGTGGAGGGGGATAACCCTGAGGAGAAACGCTCCTGCAGGAACTCCAGCACTGCACCCACTGGGCAGTTAACTGGGTCCAACAGGTGTTCTCCACACCAAGAAGTGAAGAGCCTCCACTTCAAGGCGTATAACTTCCTCGTGGAAGGAGCTCTGGAGTGAAGGATGGTCTCAACAACCTCGGTTGAGAGACCAGCACCTACGAGCTGGGCCCCCTCAGAGGCCAAGCCCATAGCTTCCACAACTCTGGGCGGGGGTGATAAATCAACCCGCTCGCCTGAGAGAGAAGGTCCCTCCTGATCGGAATCTCCAGAGGAGAGCCGTCTAGGAGAGATATTAGGTCCGCAAACCATACTCGGGCCGGCCAAAACGGGGCTACCAATTGTAGACTGACCCCGTCCCGGCGAACCCTCTCCAGAACTCCTGGGAGCAGAGCAATCGGGGGAAAGGCGTACAGGCGTGACCTCGGCCACGGCTGTATCATAGCATCCAACCCCAGTGGGGCTGGATAACTGAGAGAGAACCACAGTGGACAGTGTGATTTCTCCCTGGACGCAAATAGGTCTACCTCGGCACGACCGTATTGCAACCACAGGAGCTCCACCACCTCGGGGTGGAGTCTCCATTCCCCGGGCCTCGGCCCCTGCCTCGACAGGATGTCCGCTCCCTGATTTAAATACCCCGGAAGATAAATCGCCCTCAATGAAAGGAACTTCCCCTGGGTCCATAGAAGGATCTGGCGAGCCAGATTGTATAACTGGCTAGAGCGCAGACCCCCCTGAAGGTTTATGTAAGAGACCACCGATGTATTGTCGGACCGGACAAGAACATGATGACCTCTCAGGTCTGGCAGGAAGTGTTTCAGAGCCTGAAACATCGCCAACATCTCTAGACAATTTATATGCCAAAATCGATGATGGTCCTGCCACAGACCCTGGGCTGGGCGACCACTCATGATCGCCCCCCAGCCTGTGAGGGAAGCATCTGTCGTTAGCGTTACACGACGACAAAGAGCTCCCAGCACAGGTCCCTGGGACAGAAAACAAGGATCCCTCCACATGATCAGAGCACGTAGGCAGCGCCGCGTAACTACTGAGCTACTGAGTCGCATAATACCCCCAGAAAAGATGTCTTCTGTGATGGAGATAGAACACTCTTCTTGGCATTCAGCCTCAACCCCAGTTTCTTTGTGCGCGAGGACGACATCTCGATGCCGAACCGCTTGTTGTTGCGATTGAGCCAGAATCACCCAATCGTCTATGTAGTTCAATATACGAATGCCCTGGAGTCGCAGTGGAACTAGCGCTGCGTCCATGCATTTCGTGAACGTGCGGGGAGATAGAGCTAGACCGAACGGAAGAACACGATATTGGTACGCTTCGCCCCCGAAAGCGAACCTCAGGAACTTCCTGTGTTGCGGAAGGATGGAAATGTGGAAGTATGCGTCCTTCAGATATATCGTGACAAACCAGTCCTCGGATCTGATTTGTGACACGATTTGCTTTAGCGTGAGCATCTTGAACTTGAGCTTGGCTACAGCACGATTTAACAGGCGCAGATCTAAAATTGGACGCAACCCCCCATCCTTCTTTGGAACGATGAAATATCGGCTGTAATAACCTGACTCCTTGCTGGGAGGAGGAACCCGTTCTATAGCCTCCTTTTGAAGGAGTGTTTTCACCTCTTGTTCCATTACCAGAGCCTGCTCGGGGCCCACCACGGTGGGCAGGACCCCGTTGAATCGAGGAGGAGGAGATCTGAACTGATTGGCATAACCCCTCTCTATCGACTGCAGAACCCACTGAGATACTTTTGGAAGACTTTTCCACTCTGCCAGAAATTCTACTAAGGGTACCAGCCTCTCGAGGCTGGCCTCTGGAATATTTTGAGCAGCAGACACAGCGCCCTGTAACGGCGCACCGGCAGGAAACAACTGGTTTGACTGCTCTAAACCCCTCCTCAGAGGGAGCAAGCGTCCCTCGGGAAGCACTCGCTGGGCCCGTCTACGCCCCGACACGAAGGCGGGGTTGGCAGAAGGGACCCCTGAGGGTACCGGGAGAGAATGGGCAACGTCTGATGCGGTGAACACCTTTCTCTCACGGTAGGGACCACCCTCAGCATCCTGACGCCAGTGGCGTCAGGACTTCTTAGACGAAGCCTTCTTGGCCATAATGACTGTCCTCAGATCAGCCTTATGGCCAGAAGACCTCGGTTGAGAGTGTCACGCTTGGTCCCACTGCAGGGGGAGCACGAGACGCGACACTCTGTAGAGGGGGCGAGCGTCCCTCGGGAAGCGCTCGCTGGGCCCGTCTACGCCCCAACGCGAAGGCGGGGTTGGCAGAAGGGACCCCTGAGGGCACCGTGAGAGAATGGGCACCGTCAGATGCAGTGAACACCTTTCTCTCACGGTGGGGACCACCCTCAGCACCCTGACACCGGTGGCGTCAGAACTACTTTTTAGATGAAGCCACTTGGCTATAATAACTGTCCTCAGATCAGTTTAACCCCCGAAAACTTCATCTGATTTTATTGTGCCCATGCGAGGAGCTTATCGACAGCCAGGACTGACCCGCCCATCAGTCCCTGTCTTTAAACGCCGGTGCCTTAAAAGACGAATTCGTTTCAGCGGAGAGATGGCAGTAGGCGTCTCTCCAGTTTTTCTAGGCATCGCCTCATAACCGTAAATAAGCCTCAGCAATATTAAAATATTTTTTGTAGAGATCTGAGGGCTAAAAAAACACTATGAAATCGTTTTCTTCCAAGACTTCGACACCTCGGTGTGGAGATCCGGAAAAACGGCAGGCACCGTCGTGGAGGTTGCACTCGGGAAGGCAAACATAGTTTATACAATATTTTTATATAAAAAACTCCTGCCAAACTGCTGACCACTCAATATTTAATTTTTCTACAGCATGAGTAAGCACCTCCATAAGCTCCTCATTTATTTCTGTTCAGGGGAATGAGTCCTCATTATCCCCTTATTTTATAATGATTTATATAATATTATTATTAATACCAACAACATTCAGCTCCTCAGAACTGGATAGTTGCAATATTAATGCCACAGCCTGGGCAGAAGAAACCGCAGAGCGTGCTTCCAACCCAAACTGAGGCACTGAATCTAACAGTTAAAGGCTGAGATAGGGCGAGGCCTGTCTCAAACCCCGCTGTCAGATTCACCCGCGATCCCCACGACACGCGCCGCCGCTCTGCCTCGACAGACGCGGGACCCGAGCCGCGGGGAGCGCGAGCCAAACCACTCTCCTCAAAGAGTGATCGGCGGGAGCAGAGCGTTCTTATTGGAAAACGCTCGCAATGCACACAATCAGCCCCCTCGAGAGCTGACCGGGCATGCTGTACTCCCAAACAAACAACACACAGATCGTGTAAATCCCCACCCGTGAAATAACGAGTACAGGGGGGAACACACTTTCTGTAATGCTGCTCGCTTAGATATGTGAATATATATAGCCTTTTTTTTTTTTTTTTTGAAAAACTCCTGCCTAGCAATCACTAAAGACAGACAAAAACACTGGGACAGATTCACACACAGATCGCTTTGCTGAAGACAATAGAAGCTGTCGCCATTGTGTTCATGGGTGTGCTTTATAGTTTCCTGGTCGATGACGTCACTCGTGACGTTCCGTCTCGCCTTTGGCTGATTCCATACTAGCTTCAAGATGCACAACGCTGGAAGCGTTCCCGCAGCGTTTTCACGCAGCTCGACGTTCCTGATAGGGAACCTAGACTTTCAAACATCAAAATGTAATTTATTAATATGCATTAGTGTGCAAAATGACATTTAAACATTTTCCTATTCTATATTTTGCCTGGAAACGCTTCAATATGCTTGCGTGTTGCGTGAAAAATAGGCGTCGGTTCTATTTCTAGCATGTACGCGTTTTCCGCGCGTGTCACGCAGGCAGTGTGCAAGCTCTAACCTGTTAACATGGCAGCCGAAATAAAAACGGACACGCCACGCAGCTAGTGTGTCTCCGGCCTAAGCTTGCTTTAAAAAAGTGCATTGAGCTGCTTGTTTTATTTGTTGTTTGTTGATTTTCAAATATACAACTTTTTGAAATGTTACAAATACATAACAATAGATTAGTCGACTAATCGATAAAATAATCGGCAGACTAATCGTTTAATTAATAATGGTTTATCCCAGCCCTAATTAAATAACTTATTTTCTTGATCACCAGCATTTGCCTTCAGGTTTATGATCTTTAGGTTGTTAGGCTTGATGTTACACTCGTGACTACAATGCCTTGCTCAGGGTTAGGGCTGCAGCTATCGATTCTTTTTGTAATCGATTAATCTAGCACTTTATCGATCGATTAATCGGATAAAAAAATCTTTGTGTATTTTTAAACAACCAAAACAAATAATGCATAACGAAAATGATGTGGCGTGGCTGTAAAATGATCAAGCATTTGGCTTTTATTTCTAAGAAAAACCAGAGGTATTTATTCCAACTCCAAAACTAAGCATATTTATTGCAATTTTTACCCATTTAGTGTTTATAAGTGCCAGAGCCAACAATTATATAACAACACAGTTAAGTCAACTTACTGTAAACATGTATAACATGTAAAACTATGAATTAGGGGTGTGACGGTTGGTGTTATAGTTGAACACCGTAATTAGAACTCTATAACCGCCAAAACCGCGTTATTAAAATATCTTGCAGAAGGTTATACTAATATCAGTGTTGGGGAGTATAACATGTACCAGCATTATTCAGAATACAAATTATGAGTAGGCTATAAATGTCTCCACAGAACACAAAATTGGCCTATTCATTTTATTTTATTTTTCGTGTTCGCATTTATGAGGAAAACACAATGTTACGGACGTATCTGTTAAAGGTGGGGTACGTGATTTCCAAAACGGCCAGCAGATTTTGAAAATACACAACTCAAATAGTGATGGCCGGTTCGTGAACGAATCGTTCTTTTGAACCGGTTCTTTTTAGTGAACCGGTCGAACCAGTACACTAAATCGGACTGAATCGTTCGAAACAGTTCGCGTCTTGCGTCAGCGCTGAACCACAAGTTACTAAAGTTACTCACTTTCAGACATGCCTGACAGTCCCTCCGAATCGAAATAAACCAATATCCAGGAGTACATTTTATTCCAGTAACTCCAAAAGTTCACTGAACTGAGACATATGTTGGTGCTGAGAGAAGTGATGAGCACGAGCAGCTGATACTGCGCATGCGTGCACTACCGAATGCACAGGTACAGCGGTTCTCGGATCACCAGTACAGAACCGGGAACTGTTTCTTTCGGACACGTTCGACATAGCCTACTGAGAACTGATGAGTTGATGAGCTGAGCATGCGTGCAATTTTTTCTGAGGGACGAAATGTACGTTTCCTAAGTATTTAGTTAGTAGGCTACATCAGTAAGTGTAATAAAATAAAACATTTTGGAAACATGTTTATCACATAATTACTGTATTATCACTGTATTATTTTAAAGTTTGGAAACAATGATTGGATTGTAAAACTGTCAAACTAAACATTTATTATTATACTAAAATAGGCCTAATATTTTCAGGAACAGCTCATTTAATTTCTAAGTAAGTTTATATAAATCTTTGATGTAAACTCGTGCCAAGGTTTTAATGGTGCACTGCTTAGTAAGTGTTTATAATGTGTTAACATAACGAATTAAACATACTGGAGACATGCATCGATTTTTTAGTTTTATCGTCTATTCAGGTTTTAGCAGTTCTCATAGTTCAGCACACACGCGCCTATGCTACGGTTCTCGAGTCAAGAACTGGCTTTTGCAGTTCTTGAATCCCCAGTAAAGAACCGAGAACTGTTTCTTTCGGACACGTTCGATACGGAGAACCGATGAGCTGGAGATACTGCGCATGCGTGATAGAACCGTCTCTGAACAGAACGAATTCTTTCGGACGACTGATGCTGTGCTGATACATGAGCACGCAGTACGGGTGAACCCAGGACTTAAATGAGAGGGCGAATTTGGCGAAATGTAAGTTTATTTAATAACAAATAAAATGATGAAGACCATTTATGCATTTTATAAAACATGTAGGCTAAAACATCCGCGTTAGCACATCGCCTGCAGGCTCAGCAGGGTTCGTTTGCAAAACGTAAATGTAAGAAACTTATCCAAGATGATTATGACGATGAGTACTATTATTTAACTGAAGTTATGATTACAAATGCCTTTAATTTAAAGTATTTTTATCCGCCGGGATGATAGAATTGACGTCATTACGTGATGACGTAAAAGAACTGGTGAACCGGTTTTTTTAACCGGTTCATTGAAACGAACTGTCCGAAAGAACCGGTTCGCGGAAAAGAACCGGACTTCCCATCACTAAACTCAAAAGGTCCTACCCTCTTTTCTCCAACGCTGGCCCTGACTCCACCCATTCAAAGAACATGGACGCGCAATCATGCACGAGCAAAAACTCAGATGCACGAGACTCAGCCCTGGCGTCTGTACAGCGGTCTTCTATTCAAGCAGAATTCATAGCAATGTGCTTTAAAGGGGCACCAGGCAACCCTGAGTGTTTTTTCTCTACTAAGCTCCCCCTAGCGTCTGGTAGTAAATGCTTTCAAACACACTGTCGTATGAGCAACCCAGCTGATCAGCTGTCAACGCAGCTGAGCATGAACCGGCTATTTCAAAACCAGTTGTCTACCGAGGTAAGTAAAGCAATATTTCCTTTCCAACTAATGGCGATATTTATATTTTTATTTATTTTTTGTCATGCATACTAGACTTTTACCGGGAACGAACGATATGAACTACTGCTTTTGTGGGTTTTTTTTGTTTGTTTTTTTGGTTGAGTGGGCATGAGCATAACATAATATATCGGAGGCTAATTTGTCTAAAGTTACATTAGCAAGGTCTATAAGTTCATCTGGTAGAATGACGGTTTACCAATGCTTGTCAAAGAAAACATCAGAACGTTTTTTTATAGCTTGATCATGATATGTGCAACATTTATTGCCTTAGACGCGCTGTTGACCGAGGGTGTGTGTGTGTACCAATTACTAATGCTCGGACACACACACATTCGGTCTCTCTCGCTTGCGCGCTGTGTTCTGATTTGCTTATTTCCTATTTACTTGTTTACTGTTGGTGAAATTATAATCAGAATAACCCCCCCCCCAAAAAACTCTTCGGATCTGCACGATTCACATAAGTCACCCAAACTGACGTGAAAAAAGCGGGAGGCGCCGAAGAGCGCGCTGTTTGCATCCCTGTAAATTAAATCAAAACGGACAATAGAAAAAGACCAATAACACAAAAACAAAATATTCCTTCTTAATCATGGAATTTTGAAAATTACCTTTCATGTAGTGTGTAACATAGATCTAAGTGAACGAAAACATCCTGCAAAGTTTTAAATATGAAAGTTCACCGTATACAAAGTGTCTCTCAAAAATAAGAGTCGACTCTGAGCATGTTCACATGAACTCTTTCCAGACTAATTCCACTAAATGTGTTTAGAGAAAATACAGATGTCTTTACCTGTGAGAAGTGAAGGGAGAATGATCAGTCCCAGCAGACACAGATCACACTTATCAGACATTTCTGTTTCTGTCCGTCTGTCTCTTCATTATATATAAGCTCCTCCTTTAAACATCATCAGCTCATAGTTGCGGTGGCTGTGTGTGACGTGTGTGTGTGTTTGTGTGTGTGTGTGTGTGTGTGTGTGTGTGTGTGTGTGTGTGTGTGTGAGAAGTGCATATGTGAACCGCACTGGCTCAGTTTATTGGCTACTTTTGTACACGTGAGAATTACTGTTAGTTTCACTTGTTAGTTTCCTGTTAGTTTCACTTATTTTAGCAGTTTCCCGCATGCTGTTAAATCTAGAAATAAAATAATTGCATTATTAGAGACAGAATTAGTTTGCTACTGAAAAGGTTTCCAATATCCATGACTAACTTGTAGAAAATGAATTCTAAAACAGTCTTTAAGGTATTTTGAGATGATGAACATCAGCTCCAGTTTGGTGAAACAGAAAGTATTTGCACACACTTCATGAGCGTCTGTAAAGCAGATATTAAATGTCTTCAGGAAGAGTTTCTACACATGGATTATAATATTCTGCTTTACTTTCTCCAGCCCTGAGAAATAGATCAGATCCAGACTCCTTTATTAACACTACAAACACCGAATGCCAGTCATTTTACTTTTCTCTGACTGTTTAAAGTGCTTCAGAGATACACAAGATGTTTCTCCCTTGTGCTTAAAAATATATAATGACATTTTTAAAAATGATCATATCTTTAAATATTTCCTTTTGTAATGAAACTGGTCTTGATAGATTTCACGAGTCATACCGAGAACAAAGACACCAATCATGCCGGACCGAACCGGCTGTCCTCAGTAATGGTGTTTCAGGAGTGTGTCATCGCTGGCTGTGAGAACTCAGTTAGTTTGACCGCACTGTTAAACACACACACACACACACACACACACACACACACACACACACACACACACACTGTGATCATCTCTAACCCAGTTTAGGTGTGAACTCTCACACATTCAGAAAACAGTTCCTCTTCTTTCTACAACTGAATTGCTCAACTTTTTTCCAGTTCAATAAATGTTTGCTTTAGTTGCTGCAAACCATTTACAAATATCAATGTTAGTTTAATTGGTTCAGTGTTGCTAATATTTTTATTTCAATGATTGTACATAAAGCAGGGTTCCTCATACACACACCTGACTGTGATATTCAAGTAAACACAAAGACCTTGATTAGTTGATTCAGGTCTCAAGTCAAGTCACCTTCATTTATACAGCGCTTTTACCAATATAGATTGTTTCAAAGCTTTACAGTTGTGGTGATGTGATCACCCATTATAGTGATACGGTGCGGATACGGTACGCTCGGCGGATATAAAAGGAGAAGAAACTGACATCTCACTAAGTGCGTCATTCTGGGTCCTGGAAGTGACGTCATTTCTGGCGTGTTTATGTCCAGGAGGAAAGAGATACTGGTGTGAGGCCCCGTTTACATGGAGGGAAAACGCAGATATTTCCCTGCGGTTTGGCCTCTCGTTTACACGAAAACCCCGTTTTTATCACAGAAAACGATTATTTCTAAAAACTCCGGCCAAAGTGGAGATTTCTGAAAACGGCGTTTATGTGTTGCCATGTCAACTGGGAGAAACGGGGTTTTAGGTTCTCTCGTGTCGATTCTGAGGATTCTGATTGGCTTATCCTTCTCCCTACACTGCCGCCCATAGGTTTGGCATAGTTATGATGGCGCTCGCGGCGTATTTATGCGGGTCGTGTGCACGATGTTTTTATTGAAAAGGGAGGGGGGGAAAATATTAGTTTCTCTAAATACCCGGCTATGTGTAAACGTATCCTCAGTCTCATTACGAACGGTTTATGTTAGGAAGCGTCATTTGAGACATTTGAGTTTTATTTTGGTTTACAGCCTGTGGTGACGCATTTAAATTTACAGTATTTATTGACCTCAGGACTTGAGGAGTACAGTGGCGAGAAGCTCTGTGTTTGTCACTGCTATTGTGTTTCAGTGTGGATGTTATGTTTGTAAGACTGGAAAAACTGTAAGAACTGTAAGAGAGGGCTACTCTCTGAGAGAACG
The DNA here is from genome assembly GCA_031834385.1 of Semotilus atromaculatus. Classification (NCBI taxonomy): domain Eukaryota; kingdom Metazoa; phylum Chordata; class Actinopteri; order Cypriniformes; family Leuciscidae; genus Semotilus; species Semotilus atromaculatus. The sequence goes on from JAULUF010000031.1 coordinate 3,394,201, forward strand.
AAGGAAATTAACATTTAAACCCACTCTGGTCCACCATTGGAGACGCAAGTCTCACCTCAGAATCATTCTGATCTACATCTCTTTCCCTCTTCCCCCACACTCTCTCTCTCATGCTCAGATCACCTGAGATTTACACAAAATCTATATTGCACACAGGAGGGTGTGTTTTTCAGGAAAATGGTCTCCAGCTCCCAAAAGGTGTAACCTCTGAATGTTTCAAAACTAACCCTAACCCACTCAAATTAGCTTCGGTTAAACAGCCGTATAATAATTTGGGTAAATGTGTAAGCTATATCATGCCTATGTTTTCATGTCTTCGTGGACACCACAATGATTTCCCTCGTGTGGTAATATTTTTCCTTGTAATTATGTATGGTTTACAAAAATGGGAACTGCTGCGTCTGTGTAGATGAGAGAAGCAAAGTGTATGTGCATTGTGCACACGCTACATTATGGCCAAGCATGCGCCTTTAAAATAGCATCTGAATAACACGACTTTAGACGAGGTTTTCCTGGTCAGTGACGGATTTGTTTTCTGGAACTGCAAAATATAACCAGTGAACGTTTGCACTGGAACACGCCTCCTCTTTTCCTGAACCGCCCGCGAGCGCAAGTTCATGCCCTAATTTACCGATGTGCGTCTGTGGAGGGAAAAGTCTGATGTGCGTCGGGTGATAAGGAAAAAATAGGAATGATACATGCGTCGGTGTACAACCATTGCGCTGGGTGCAAGATAGGGCCCATGAACTACAACATTAAATCTGTGAAGATCTCAGCAGAGGAGGATTAAACAACTCCACATACAATATTACCAGCTTCACTTATTGCTAACCAGACTCACTTTATTTCTAAAGAAAATAGATTATATTATTGAAAAATACAGACATGGACATTGGTGTAATAATCTTTAAACAGAGCTAAGCGTGAGGCCGTTGCCTAGAGTGCTGTGAGTAATGCTAAGTAAGCCGTGAAAGGCATTAGGCCGTGGTGAGCAGAAGACAGCTTGAGTTAGTGAGTTAGCCTCGATAGGCCGAGTGGAAAAGCAAGCTGGGTAAGCTGGTGTAAGGGTGGATCTCCTGCAGGGCTTCAGGCTGCAAGACTGCCGAAGGACTAAAGGAACGTTGTCAGCAAGATGGTAGAAAACTGTACATTTGTCTATTTCCACCCACTGCTACTTATACCAACGACGGACATAAGCGCAGTTACAATAGCTTAATATGTGGGAGAGCGTTGCTATAGAGAGGGACAATATTGTATTGCAATAGGTAGCAATTCAAAGTCAATACCAATTCAGTCGAGCAAATGTTTGTCTTTGTGAGGCCTTCATTTGCACGCCATCGGGTCGGTCTTCACGTGGCGGAACCACGTTTATTAATTTCCCATAAACGTGAGTTTCAAAAACCAACTGCAGTCTTCTCCACAAACAGCTTTGGTACATCACGCGAGTCATTCGGCCAATCACAGTCAAAATAACGGCAGCGTCTTCTTTGAAAAGCCCCTGGCTGCAGCTTTCCCGGGCCGCGGATTGAGAAATTATCTGGTGCTACTTTGGACAGAGGCAAGTGCTGTTATCTCCCAACAATATAATTGTTTTCTCTAACTTTGTTGTCAGTTAACATGTTTAACATTAATGTTATAATGGAAAGTAAGCTTGTCGGCTAGTCAGCTAACGTAACTACTAAACGAGATGATAACTAAATTATTAAAACTAGTTCAGAATGACAAAAACTATGACGAAAATCTATTGACATTTTCGTCAACGAATAAAAACTAGACGAAAATGTTAGATAGTGACGATTTGGGGAAGCGATCCAGTCAGAACTAATGTCCTGCATTTGTGGTAGATGCGCACATTTGTACTGTAACGTGCTGATCTACCCAGCGGGACACTTGTTGGTCTCATCTTCCTGCGCGCACACACCCGACCCGAAGCGTGCAGCCATAGACACTATAGCGCGCGCGGACTAAGTTGAGCTCTATTTCGTTTCCGAATGGACAAATGCACACACAAATTTATGTCTAAATGTCCGTTTTGGAGAGTATTCACGTAAAATATGTCGGCTTTGTCTTAAACAGTTGTGTGTGTATCGGATGTGCATCAGATTCAGTGCAATTCTGGATCCGCATGTCATTGGAAATGATCCTATGTCTTAAAGTGACAGTGAGTAATAAACCTAATCTGTGTCCTTAATATTGATCAAGCAACAAAAGGAAAAGAGAAAGGCATTCACTGCTCGTTAATAGCCTTAAAGGAGAACTCCGGGCAATTTTTAAGTTAATCTTGATCGTTATACCTTTGTGAGTACTGTCTATAGAAAAAAAAACGAACCGGATTGGTGCTTGCGACGCGGAGCTGCGACAGCGAATGCCCAGAGCTCCCACTCAGCTAAAACGGCAGCTATGGGGGCATGTACATAAAGAGCGTTTTTGTGCCTCTTAACAGACACAAAATGCAATTAAAATGTCTGTCCAACATGAACAGGGGCCTTACATGTGAACAAGATGCGTTTAGCAACTTAGCCATAGTTTAAATTCACCTAAATAGTGTTTTAGACAGCGAGCTGTAGTCTCGCGCTGATGTCCCTTTTTTGGGCCTGAAATGACTGATACAACCTTTAACCCCTGTATATTTATTTTATAGGCTACAAATAAATATGTCTGCTTGAAAGAATAAAGAATGATGTATGTTAATTAAAGAGTGCATCATTCATTGAAGAAAAAAAAATACTGTTTTACTTGTTTAGGAGAAGTGTTTTTATTTAATTTTAAGATATTATTTTATGTCACAGTGCTAAATCTGTGTCTGTATTGCATGTTCAATCTTTAAAAATTATTCATATTAACAGGTTAATAGATGTTTTCTACAGGAATATATAATGGGTTTGGAAATTTTAGAGAAATTCTAAATTAATGCATTACAATTTAACTAAACCCATTATATTTTATAAGTATACGAAATACAATGAGAATTTAGTTGACTAAATCTACAGTAGATTTAGTCAACTAAATTCTCATTGTATTTCGTCGACTAAAACTAGACTAAAACTAAAACAATTTAGATGACTAAAATATGACTAAAACTAAATCAAAATTTGCTGTCAAAATTAACACTGCGGTATATTAAGAGGCTACACTTTCCAAGTATGCCTAAGTGTAACTTGATCCCATTAAGCGGATCTAGTGTGTGTTGGTCTGCCTGACCCCTCTTTGTTTGGAATAATTGTATGTTACTCTGCCTTATTTGGGGGGGGTTGCATGGGTATAAAATGTCACCTTTTTCAGACCTTCTGAGTTTGCAGGTATGGTTCTCCTCTGCAAGCTGCCTCTTCCACTATTCCCTCGCCTGTTACCGGAACGGCGCATTTGTATCTTTAATCTAATAGTAATGGTGTTTCAGGAGTGTGTCATCGCTGGCTGTGAGAACTCAGTTAGTTTGACCGCACTGTTAAACACACACACACACACACACACACACACACACACACACACACACACACACACACACACACTGTGATCATCTCTAACCCAGTTTAGGTGTGAACTCTCACACATTCAGAAAACAGTTCCTCTTCTTTCTACAACTGAATTGCTCAACTTTTTTCCAGTTCAATAAATGTTTGCTTTAGTTGCTGCAAACCATTTACAAATATCAATGTTAGTTTAATTGGTTCAGTGTTGCTAATATTTTTATTTCAATGATTGTACATAAAGCAGGGTTCCTCATACACACACCTGACTGTGATATTCAAGTAAACACAAAGACCTTGATTAGTTGATTCAGGTCTCAAGTCAAGTCACCTTCATTTATACAGCGCTTTTACCAATATAGATTGTTTCAAAGCTTTACAGTTGTGGTGATGTGATCACCCATTATAGTGATACGGTGCGGATACGGTACGCTCGGCGGATATAAAAGGAGAAGAAACTGACATCTCACTAAGTGCGTCATTCTGGGTCCTGGAAGTGACGTCATTTCTGGCGTGTTTATGTCCAGGAGGAAAGAGATACTGGTGTGAGGCCCCGTTTACATGGAGGGAAAACGCAGATATTTCCCTGCGGTTTGGCCTCTCGTTTACACGAAAACCCCGTTTTTATCACAGAAAACGATTATTTCTAAAAACTCCGGCCAAAGTGGAGATTTCTGAAAACGGCGTTTATGTGTTGCCATGTCAACTGGGAGAAACGGGGTTTTAGGTTCTCTCGTGTCGATTCTGAGGATTCTGATTGGCTTATCCTTCTCCCTACACTGCCGCCCATAGGTTTGGCATAGTTATGATGGCGCTCGCGGCGTATTTATGCGGGTCGTGTGCACGATGTTTTTATTGAAAAGGGAGGGGGGGAAAATATTAGTTTCTCTAAATACCCGGCTATGTGTAAACGTATCCTCAGTCTCATTACGAACGGTTTATGTTAGGAAGCGTCATTTGAGACATTTGAGTTTTATTTTGGTTTACAGCCTGTGGTGACGCATTTAAATTTACAGTATTTATTGACCTCAGGACTTGAGGAGTACAGTGGCGAGAAGCTCTGTGTTTGTCACTGCTATTGTGTTTCAGTGTGGATGTTATGTTTGTAAGACTGGAAAAACTGTAAGAACTGTAAGAGAGGGCTACTCTCTGAGAGAACGAAGGAAATTAACATTTAAACCCACTCTGGTCCACCATTGGAGACGCAAGTCTCACCTCAGAATCATTCTGATCTACATCTCTTTCCCTCTTCCCCCACACTCTCTCTCTCATGCTCAGATCACCTGAGATTTACACAAAATCTATATTGCACACAGGAGGGTGTGTTTTTCAGGAAAATGGTCTCCAGCTCCCAAAAGGTGTAACCTCTGAATGTTTCAAAACTAACCCTAACCCACTCAAATTAGCTTCGGTTAAACAGCCGTATAATAATTTGGGTAAATGTGTAAGCTATATCATGCCTATGTTTTCATGTCTTCGTGGACACCACAATGATTTCCCTCGTGTGGTAATATTTTTCCTTGTAATTATGTATGGTTTACAAAAATGGGAACTGCTGCGTCTGTGTAGATGAGAGAAGCAAAGTGTATGTGCATTGTGCACACGCTACATTATGGCCAAGCATGCGCCTTTAAAATAGCATCTGAATAACACGACTTTAGACGAGGTTTTCCTGGTCAGTGACGGATTTGTTTTCTGGAACTGCAAAATATAACCAGTGAACGTTTGCACTGGAACACGCCTCCTCTTTTCCTGAACCGCCCGCGAGCGCAAGTTCATGCCCTAATTTACCGATGTGCGTCTGTGGAGGGAAAAGTCTGATGTGCGTCGGGTGATAAGGAAAAAATAGGAATGATACATGCGTCGGTGTACAACCATTGCGCTGGGTGCAAGATAGGGCCCATGAACTACAACATTAAATCTGTGAAGATCTCAGCAGAGGAGGATTAAACAACTCCACATACAATATTACCAGCTTCACTTATTGCTAACCAGACTCACTTTATTTCTAAAGAAAATAGATTATATTATTGAAAAATACAGACATGGACATTGGTGTAATAATCTTTAAACAGAGCTAAGCGTGAGGCCGTTGCCTAGAGTGCTGTGAGTAATGCTAAGTAAGCCGTGAAAGGCATTAGGCCGTGGTGAGCAGAAGACAGCTTGAGTTAGTGAGTTAGCCTCGATAGGCCGAGTGGAAAAGCAAGCTGGGTAAGCTGGTGTAAGGGTGGATCTCCTGCAGGGCTTCAGGCTGCAAGACTGCCGAAGGACTAAAGGAACGTTGTCAGCAAGATGGTAGAAAACTGTACATTTGTCTATTTCCACCCACTGCTACTTATACCAACGACGGACATAAGCGCAGTTACAATAGCTTAATATGTGGGAGAGCGTTGCTATAGAGAGGGACAATATTGTATTGCAATAGGTAGCAATTCAAAGTCAATACCAATTCAGTCGAGCAAATGTTTGTCTTTGTGAGGCCTTCATTTGCACGCCATCGGGTCGGTCTTCACGTGGCGGAACCACGTTTATTAATTTCCCATAAACGTGAGTTTCAAAAACCAACTGCAGTCTTCTCCACAAACAGCTTTGGTACATCACGCGAGTCATTCGGCCAATCACAGTCAAAATAACGGCAGCGTCTTCTTTGAAAAGCCCCTGGCTGCAGCTTTCCCGGGCCGCGGATTGAGAAATTATCTGGTGCTACTTTGGACAGAGGCAAGTGCTGTTATCTCCCAACAATATAATTGTTTTCTCTAACTTTGTTGTCAGTTAACATGTTTAACATTAATGTTATAATGGAAAGTAAGCTTGTCGGCTAGTCAGCTAACGTAACTACTAAACGAGATGATAACTAAATTATTAAAACTAGTTCAGAATGACAAAAACTATGACGAAAATCTATTGACATTTTCGTCAACGAATAAAAACTAGACGAAAATGTTAGATAGTGACGATTTGGGGAAGCGATCCAGTCAGAACTAATGTCCTGCATTTGTGGTAGATGCGCACATTTGTACTGTAACGTGCTGATCTACCCAGCGGGACACTTGTTGGTCTCATCTTCCTGCGCGCACACACCCGACCCGAAGCGTGCAGCCATAGACACTATAGCGCGCGCGGACTAAGTTGAGCTCTATTTCGTTTCCGAATGGACAAATGCACACACAAATTTATGTCTAAATGTCCGTTTTGGAGAGTATTCACGTAAAATATGTCGGCTTTGTCTTAAACAGTTGTGTGTGTATCGGATGTGCATCAGATTCAGTGCAATTCTGGATCCGCATGTCATTGGAAATGATCCTATGTCTTAAAGTGACAGTGAGTAATAAACCTAATCTGTGTCCTTAATATTGATCAAGCAACAAAAGGAAAAGAGAAAGGCATTCACTGCTCGTTAATAGCCTTAAAGGAGAACTCCGGGCAATTTTTAAGTTAATCTTGATCGTTATACCTTTGTGAGTACTGTCTATAGAAAAAAAAACGAACCGGATTGGTGCTTGCGACGCGGAGCTGCGACAGCGAATGCCCAGAGCTCCCACTCAGCTAAAACGGCAGCTATGGGGGCATGTACATAAAGAGCGTTTTTGTGCCTCTTAACAGACACAAAATGCAATTAAAATGTCTGTCCAACATGAACAGGGGCCTTACATGTGAACAAGATGCGTTTAGCAACTTAGCCATAGTTTAAATTCACCTAAATAGTGTTTTAGACAGCGAGCTGTAGTCTCGCGCTGATGTCCCTTTTTTGGGCCTGAAATGACTGATACAACCTTTAACCCCTGTATATTTATTTTATAGGCTACAAATAAATATGTCTGCTTGAAAGAATAAAGAATGATGTATGTTAATTAAAGAGTGCATCATTCATTGAAGAAAAAAAAATACTGTTTTACTTGTTTAGGAGAAGTGTTTTTATTTAATTTTAAGATATTATTTTATGTCACAGTGCTAAATCTGTGTCTGTATTGCATGTTCAATCTTTAAAAATTATTCATATTAACAGGTTAATAGATGTTTTCTACAGGAATATATAATGGGTTTGGAAATTTTAGAGAAATTCTAAATTAATGCATTACAATTTAACTAAACCCATTATATTTTATAAGTATACGAAATACAATGAGAATTTAGTTGACTAAATCTACAGTAGATTTAGTCAACTAAATTCTCATTGTATTTCGTCGACTAAAACTAGACTAAAACTAAAACAATTTAGATGACTAAAATATGACTAAAACTAAATCAAAATTTGCTGTCAAAATTAACACTGCGGTATATTAAGAGGCTACACTTTCCAAGTATGCCTAAGTGTAACTTGATCCCATTAAGCGGATCTAGTGTGTGTTGGTCTGCCTGACCCCTCTTTGTTTGGAATAATTGTATGTTACTCTGCCTTATTTGGGGGGGGTTGCATGGGTATAAAATGTCACCTTTTTCAGACCTTCTGAGTTTGCAGGTATGGTTCTCCTCTGCAAGCTGCCTCTTCCACTATTCCCTCGCCTGTTACCGGAACGGCGCATTTGTATCTTTAATCTAATAGTAATGGTGTTTCAGGAGTGTGTCATCGCTGGCTGTGAGAACTCAGTTAGTTTGACCGCACTGTTAAACACACACACACACACACACACACACACACACACACACACACACACACACACACACACACACACTGTGATCATCTCTAACCCAGTTTAGGTGTGAACTCTCACACATTCAGAAAACAGTTCCTCTTCTTTCTACAACTGAATTGCTCAACTTTTTTCCAGTTCAATAAATGTTTGCTTTAGTTGCTGCAAACCATTTACAAATATCAATGTTAGTTTAATTGGTTCAGTGTTGCTAATATTTTTATTTCAATGATTGTACATAAAGCAGGGTTCCTCATACACACACCTGACTGTGATATTCAAGTAAACACAAAGACCTTGATTAGTTGATTCAGGTCTCAAGTCAAGTCACCTTCATTTATACAGCGCTTTTACCAATATAGATTGTTTCAAAGCTTTACAGTTGTGGTGATGTGATCACCCATTATAGTGATACGGTGCGGATACGGTACGCTCGGCGGATATAAAAGGAGAAGAAACTGACATCTCACTAAGTGCGTCATTCTGGGTCCTGGAAGTGACGTCATTTCTGGCGTGTTTATGTCCAGGAGGAAAGAGATACTGGTGTGAGGCCCCGTTTACATGGAGGGAAAACGCAGATATTTCCCTGCGGTTTGGCCTCTCGTTTACACGAAAACCCCGTTTTTATCACAGAAAACGATTATTTCTAAAAACTCCGGCCAAAGTGGAGATTTCTGAAAACGGCGTTTATGTGTTGCCATGTCAACTGGGAGAAACGGGGTTTTAGGTTCTCTCGTGTCGATTCTGAGGATTCTGATTGGCTTATCCTTCTCCCTACACTGCCGCCCATAGGTTTGGCATAGTTATGATGGCGCTCGCGGCGTATTTATGCGGGTCGTGTGCACGATGTTTTTATTGAAAAGGGAGGGGGGGAAAATATTAGTTTCTCTAAATACCCGGCTATGTGTAAACGTATCCTCAGTCTCATTACGAACGGTTTATGTTAGGAAGCGTCATTTGAGACATTTGAGTTTTATTTTGGTTTACAGCCTGTGGTGACGCATTTAAATTTACAGTATTTATTGACCTCAGGACTTGAGGAGTACAGTGGCGAGAAGCTCTGTGTTTGTCACTGCTATTGTGTTTCAGTGTGGATGTTATGTTTGTAAGACTGGAAAAACTGTAAGAACTGTAAGAGAGGGCTACTCTCTGAGAGAACGAAGGAAATTAACATTTAAACCCACTCTGGTCCACCATTGGAGACGCAAGTCTCACCTCAGAATCATTCTGATCTACATCTCTTTCCCTCTTCCCCCACACTCTCTCTCTCATGCTCAGATCACCTGAGATTTACACAAAATCTATATTGCACACAGGAGGGTGTGTTTTTCAGGAAAATGGTCTCCAGCTCCCAAAAGGTGTAACCTCTGAATGTTTCAAAACTAACCCTAACCCACTCAAATTAGCTTCGGTTAAACAGCCGTATAATAATTTGGGTAAATGTGTAAGCTATATCATGCCTATGTTTTCATGTCTTCGTGGACACCACAATGATTTCCCTCGTGTGGTAATATTTTTCCTTGTAATTATGTATGGTTTACAAAAATGGGAACTGCTGCGTCTGTGTAGATGAGAGAAGCAAAGTGTATGTGCATTGTGCACACGCTACATTATGGCCAAGCATGCGCCTTTAAAATAGCATCTGAATAACACGACTTTAGACGAGGTTTTCCTGGTCAGTGACGGATTTGTTTTCTGGAACTGCAAAATATAACCAGTGAACGTTTGCACTGGAACACGCCTCCTCTTTTCCTGAACCGCCCGCGAGCGCAAGTTCATGCCCTAATTTACCGATGTGCGTCTGTGGAGGGAAAAGTCTGATGTGCGTCGGGTGATAAGGAAAAAATAGGAATGATACATGCGTCGGTGTACAACCATTGCGCTGGGTGCAAGATAGGGCCCATGAACTACAACATTAAATCTGTGAAGATCTCAGCAGAGGAGGATTAAACAACTCCACATACAATATTACCAGCTTCACTTATTGCTAACCAGACTCACTTTATTTCTAAAGAAAATAGATTATATTATTGAAAAATACAGACATGGACATTGGTGTAATAATCTTTAAACAGAGCTAAGCGTGAGGCCGTTGCCTAGAGTGCTGTGAGTAATGCTAAGTAAGCCGTGAAAGGCATTAGGCCGTGGTGAGCAGAAGACAGCTTGAGTTAGTGAGTTAGCCTCGATAGGCCGAGTGGAAAAGCAAGCTGGGTAAGCTGGTGTAAGGGTGGATCTCCTGCAGGGCTTCAGGCTGCAAGACTGCCGAAGGACTAAAGGAACGTTGTCAGCAAGATGGTAGAAAACTGTACATTTGTCTATTTCCACCCACTGCTACTTATACCAACGACGGACATAAGCGCAGTTACAATAGCTTAATATGTGGGAGAGCGTTGCTATAGAGAGGGACAATATTGTATTGCAATAGGTAGCAATTCAAAGTCAATACCAATTCAGTCGAGCAAATGTTTGTCTTTGTGAGGCCTTCATTTGCACGCCATCGGGTCGGTCTTCACGTGGCGGAACCACGTTTATTAATTTCCCATAAACGTGAGTTTCAAAAACCAACTGCAGTCTTCTCCACAAACAGCTTTGGTACATCACGCGAGTCATTCGGCCAATCACAGTCAAAATAACGGCAGCGTCTTCTTTGAAAAGCCCCTGGCTGCAGCTTTCCCGGGCCGCGGATTGAGAAATTATCTGGTGCTACTTTGGACAGAGGCAAGTGCTGTTATCTCCCAACAATATAATTGTTTTCTCTAACTTTGTTGTCAGTTAACATGTTTAACATTAATGTTATAATGGAAAGTAAGCTTGTCGGCTAGTCAGCTAACGTAACTACTAAACGAGATGATAACTAAATTATTAAAACTAGTTCAGAATGACAAAAACTATGACGAAAATCTATTGACATTTTCGTCAACGAATAAAAACTAGACGAAAATGTTAGATAGTGACGATTTGGGGAAGCGATCCAGTCAGAACTAATGTCCTGCATTTGTGGTAGATGCGCACATTTGTACTGTAACGTGCTGATCTACCCAGCGGGACACTTGTTGGTCTCATCTTCCTGCGCGCACACACCCGACCCGAAGCGTGCAGCCATAGACACTATAGCGCGCGCGGACTAAGTTGAGCTCTATTTCGTTTCCGAATGGACAAATGCACACACAAATTTATGTCTAAATGTCCGTTTTGGAGAGTATTCACGTAAAATATGTCGGCTTTGTCTTAAACAGTTGTGTGTGTATCGGATGTGCATCAGATTCAGTGCAATTCTGGATCCGCATGTCATTGGAAATGATCCTATGTCTTAAAGTGACAGTGAGTAATAAACCTAATCTGTGTCCTTAATATTGATCAAGCAACAAAAGGAAAAGAGAAAGGCATTCACTGCTCGTTAATAGCCTTAAAGGAGAACTCCGGGCAATTTTTAAGTTAATCTTGATCGTTATACCTTTGTGAGTACTGTCTATAGAAAAAAAAACGAACCGGATTGGTGCTTGCGACGCGGAGCTGCGACAGCGAATGCCCAGAGCTCCCACTCAGCTAAAACGGCAGCTATGGGGGCATGTACATAAAGAGCGTTTTTGTGCCTCTTAACAGACACAAAATGCAATTAAAATGTCTGTCCAACATGAACAGGGGCCTTACATGTGAACAAGATGCGTTTAGCAACTTAGCCATAGTTTAAATTCACCTAAATAGTGTTTTAGACAGCGAGCTGTAGTCTCGCGCTGATGTCCCTTTTTTGGGCCTGAAATGACTGATACAACCTTTAACCCCTGTATATTTATTTTATAGGCTACAAATAAATATGTCTGCTTGAAAGAATAAAGAATGATGTATGTTAATTAAAGAGTGCATCATTCATTGAAGAAAAAAAAATACTGTTTTACTTGTTTAGGAGAAGTGTTTTTATTTAATTTTAAGATATTATTTTATGTCACAGTGCTAAATCTGTGTCTGTATTGCATGTTCAATCTTTAAAAATTATTCATATTAACAGGTTAATAGATGTTTTCTACAGGAATATATAATGGGTTTGGAAATTTTAGAGAAATTCTAAATTAATGCATTACAATTTAACTAAACCCATTATATTTTATAAGTATACGAAATACAATGAGAATTTAGTTGACTAAATCTACAGTAGATTTAGTCAACTAAATTCTCATTGTATTTCGTCGACTAAAACTAGACTAAAACTAAAACAATTTAGATGACTAAAATATGACTAAAACTAAATCAAAATTTGCTGTCAAAATTAACACTGCGGTATATTAAGAGGCTACACTTTCCAAGTATGCCTAAGTGTAACTTGATCCCATTAAGCGGATCTAGTGTGTGTTGGTCTGCCTGACCCCTCTTTGTTTGGAATAATTGTATGTTACTCTGCCTTATTTGGGGGGGGTTGCATGGGTATAAAATGTCACCTTTTTCAGACCTTCTGAGTTTGCAGGTATGGTTCTCCTCTGCAAGCTGCCTCTTCCACTATTCCCTCGCCTGTTACCGGAACGGCGCATTTGTATCTTTAATCTAATTGCTTGACAATCTTAATTCAGCGAACGAGGATCTCCCTGACGACCGGAACGATAGTGCGTTTACAGCCTGTGGTGACGCATTTCAATGTAGCTGTTTCCAGTATTGACCTTAGGACTTGAGAAGTACAGTGGCGAGAAGCTACGTGTTTCGTCACTTCTATTGTGTTTTAATCGTGAATATAATGTCTCTTTGAATTTAGTGGGTTGAACATGACGCACAACGTAATGATGGCAATTGACGCCTCTCGCGGTTCAAACAAACAGGGATGGACAACTGTGTTCATCATTACGGTGTGTGTGAATAGTCCCTGAATATCGAGGGTCTGGTTACCGGGCCCATACAGGACACTAGCCGTGTTACCTGGCCCATACATGACACTAGCCTGGTTACCGGGCCCATACAGGACACTAGCCTGGTTACCGGGCCCATACAGGACACTAGCCTGGTTATTGGGCCCATACAGGACACTAGCCTGGTTACCTAACAGACACTAGCCTGGTTAACGGGCCCATACAGGACACTAGCCTGGTTACCGGGCCCATACAGGACACTAGCCTGGTTACTGGGCCCATACAGGACACTAGCCTGGTTACCGGGCCCATACAGGACACTAGCCTGGTTACCGGGCCCATACAGGACACTAGCCGTGTTACCTGGCCCATACATGACACTAGCCTGGTTACCGGGCCCATACAGGACACTAGCCTGGTTACCGGGCCCATACAGGACACTAGCCTGGTTATTGGGCCCATACAGGACACTAGCCTGGTTACCTAACAGACACTAGCCTGGTTAACGGGCCCATACAGGACACTAGCCTGGTTACCGGGCCCATACAGGACACTAGCCTGGTTACTGGGCCCATACAGGACACTAGCCTGGTTACCAGGCCCATACAGGACACTAGCCTGGTTACCGGGCCCATACAGGACACTAGCCTGGTTACCAGGCCCATACAGGACACTAGCCTTGTTACCGGGCTGTTACGTTCACCTGGCTCAAGGTGAAGCAACATAAAAATGGGGAGGCCACACATGGAACTCAAGTTATCAAAGAAACATTTAATGAAAAATATAAACAAATTAATAACCACAAATAAAAAAATAAAGAAAATAAATCATTCTGGAACTGTAGAGGAAAGAATCACGGCCTCCAACTCCGTCAGTCCTTTTATCAGCCATCTCCTGACAAAACGAAATCACCGGTAATCCACCACACCTGATCACCGCAGATTCACCACACCTGTTACTGACACTCCTCCAGAACATAGAACAACGCCACCTGGTGGAAAAAATACTGAAGACCGTAACACCTCCCCTCTTAAAACAGAGGCCCCTAAAAGGGAACTCTGCAAATTTCAAATTTAACACTGCAAAAAAATTAAATAAATAAATAAATTGCCACTCAACTATGTAGGCACATACAAATTTCACTTACCCCTTTTCTCCTCATCACCTACCCAAAACTCCATCTTTCAGTGTTCTCAGGCGCCTTGAAAACACTAAATAAAACGAAGATCAAGGGCAAATAACATGCGATAACATAGATGGTCTTATCCATCCACTGGGGAACGGGAGAATGCATCCGCCATTACATTATCCTGCCCCCGAATATGGCGAATTTCCAAACTGTATGGCTGTAATAATATAGCCCAACGAAAAAGTCGTTGGTTAGGGGTTCGCAACGATTTCCAAAAAATCTGTGGATTGTGATCTGAAAAAACAACCACCATCGAACCACCCCCACATACACATCAAAATGTTGCAATGCCCACACCAAGGCCAATGTTTCCTTTTCGATAACGATACTTAGCAGAAGTTTTGCGTTTGTAAACGCACCCTGACAGCTTGAAGACCATACAAACTTGTTTTTTGACTTCAACAACTCAGTAAGCGGAGCAACTACCGTCGAGAAGTTTGCGCAAAAACTACGAAAGTATCCGATCACTCACAAAAACCTCATCAGCTCCTTTTTTGTAGTAGGAGCGGGGAAACTATGAATAGCTCGCACCTTTTCCCGTATTGGACGCACCTCCCCTTGTCCCACCACTTTTCCCAGATAAGTTACCGTGGCTTTAACAAACACACACTTTGCAAGATTTATTGTTAACTTGGCCTCAACGAGACGAACAAACAGGGCGCGCAACCGACAACGCTGTTCCTCTCACGTCTGACTATATACCACGACGTCATCCAAGTAAACCGCACATCCTTCCAGCCCTGAAACCACTCGATTCATCAGGCGCTGGAAGGTAGCCGGAGCGTTTCGTAACCCGAAACTCATAACATTGTACGAGTATAACCCTGAAGGTATAATAAAAACAGATACTTCTTGTGCCCGTGAAGTCAAAGGAACTTGATAATACCCCTTTAAAAGGTCTATCTTAGTTCCAAATTTAGCTGAACCCACGGAATTTATACAATCTTCCATCCGCGGAAGCGGAAAGGAGTCGGGCTTCGTAACACTATTTAATTTTCTATAATCAGTAAAAAATCTATGATGGTTTCGCAAGCTCAGCATTTATTAAGTACCTGACCTCAGCATCCAAATACTTCTGCTTTTCAGGGTGTACCCAATAACTTCTCTGTCTCTCTCCTACCATTCATTGCGAAATCACTTGAACAAGCTGCTTTCAACCAAGTGTCATCTTTCCTGTCTCTGACCAACCAGCTTGATGTAAACCAATCTGGCTTCAAGAAAGGACACTCGACCGAGACTGCACTACTGTCGGTCACAGAAGCCCTGCGGATCGCGAAAGCTGCTTCCAAATCATCTGTTCTCATTCTCCTTGACCTGTCTGCTGCCTTTGACACTGTGAATCATCAGATCCTGCTGTCCTCCCTCTCATCACTGAGCATCACTGGATCTGCCCTCCAGTGGTTTGAGTCCTATCTCACAGGTAGGTCCTTCAAGGTCGCATGGAGAGGCGAAGTATCCAAAGCACATCAACTGACCACAGGGGTTCCACAGGGCTCAGTTCTTGGACCGCTGCTCTTCTCCATTTACACCACCTCACTGGGACCCATCATACAGGCCCATGGTTTCTCTTATCATTGCTATGCTGATGACACCCAGCTCTACCTTTCATTTCAACCAGATGATCCCACAGTATCTGCACGTATCTCAAGCTGTCTGGCGGACATCTCGGCATGGATGAAAGAACATCACCTACAGCTCAACCTGGCAAAGACAGAGCTTCTCGTCCTCCCTGCCAATCCGTCTCTACAGCACAACTTCACTATCCAGCTAGATTCATCCGCAATCACCCCATCAAGGTCGGTCAGAAATCTTGGAGTTACATTTGACGACCAACTAACCTTCACAGAGCACATTACAAAAACAGCTCGATCATGCAGGTTTGTACTGTACAACATCAGGAAGGTCAGGCCCTTCCTAACTGAGCATACAACACAACTTCTAGTCCAGGCCCTGGTTATCTCTAGGCTTGATTACTGCAATGCTCTTTTGGCAGGACTTCCATCATCCATCAACTAAACCTCTACAAATGATCCAGAATGCTGCAGCTTGTCTTCAACGAGCCCAAAAGGGCCCATGCCATGTCACTCCTCTGTTCATCTCACTACACTGGCTACCACTCGCTGCTCGCATCAAATTCAAGGCTTTGACGCTTGCTTACAGATCTACCACTGATCTGCTCCATCCTACTTTCACTCACTTCTACGAGTCTACACCCCGACCAGAAACCTACGATCGGTCAATGAGCGGCGGCTCGTGGTACCCTCACAGCGAGGCAAAAAATCACTCTTCAAAACATTCTCATTCACGGTTCCATGCTGGTGGAATGATCTTCCCACCCTCATCCGGAATGCAGAATCCCTGACAGCATTTAAAAGTCAGCTGAAAACTCATCTCTTCCGTGAGCACTTAACATAAAAAAAAAAAAAAATATCCCTTCCCCTTGTCTGATTTGTACTACTCTGAGCAATGCCTGAACTTTGTATTTTGAACACTTCTTGTGTTGTTCTTTGCGTTTTCCCGATGAGTCGCTTGCTTTAGTCCTCGGTTTGGATAAAAGCGTCTGCTAAATGACTAAATGTAAATGTAAATGTATTCGGCCCGAACTCAGAGTACTCCCCCGTATTCCTGACTGTGGAAGAACAAGCCAAGAGTGAGGAGTCGGGGGGGTGGAGCGATGCTGAAAACTGTCAAGGAGTGTTAGTTGAGTTGACAGAGTGAATATGTTTCCTCTCATACTGATAGAGTAATGTTAGACATGGTATTGTTTGATTGGATTGATTAAGTTGATTGGATTGATTATTTGAACATGCTCCTCACAAATTTTGTTTATGAAACGTGTAGATTTCACCATCGCGTCTGTTATAGAAGATATCGACAGCGCGTTCATTTTAAAAGAGGAAAAGAGAACCGCGATAAAGGCATTTGTCGGTCGGAAATATTAATGAGGAACATGTGTCTTTCACTCGCATCATGCTCTGATTGGTTGTAGGTCTATCCAATTGAGTTCAGAGTCATTTTCTATCCAGGTTCGGTTGAAAAACGCCTCATAATCACAGCCCCAGTTTAAGCCTCACACTCTCACTAGATTATGAGTTGCAGAGATAATGGAAAAGTGGTTGGACAGGATGATGTCCTGTTGCTCTGTCTTTGCGATCTTCTGTCCAGGGTGCGTTTTATTGCTTTATGGTGAATTTTATCACAGCTTTTGTCTTAGCAGGAAAATCAGTTCTTACAAATCCTCATATGATTCATAATGTTTCGTTCATGTTACGGTCACCACCTCCTTCACTACATTTCCCATCATCCTCCCTGGCCCACACCTGCACCTGTCAGTGATCTCCCTCGTTATCTTCACCATAAAACCACTCACCTTGTGTTCCCCCATTGTCTAGTCTCCTTTTACCCTAGTGTGTGAAACCTGAGGACCTATATCTCCTACGATCCTCTCCAGCGTCTGTGTCCTGTGCTTTCCTCTCCCTTGTGTTGGCCATATTCCTGTTTGTCTACCTATTGCTACAAAATAAACTCTATCCCCTGTCCGTCTGTCTCCGGGTCCTCTGTTCCGTAACAGTTTACTTGTGAAACTGATCACATGTGTATGGTCTCCTTCTAGTTTCCTTCCTTCCTTTATCGGTGAAGCTCTTCCCGAATTGATCACACGTGTAAGGTTTCTCTATGGTTCTTCCATTAGGTCTAAAAAAAAAAACATTTAATCATGTGACATTTCAAATTAAAGAAAAAATGTGAAATAAAAAAGTGAAGCCATAAGTCAAGATCACTGATGAGTTCAATAGTCATTTTAAACCAATCAAATCTGGTTTGAGGATGGTTCCAAACATGGCAGAATGTTTCAAGAACATCATACTAACGTTTAAATAACATTCTAATAACATTCAGGAAACTGGACATTTTTTAAATTCTTGGAATGTTACAAATCAACGTTCCTAGAATGTTAAATTTTAACTCAAAATTAAGTTGAAAGAACAATTGAGGAACATTATACCTTTTAAAATACATTCCTCTAACGTCAAGAAAACTGGAAATTTTTTACGTTCCCAGAACATTTGGTTCTGAATATTTGGAGAACTCTCTTATTAAAAAAAGTCTGTTAGCCGGGGGTAACTACTACTTCCCGTGACTGCTGTGATGAGGTTTCTCCACTGTATGGATCTTCATATGTCGCTTCAAGTGAGTTTTAATAGAGAAACTCTTTCCACACTGATCACATGTGTGCGGCTTCTCTCCAGTGTGGATCCTCTCATGTGTTTTCAGATGTTCTGACTGATTGAATCTCTTGTCGCAGTGTAAACACTTGTAAGGTTTTTCTCCAGTGTGGATCCTCTGATGTGTTTTCAGATTTGATGACTGACTGAATCTCTTGTCGCAGTGTGAACACTTGTAAGGTTTTTCTCCAGTGTGGATCCTCTCATGTGATTTCAGAGATGTTGACACAATGAATCTCTTGTCACAGTGTGGACACTTGTAAGGTTTTTCTCCAGTGTGAATTCTCTGGTGCACTTTTAAACAGTTCACTGAAATAAAAGTCTTCC
Source organism: Semotilus atromaculatus (assembly GCA_031834385.1). Taxonomy (NCBI): domain Eukaryota; kingdom Metazoa; phylum Chordata; class Actinopteri; order Cypriniformes; family Leuciscidae; genus Semotilus; species Semotilus atromaculatus. The sequence continues at coordinate 3,412,870 of JAULUF010000031.1, forward strand.
CACACTCGAAGCACATGTACTCTCTTACACCAGTGTGTATTTTCTGATGTGCTAGTAAACTACACTGCTGTGAAAAACTCATTCCACACACAGAACATGAATGTGGCTTCTCCTTCGTATGAACTCTCAGGTGTGTCTTCAGGTCTGATGCCCTACAAAATATTTTGCTGCATTGATCACATGTGAACGGATTCTCTCCGGTGTGGATCCTCATGTGATAATTAAGGGATGATGATCTTGCGAAACTCTTTCCACACTGATTACATGAGTACAGCTTTTCTCCGGTGTGGATCCACATGTGTCCCTGAAGGTGTTGTTTATGTGTGAAGCTCGCCCCGCACTGATCACACGTGAACGGCTTCACTTCGGTATGAACTATCATGTGAAGCTTAAGATATTGTTTGTTTGAAAATCTCTTTTTACACTGATCACACATGAACGGCTTCTCTCCTGTGTGGATTTTCATGTGAATTTCAAGACTTTGTTTGGTTGTGACACTTTTTCCACACTGAGTGCAGGTAAAAGATTTCTTGGCTCTTCTTTTCTTTAAAAATGTATTTTTAGTCTTTGAGCGACTCAAGGGTTTTCCTCCAGGTTTGACATGATGTTCCTCCTTCACTTCACTCAGTTCTTCTCTCTCCTCCTCCACTTCACTCAGTTCTTCTCTCTCCTCCTCCACTTCACTCAGTTCTTCTCTCTCCTCCTCCACTTCACTCAGTTCTTCTCTCTCCTCCTCCACTTCACTCAGTTCTTCTCTCTCCTCCTTCACTTCACTCAGTTCTTCTCTCTCCTCCTTCACTTCACTCAGTTCTTCACTCTCCTCCTTCACTTCACTCAGTTCTTCTCTCTCCTCCTTCACTTCACTCAGTTCTTCTCTCTCCTCCTTCATTTCACTCAGTTCTTCTCTCTCCTCCTTCACTTCACTCAGTTCTTCTCTCTCCTCCTTCACTTCACTCAGTTCTTCTCTCTCCTCCTCCAATTCACTCAGTTCTTCTCTCTCCTCCTTCATTTCACTCAGTTCTTCTCTCTCCTCCTTCACTTCACTCAGTTCTTCTCTCTCCTCCTTCACTTCACTCAGTTCTTCACTCTCCTCCTCCACTTCTCTCAGTTCTTCTCTCTCCTCCTTCACTTCACTCAGTTCTTCTCTCTCCTCCTCCACTTCACTCAGTTCTTCTCTCTCCTCCATTTCACTCAGTTCTTCTCTCTCCTCCTCCAATTCACTCAGTTCTTCTCTCTCCTCCTTCACTTCACTCAGTTCTTCTCTCTCCTCCTTCACTTCACTCAGTTCTTCTCTCTCCTCCTTCACTTCACTCAGTTCTTCTCTCTCCTCCTCCACTTCACTCAGTTCTTCTATCTCCTCCTTCACTTCCATCAGGTCTGAAATTAAAGGAAAAAAGTTTTTCATTTTGAGTTCAACAAAAATAATTCAAAGGGAGGAATATGAAGTGAAAGAACATGAAAAGAGCTCTGATGTAATAACAAAAAGTACTTTCCATAAACGAGGTACTATAATAATTATTTTGAAAACATTAGACACAAATCCCATGTTTCTGTAACAAGAACTATTACATATATTTGATCAATTGCACATTTATGTAATGTAATGTTAGCAGTGTCATAATGTTACCAATGTTTAGATTGATCTTTAATTTATTTTACTTAAAACCTTTTAATTATTACAGTCCAGTGACACTAGACTTTTAATTCTAATGACTCCCATTCATACGCATGTGAACGTAGGAGATCAGAAAGACAAGTTTTGCTGGGTTCCAGTTCAAGTTGGAACGCCAATTAATTATTGCAAATACCATGTAGAGCATTTGATTCCCGAGATGCAGAAAACAGGATGGAATCACAGAATCCAGTCTTTAATGGAACTTACTGTATAATACGGAACATCACAGAATTTTGGGATGAATAAATCAAAAGTAAGGCTGTACAAATAATCAGATATAGATAAGGACTAGTGCCTGTGATTATTAAAGCTCAGAAAGACTGCTAATGAAATATGAAGTCTGTATGTTCTGCCGTGTCTGTGTGAAAGAGCGCCTCAGTTTCTTCTTCTACACACACTGGAGCACATGTGACACTCGTGATGATTTCAGCGTCTGCTGTCTCCTTATACATGAACACATGAACCTCTGCAGTCACTTCATCAACATTTCAACATTTAATTAGATAAAACTATCCACATTCGTCTGCTAGCTGTCTCACGTCACTGAGGTCAGATAAATCCCATCACATAGAGACTCTTTTACCTAGATATCATCACATAGAGACTGTGTCTGTTCCCCGAATTAGGAAATACAAAGAACTTCCAAACCCATCTAAGGGTAAAAATGTAATTGATGTTCAACACATAAAAAACAGATATAATACAAATGAGCAAATGATAAAGCTTGGGTTGCTGAATATTCAATCCCTTACTTCAAAAGCACTTATTGTTATGATTACAGATTATAACTTAGATGTTCTGTGTTTGACAGAAACCTGGCTCTCCTCACCTCTCCTCATGTCATGCTGTATTTTTTTTTCTCAGTTCCCTGTCTTCCTGTCCTGTCTACCCCGTTGTCATATTATATGTTTGTATGGACAGGTTGATGGCCAATTTCACTGGTACTTGTGACTAAGTGACAATAAAGGGTTACTACTACAACGTGCACACTCAGGCCCTTAAGAGAGCAGCCAGAAAAAGGGAGCGCAACTGGAAGAAAACCAAACTAGAGGTATTTCGCATTTCATGCACTCAAAAAAATGATATGTTGGCTTTACTTAACTTTTCTTTGTAAACAGGTTCCACCGGTTCCACATAACTATGTTTCGTTAAACAAACATAATATGTTCATGTAACTTCAACAACATGGAATTTGGTCATTTTAAGCGACCCAATTAAACTCTGAGCTAATGAGTTAATTAAGTGATTTATTGAGTGATGATTGCGCATTATTGAAGACACCTGATGTTAACAAGCAGAATCACTGAAGGAGAAAACCGGAAATGTTTAAGTCACCATTATGGAGATAAGTGTGTGTTTTAGTTGGGCTCTTGACCATTAACTCATTAACTTTTGAGTTTGTTTGGCTGCTGTACGTGAGTTATAACAGCCAAATGAACAATGAACAAAGGTGATCTGATGGTGTTGGTTGTGTTTTAACATAATCATTGTTTCACAATCATTTGACCTGAGTCACTGAACCTATATTAAACCCAATTTCTGAGTTAAGTTTACCTTACGGATTATAGCAGCACTGTCATTGTAGAGCGTACTATTTTGAGCCTTTTTAATGAAATTCATATGATCAAATCAATACATAAAAAAGAAACTTCTTAAGAAATATTTTCAGTAGGCACACACAGACATCAAGAATCAGCCTGTGAATCTCAACAATGGTGACAATTATAAAGCATGTTGCAGTGCATTCTGGGTGCCACCAATCAAAACTCATTCATGGCTCCCATCATGCATTGCTACATGAATAAATAATGAGCTTATGATCTGTTTGTCACCATTGCTGAGATTCACAGGCTGATTCTTGATGTCTGTGTGTGCCTACACAAAATATTTTTTAAGAAGTTTCTTTTTTATTTATTGATTTGATCACTTAAATTTCATTGAAAAGGCTAAAAATAGTATGCTCTACAATGACAGTGCTGCTATATTCCGTGAGGTAAACTTAGAAATTGGGTTTAATATAAGTTCAGTGATTCAGGGCAAATGATTGTGAAATAATGATTATGTTAAAACACAACCAACACCATCAGATCACCTTTGTTCATTGTTCATTTGGCTGTTATAACTCACGTACAGCAGCCAAACAAACTCTAAAGTTAATGAGTTAATGGTCAAGAGCCCAACTAAAACACACACTTATCTCCATAATGGTGACTTAAACATTCCGGTTTTCTCCTTCAGTGATTCTGCTTGTTAACATCAGGTGTCTTCAATAATGCTCAATCATCACTCAATTATTCACTTAATTAACTCATTAGCTCAGAGTTTAATTGGGTCGCTTAAAATGACCAAATTCCATGATGTTGAAGTTACATGAACATATTATGTTTGTTTAACGAAACATAGTTATGTGGAACCGGTGGAACCTGTTTACAAAAGAAAGTTAAGTAAAGCCAACATATCATTTTTTTGAGTGTGGAAAGAGAGCAAGATTGCATGTAGAGAGGCTTTAAAAGCTGCTAGATCTTTCAACCCAAGGTATTTATATGAAACAGTGGCTAAACTAACTAAAAATAAAACTTCAAGCCCAGATGTTTCCAAGCAGCACAGCAGTAATGACTTTATGAACTTTTTTACTTACAAGATTGATAATATCAGGGAGAAAATTATACCTATGCAACCGTCTACTACAGTATCGCATCAGACAGTGCAGTGTAGTCTCACTGACGAAAATTTTTATTAATTCGTTGCTATAGGATGAATTGTATAAACTTGTTAAATCTTCTAAATCGACAACTTGTATGTTAGACCCTATACCGACTAAACTACTGAAAGAGATGCTTCCAGATGTCATAGATCCTCTTCTCAATATCATTATTTCATCTTTGTCATCAGGATACATACCAAAAAACTTTTAAGCTGGTTATGATTAAACAGCTTGTTAAAAAAAAAAACGCCACTTGATCCTAGAGAATTAGTCAATTACAGGCCGATCTCAAATCTACCTTTTCTGTCAAAGATACTAGAAAAGGCAGTATCTTCACAACTATGTTCCTTTTTAGAAAGAAATAGTATATGTGAGAATTTTCTATCAGGATTTAGACCGTATCATAGTACTGAGACAGCTCTTATTAGACAGCTCTTAGTGTTACTTGATCTTAGTGCTGCATTTGACACTATTGACCACAACATTCTTTAAAAATAGACTTGAAAATTATGTAGGCATTAGTGGAATTGCACTAGCATGGTTTAAATCGAACTTATCTGACCGTTATCAGTTTGTAGCAGTAAATGAAGAGATGTCTTATCGATCACAAGTTCAGTATGGCGTACCACAAGGCTCAGTACTAGGACCGCTGCTGTTCACTCTGTACATGCTACCATTTGGAGATATCATTAGGATGCATAGCATTAGTTTTCACTGTTATGCTGATGATACTCAGCTGTATATTTCTACGAAACTGACCAATTCACAAAATTAACGGAATGCATAGCTGATATAAAAAAATTGGATGACTAGTAATTTCCAACTACTTAATTCTGAAAAAGCAGGGATTCTAATTATTGGACAAAAAACAATACGTACTTCCACACGTAATATCCTAGAATACTGTCTAATACTTGATGGCTTCTTGTTAAGTCTTCGTCGTCGGTTAGGAACCTGGGTGTGCTCTTCTATACCAATCTTTCATTTGAAAGTCACGTGTCTAGCGTTTGTAAAACTGCATTTATTATCTTAAAAATATATCTAAATTACATAATATGCTCTCAATGAAAAATGCAGAACAATTGGTTCATGCTTTCATGACTTGGAACCAGGAAGTATGACCATATTAGCCCGGTTCTGTCAACACTGCATTGGCTCCCTATTAAATGGAATGCATTTAAATAGCACTTTCACAGACCCAATGGCCCCCAAAGCACTTTACATATTGTCTCACATTCACCCACTCATTCATTCACCGACGGCAGTGTCAGCCATACAAGGCCATCCAGCTCGCCGGGAGTAGCTGGGGTGTCTTGCTCATGGACCGGGGATTGAACCACCAACATTCAGGTTTGTAGACAACCTACATGAACCACTGCCACCCCAGCTATATTAAACATCGTATACATTTTTAAATATTGCTGATTACTTACAAAGCCCTAAATGGTTTAGCTGCGCAGTACTTGAGCGAGCTCTTAACACATTATAGTCCTTCACGTCTATTGCGATCTCAAAATTCCGGCCAGTTGATAATACCTAGAATATCAAAATCGACTGCTGGCGGTAGATCCTTTTTCTATTTAGCACCAAACCTTTGGAACAGTCTTCCTACCATTGTCCGGGAAGCAGACACACTCTGTCAGTTCAAATCTAGACTAAAAACACATCTTTTTGGCCTAGCATTCACATAATACATTATAGACTTCTATATTTCAATGTTAGGCTGCATAGTTTAGATCAGCCAGAACCGGGAATACTTCCTATAATCCTGATGTACTTGGTACATCATAAGAAGGATGGCGTCTATGCTAATATTAGTCCCTCTGTTTATCCCGAGGTTTACCGCAGTCCACCGGATCCAGGCCGTATCCAGATCTGATGAAGGACCAGCGCCTGGACATGACGACAACGCAGTCCTGAAGTGTCCACTAGTCTCTCCCCTGTGAAGGCCTCCCTCCCTTTACCTCTGTACTGATAAAATGTTGGGATTATTCTGAATCACGTGGATACGCAGAAGCGATAAAAATTATCTGAGACACCACACACTATTATGCAAATGAGCGGCCGGATCGCATTAATGGTTTTCTGTTAGAGCGGTGTCGTGTCAGCGGCCATAAGTTAATAACTAATGACTTAATAACTTTATTTTATAGCTGCTGTAAAGCCAAAACAATCTCTGTTACTTTAATTTCCTATTGTCACTGTAAAGCTGCTTTGAAATATGAGTCCATATTGTTAAAAGCGCTATATAAATGAAGGAGACTTGACTTTGCATTTGTAGTATCAAATACAGACAGGAACTCAAAGTCTTTATCTTAATAAGTTTAAAAAATACTTCTCACCACAATGGTGTTTTTGTAATCTTGAATATGAGACTCTCATACATTTATTTTGTAATAGTAAATACTCTGAAGACATTTGGAAGCAGGAATCTATGTTGGTTTTTGATACTTTCAACAAAATAATCAGAAAAAATTAATCTATGATCATCTTCTTAGACTGTAATACTGGCTCTGATATAATTGATAATACATTAAAGTTAATCATTCTTCTTGGGAAGTTTTATATACATAAAGCTAAAATAATGTCTATAACACCCTCCTTTAATTTTTTGTAAAGATCTTTAAATATTCATTGACTCAATGAATTAAATCACTAGAAATAAGAAGTGCAAAAAACATCTCTTATAATGAATTTATTTTATTTTTTTGTAGAATTTAATGTTTTATTCTGTACAATGTACGTTTTTTTAATATTGTATGTATGAGTCTTACGATACCCTGTCAAAATAAAAGTACACTGCAAACTTTTCCAGCATTTTTCACATATTACCAGTGTGTGGAGTCCGGCTCTGACCTGGGGTAGAGTTACCCTTTTAATAAAATTAACTCATTTGTCACAATGAATTAAATTGAGTTACCCTTTAAAAATATAATAATAATAAAAAAACTCATTTTTCTTAACATGGTTGCAAAAAAATGCGAACCAAATATAAACCAGAGCTAAAATTACACTTTGTTTGACCTGATATTGACAATCAATATGAAATTGAATGAATGAAGAATAAACACCAACCTCTTTGTTCTTCAGGATCTTCAGTGTGTTTCATTCTGCAGGGTTCTGGATCACTCATGTTCTCACTGTCCTCTTTAATAAACTCAGCCTTGGCAGATTTCACTTGTAGCTGATGGGAATATACAACATTTATTGGGGAATTGCTATGGGCGGAGCTCCACTGATGATGTAATTGCTGTGGGCGGAGCTTCACTGATGATGTAATTGCTGTGGGAGGAGCTGATCTGCCTAAATCAAAAATATATAATTTACTGAGTTTGTTTTAATAGGGTCAAATACCAGCGGTTTATTTTTTTCTGACTGATATTAAATTTACAAAAGTGATTTTTATATACATAGAAAACCCAGTAAATGCAAGTGTAATGTTTCGAATAACTTTTGTGAAAATAAAATGTCAGAATATAGGTGAAATAATGTTGGATTCACATTCAGCATAACATACGTATGTAAAAATGAAACAACTTAATTATTCTGACTTTTTTTATAAAATAATAAGAGATCATACTAAATTTCATTATTTTTAAATGATTCAAAACTTATTGCAGCCAAAAAAAGTGTGGAGTTTCTCACGCGAGCTTCATTAGCACAGCGATGAAGGATCTAAAAACAAGCAAAATACATTTTTAGATCCAAAAAATATTCTAAGGTGCTGAAAAACATGAGAGCTTTTAAAAGGGAAAAGAACTCTGAGACGATACACAATAATGTATAACATAATACATTCATGCAATACAATAATGCCATACCTATAGACTTAGAATAAGATAATCAAGTTTTGGGTCCAGAAATCCTCAATCTGTCCATAAACAGGTGCTGTGAGTGTGTGTTCTTACTGGCATGTTTATGGTGTTGTGGTTTCTATATATATATATATATATGAGAAAGAGAGAGAGAGATAGATAGATAGTATTTTTTTTGCTATGTAAACACCTTTTTGTTTTTGACCCATACACTAATTGGCACATTTAAACATGTATATCTATCTGTCTATCGTAAAGAAATTTGTATTTCTAATTCTAACATTATTCTGTTTCTTCACTAAAAGAATGGCAGATATCTAGAAAAGTAGTAAGAACTTTTAAGAAAAACATTTAAAAGCATAAAATACAGAAATAAACAGACATAAAGTAAGATATAAATCCCCTCAGTCTGCTGACACCAGTGAAATGAGCTTTAAGTGTCAATGTACAGGAGATCTGAAGACATCAGCATAATAAATGAGGTGAAAACAGGAATTATTGTCATGAAATAAAGAGTTTTCAGCAGATCTGTTAATATTGATGAGTCTCAGACTATCAACACTCATTCAACAAGCCATTCAGGATCATCAGCAGATCATCTCACTTTATTCTGAGTGTTTGCTGTTAGAAACACATTATCTGAGTCAGGAGGTTACATGATAAAAGCCTATAAAACTGCTCTATAGGAAAATTGTATCAAGTTTGATTTTATGATAAGTACTATCATTACAATAAAGTATTTAAATCATTAAAACATACAGAAATGAAAACATTCATAAAACTTAGAGCACAACAGAGCAAGTTAGTGATGGGGACGAGACCGCCTATGCCGAGTCCGAGTCGAGACCGAGTCTTTGAAGGGTCGAGTCCGAGTCGAGACCGAGTCCGTTGTTTTTCAAATACAGCCGAGTCCAAGGCGAGACCGAGTCTTTTAAGAGTCGAGTCCGAGTCGAGACAGAGTCCGTTGTTTTTCAAATACAGCCGAGTCCAAGGCGAGACCGAGTCTTTTAAGAGTCGAGTCCGAGTCGAGACAGAGTCCGTTGTTTTTCAAATACAGCCGAGTCCGAGTCGAGACCGAGTCTTTGAAGGGTCGAGTCCGAGTCGAGACCGAGTCCGTTGTTTTTCAAATACAGTCGAGTCCGAGTCGAGACCGAGTCTTTGAAGGGTCGAGTCCGAGTCGAGACAGAGTCTTTGAAGGGTCGAGTCCGAGTCGAGACCGAGTCTTTGAAGGGTTGAGTCCGAGTCGAGACCGAGTCTTTGAAGGGTCGAGTCCGAGTCTTTGAAGGGTTGAGTCCGAGTCGAGACCGAGTCCGTTGTTTTTCAAATACAGTCGAGTCCGAGTCGAGACCGAGTCTTTGAAGGGTCGAGTCCGAGTCGAGACAGAGTCTTTGAAGGGTCGAGTCCGAGTCGAGACAGAGTCTTTGAAGGGTTGAGTCCGAGTCGAGACCAAGTCTTTGAAGGGTCGAGTCCGAGTCGAGACAAAGTCTTTGAAGGGTCGAGTCCGAGTCGAGACCGAGTCTTTGAAGGGTCGAGTCCGAGTCGAGTCCGAGTCTTTGAAGGGTCGAGTCCGAGTCAAGACAGAGTCTTTGAGGAAGCAAGTCCGAGTCGAGTCCGAGTCTTTGAAGGGTCGAGTCCGAGTCAAGACAGAGTCTTTGAGGAAGCAAGTCCGAGTCGAGATTTTGTCTCGACATGTCAGTTTTGATATTCATGATTTAATATCATCCCAGTTAATAATCAACAGTTAGGGCTACAGACTAAGCTAGATTGGGAATTGTTTAGAGGAGCAGTCTTAACGTCTTAATATGGACTATGCTTTTACTATCATTTAAAAAAAATCCCTACCACATGCATCATCTTCTGCCTATTTTTCTAAAATGCTTCAACAGTGCTGCTCTGTCATCAACATGTTAACTGTTAACATCAACATGACTTTTTTAATTATAGTTAGTACATGAAATTAAAATTTTCTAGTGGCATGTCTAAATTAGTAGGCTTAGCTACTTTATAACATTTTCCAATATTTCCCAGTTTAAAATATTTTGACAATACACTCGAATTCAGTATCTTTTAAAACTTTATTCCCCCATAACACACATAAACATTACATAAACACAATTGCACTGTGTAATGCAGTTAATGATGATACTGATAGTGATGGGGACGAGACCGCGTCTTTGAAGGAACAAGTCCGAGACGAATCCGAGAAAGCAGAAATCGGTCTTGAGACCAGACTCGAGTACATCACTAGTACAGACGTGTCATTGAGGTGTAAACGACTCTTTCTCTCCCGACAGAACCATCCTGTGACTGGAGTGTCCCAACAGTCCTCAATCAGCATAGTGATGAAACCCTTGCACTAGATAGGCATTAGTATACTGTGATGATGAAGGCCATTGTGCCACGTTTAATTCACATGTAAACCTTTAAAGGGATTTCTGAAGTACTAGGACAGTAAAGAGTTCTGCCCATATTTGCTCAGCCCTACAAATCCCTCCTCTGGTACATTGGACCTCAGGAATTATGTGAGGTACATTTGTGACCTTAAAATTTAGGGCTGAGTGCATTGAAGAAGTGTCTCCATTGGCATAGTAGCATAGAGTAATGATGATAATTGTCAAGGATGCTAAGAAGATACACACACAGAACACCTACTCCCATCAGGTGTAGGCTTAGTCAGATGTACAACAATGTGGACACACTTGTCAGGAACTCTGTCCATATAGCAAGGTTTATGTCCATTGTTGGCTTTGGCAAGCAGAACAAGATCTCTAGTGTCTGTGGTGGTCTGTTCCTCCTCATGGCATCTTCAACTCTCTGCTGTTTATGTCCCACAGGAACAAGATCTCTAGTGTCTGTGGTGGTCTGTTCCTCCTCATGACATCTTCAACTCTCTGCTGTTCATGTCCCACAGGAACAAGATCTCTAGTGTCTGTGGTGGTCTGTTCCTCCTCATGGCATCTTCAACTCTCTGCTGTTCATGTCCCACAGGAACAAGATCTCTATTGTCTGTGGTGGTCTGTTCCTCCTCATGGCATCTTCAACTCTCTGCTGTTCATGTCCCACAGGAACAAGATCTCTAGTGTCTGTGGTGGTCTGTTCCTCCTCATGGCATCTTCAACTCTCTGCTGTTCAATGTTCGAGCCCGGATGTAAACAGCGACCCAGTCGCAGCCCGAAGAGGTGAATGCCTGTTCCACCTCCAACAGGCGAGGAGCTCCGACACAGGAACGCCAGGACACAAACAACAGATGCAGATAGCAAACAGCCGTGGTGAGTTTGAATATCTCAAATCATAATTTCAATAATCTCTGTGCGAGTCTTCGTCAAAGGCTGGCTCGACAGGATACAAGACACCGCCTGGCAGTGCCGGTGGAGTTGCGTGTGGCGATATGCTTGTGGAGGCTGGTCACCAATCTTGAGCTCCGATCTATCTCTCACCTCTTTGGTGTGGGAATGTCAAGTGCTTGTGTCTTCACCCAACGAGTTGTCACTGCCATCAATGACATCATAAAGCCACAATACCTACACATACCATCAGCTGCAGAAGTCAGAGAAATAGTCAGAGGATTGAGTGACAGGTGAGGGTTTCCACAGTGTGCAGGAGCTGTGGATGACACTCATATTTGCATCATGGCACCACCTCACAACCCAGCTGACTACTACAACCACAAATGCTTCTATTCAGGAATCCTGCAAGGTGTTGTGGACCAAAATATGAAGTTTTGGGATGTCGACATCGGCTGGCCTGGGAGGGTTCATGACGCCTGCGTGTTCTCAAACTCGTCTCTTTATGAACGAGGGCAGAATGGGACTCTATTGCCAGGATGGCAAGAAACCATTCAGGGTGTGGAGGTACCTCTTGTGATACTAGGAGATGCAGCGTATCCACTGCTACCATGGCTAATGAAGCCATACCCAGAGGGCAGAGGGATAACACCGGAACAATCTGTTTTCAGTCACCGCTTGAGTCAAGCCAGAATGACTGTGGGAAGGGCTTTTGGACGCTTGAAAGGAAGATGGAGGTGCCTACTAAAGCGATGTGACTGTCATGTCACCTTAATCAGTGACGGCATGTCCGCCTGCTGTGTCCTTCACAATTTTTGTGAGAGTCACAATGAAGAATACATTGGCAATGAAGATTAAAATTATGATGCAAGACCAGACCCTGCAGACTGTGTCATTGGTGGCGACAGTGGGGCAAATATTAGGAATGCATTATGTGCTCATTGTTCAAATCTGCAGGTATGGACATTGCTTTGGCACTTGAAGCCTTCGCATTGCATTATTGCTTGTTCTGTAAAGAAACACAATTTGTATTGCCTGTTATGTTCTGCAACCAACGACAATAAATGTATAATTATTTTATAAGTTAATTGCTGAAAATAGTTTTGTTGATCTTGTTCCGTTTATAATTACATCATAATTCAGTATGTAAGAGAGAGATGACACACTGTTAAATTTGGTCAACATTTATTACAGAAAAATAAAATAACTTTCACAATGTTGAACACTTTAAGGAATAAACTTTAGCACCAAAGACATATTGCAGACTCAAACAACAGAGCTGAATAGACATTGAGGTCAAAATGAGTACCCGCTACACAAAATGCGTAAGGTTGGCAGGTCTGAGTGTTCAGACACGAGCACCTCCGCCTGCAAAGTCACATTCCAGCCAAACGCTGATCGATGTCGCTCGATTTTGCTACGGTAACATTAGCTGTAAATTGATTTAAAATTATCTTCAAAACTTTCTCAATTTTTAATGCCTGTAGGGATCAAATGTTATGCTTTTTAATGCCATGTAAGGACTTTATTTTTGCAAAATCCATTTAAGGACTTTTAATGCTTTTTAATGCCCCGCGGAAACCCTGTGCATGGATCTTCATGTGTTGCTTCAGGTGAGTTTTAATAGAGAAACTCTTCCCGCACTGATCACACGTGTGCGTCTTCTGTCCAGTGTGGATCCTCTCATGTGTTTTCAGATGTTCAGACTGACTGAATATCTTGTCACAGTGTGAACACATGTAAGGTTTTTCTCCAGTGTGGATCCTCCCATGTGTTTTCAGAGATGATGACCGACTGAATCTCTTGTCACAGTGTGAACACATGTAAGGTTTTTCTCCAGTGTGGATCCTCTCATGTTTTTTCAGAGATGATGACTCAGTGAATATCTTGTCACAGTGTGAACACTTGTAAGGTTTTTCTCCAGTGTGGATCCTCTCATGTTTTTTCAGATGTTCAGACTGACTGAATCTCTTGTCGCAGTGTGAACACATGTAAGGTTTTTCTCCAGTGTGGATCCTCCCATGTGTTTTCAGAGATGATGACCGACTGAATCTCTTGTCACAGTGTGAACACATGTAAGGTTTTTCTCCAGTGTGGATCCTCTCATGTTTTTTCAGATCTCCCGACACACTGAATCTCTTGTCACAGTGTGAACACATGTAAGGTTTTTCTCCAGTGTGAATTCTCTGGTGCAGTTTTAAACTGCTTGCTAAAGTAAAAGTCTTCTCACACTCAAAGCACATGTACTCTCTCTCACCAGTATGAATTTTCTCATGTGCATGTAAATGTTGTCGCTGTGAAAAACTCTTTCCACACACAGAACATGAATGCGGCTTCTCCTTCGTATGAACTGTCAGGTGTGTCTTCAGGTGTGATGCCCTAATAAATGTTTTGCCGCACTGATCACATGAGAACGGCTTCTCTCCGGTGTGGATCATCATGTGAGCTTTTAAGTGTGAAGAATGACTGAAACTCTTTCCACATTGATCACATGTGAACGGCTTCTCTCCGGTGTGGATCCTCATGTGAACATCAAGATTTCGTTTGGTTGTGAGACTCTTTCCACACTGAGTGCAGGTGAAGGATTTCTTGGCTCTTGTTTTCTTTAAAAATGTCTTTTTAGTCTTTAGTTCTTCACTTTCCTCCTTCAGGTCTGACATGAAAGGAAAAAATATTACATTTAATTTTCAGAACATCAAAATAATTCAAAGAGAGAAATATAAAGTGAAAGGACATGAAAGTGAGCCCTGGTGTAATGGTAGAAAGTAGACAACTGTTATAAAATATTATGATAATTCAATGCCTTTTTATAAATTGATTGAAACTTTCCATGAATTAGGTAAATTTATCTTCCAATTATTATTTTTAAAACATTCTTTAGCATCCATGTTTCTTTAGCAAGAACTATTAATTTGATCTATGACACAATTATCTAACATGATATTAACATTAAAATATACACTATTGCCATGTTTTGACACCAACTTTGAGATTGATATTTATTTTACTAAAACGTTTTGATTATTAATGGTCGTTCACACTAGACTTGTTAAAACTGTGACACTCAGGAAGTGACATCATCTGGGCTCTTTCTACTGCATGATGGGAAGACAAGAGAATAATCTCAATCCATTGTCTCAGTTTTTACACAAACTGTATCATTGACTGTATTCATCAACCCTGTTACCAAAGTCACTGTAAGAAGAATCTCTATAACTATGAATAACTTGTATGATATTTGACAAATACAACTTTATCAGTAACTTGGTGTTTACTGATTATTCTCTTTTTTAAATTGTAAACTATGTTGAAAATTCTGGTAACATTGTTGCAAAATGGGAACCAGATATCAAATAAATGTAAAATAAAACAATTAAAATAGTATTTAGTTTGACCTGATGTTGACAATATGAAACCTCCCTTTATTGACCATTTGTTTTTAAAAAAAACCCAGAACATTCTGTACCATTTCACAGTTGAACTGTTTATCTAAATGTGATGAAGTGCTTGAATGTTTGTAACATGAATGTTCTTCAGCATCATGAATGAATGAAGAATAAACACCAACCTCTTTGTTCTTCAGGATCTTCAGTGTGTTTCATTCTGCAGGGTTCTGGATCACTCATGTTCTCACTGTCCTCTTTAATAAACTCAGTCTTGGCAGATTTCAGCTCTTCCTGATGCTCTGATGCTCGTCTTCACTTGGGCTGATGGGAATTTACAGCATTTATTGGGGAATAACAGTGGGAGGAGCTTCACTGATGATGTGTTTGCAGTGGGAGGAGCTTCACTGATGATGTGTTTGCAGTGGGAGGAGCTTCACTGATGATGTGATTGCAGTGGGAGGAGCGTCACTGATGATGTATTCCAGTGTGGGAGGAGCTGATCTGCCAAAATCAAAAATATCAATTACTGAGTTTGTTTTTATAATAAATGACTCTAAAATTGTATGTCTGTCCATCTATTCATCGTTAAAATATAGGTAT
This sequence comes from Semotilus atromaculatus, assembly GCA_031834385.1. Taxonomy (NCBI): domain Eukaryota; kingdom Metazoa; phylum Chordata; class Actinopteri; order Cypriniformes; family Leuciscidae; genus Semotilus; species Semotilus atromaculatus. The sequence continues at coordinate 3,428,334 of JAULUF010000031.1, forward strand.
CTTGAAATATAGAAAAGAATATAAATAATTTAAATTCTTCCAAATATAAATAATGGTAAGAGAAACAGTTAAAATCATAAACACAGAAATAAACATAAAGTAAGCAACAAATCCCCTCAGTCTGCTGACACCAGTGAAATGAGCTTTAAGTGTCAATGTACAGGAGATCTGAAGACATCAGCATAATAAATGAGGTGAAAACAGGAACTATTGTCATGAAATAAAGAGTGTTTTCAGCAGATCTGTTAATATTGATGATCCTCAGACTATCAACACTCATTCAACAAGCCATTCAGGATCATCATCAGATCATCTCACTTTATTCTGAGTGTTTGCTGTTAGAAACACATTATCTGAGTCAGGATAGATGATACAACTAATGTTATTAGATTAAAACTGACACCGATCCTAAAAAAACTCATTATTTAAGCTCAATGTGAAGTATTTAGCTGTATCTGTTCCAGTATATTTTAACAATGTGAAGTAAGAAACACAATGGATTTGTTAAAGATAAAATAAAACGTTGCTAAAAAAAATACTGTTGCTTCTCACAACATGAGGATAAAACATAAAAATAAAAATAAAAACACTAAAGGTATTCATCTTAATTAACCACCTCATCTAAATTCTACAGCAGCATTATGTCAATATCTAAAATATATTTTGATTTTGTAGTAACTAGACTCATTGCACTAATGTTATTTTACACAAAATTGACAATTATCCTAAAAACTAATTATAAACTCAATGTGAAGTTTTTAGCCGTATCTGTTCCAGTATATATCATCATTGTGATGTATTGTATGCTTGCAAGTTTTGCATTTGACACAGTAGAGATTCCGTAGCTGCTGTGCTGGGGGATGTTGGGAAATGTTTGAACGCATGTCTGGCACTTCTGGATTCGCTTTGCTGCCCTTTATCTGCTCTATCCACACAATGTAAGATTGCCAGATCGGGTCGCATTTCTGTAGTCCGAATGAGACATAAGAAAACTACAAATTTGACATGCTTTACGGCAAGCGTTACAATAGTCATTATTTATTTTTTCTTCGTTTCTGATGTCGCAATAAGTCCCGGTGCTCCAGATGGCCAGTCCGCCCCTGCTCTTGTCTTTTCAAAATATTTAATAGATAAATTCAGACAAGGAGTTTGTGGTTCTCAATCTTTTAATGAACACCACTTCAAAATAATCCAGTATCTTTTCTCTCAGCAGACTAACGTTCCTGTTGTTAGCAGTTAGCACTAGCACTAGCATTAGGCAGGGAGGGACTCCAGGGAGGGGGTGGAGCTGAGTAAATTTAGGCTCATGTCACACAACAGCAGATTCGACCAGGAGCAAATACAATATCAGATATCTTAAAATATAATTGTGATAAGTTGAAACTGAATTAGAGATATCTCTAATTACCTTTGCATATGTGTGACTCGTCAATTAAAGATATCTATGACGTCATTACAGATATATTAAATGGAGTTTTGACTAGTCCAAATGTATTTAAAGATATCTCAAATCAGATTTCTTACTAGTGCAATTATAATTGCAGATATCTCTAAATATTATTCTGACTAGTCAAATTTTATGACTATCCAAAATATGTTTAAGGATAGTCAAAACATAGTTTTATATGCTAAAACGTCTTGCCATCAAATTATATGACTATCCAAAATATAGGATATTCAAAACTTTGTTTTATATGCTAAAACGTCTTGCCATATTTACTATTTTCCAATGGAAGAATATATGACTAGTCAAAAATAGCATTGTAGAAATATTCAATGTATAGCCTATTATGACTAGTCATAATCACATTGTATATATTTATTTCAATTACGACGAGTCAAATTCGAATTAAAATATCTGGAATTTGAATTATGACTAGTCAAAACTAAATTACGACTAGTAACAGCCAGGGGTATTTAATGCTAATCCGGCTTGCCATAGGCGCGCCTCTGATCTACCGTTGGCGGCCGATGACGTCAGCGCTCGCTCGCGCCGTCTCTCTTCTTCCCTCATTGAGTTTCAGCGTCGAGTTTTCTGAGGAGAGGAGAGCAGTTCACGGTATTTATCATATTTACACAACCATCACACACACTTTATACAGTTTAAGCGACAGACTCATTTCTGTATTGTTTTCATCGATCACAGCGATACTTGTGCGTCTTTTTTGGCGTCTTCTCACTGAAATAAACATTTAGTGCAGCAGCAGCGAGCATGAGGAGAATATGGGGAGTTCATTCAGACCTGAGCGATTTTAAAGGGGCTCTGTGTGAGATTTACTCCCATCTAGCGGTGAAATTGTATTTTGCATTCAAACGAATTGTGCTCTCCAGCGCCTCGCTTTTTCAAATGCGTGTTGCATCTACGGTTGCCGTTATGTACCAAAAAGCTATGACAGGATGTCTTCTAGCACTTCGTCGAGTTTTCCTTCAGGTGAACAGGTTTGTTATTTCAAACAAACTGCAACTTGACACAGCGAACAAACAAATGTTACAGTATGAATTACTGACTGTGAGAAACATGAACTATTGTAATTAGTATTTAGGCCTTCTTTATTCATCACATTAGTCACACAGAAATAAATTACCGTTAGGTTTCACAAAAGAAAGAGGACACACTTCAGTCGCGTCTGTTTCTGTTTATTTGGTAACTTAGTTACAGGTCTTCTTTCTAAATGTGATATAAATATGTCCTGTAACTGAGTTACAGGACATATCGGGAGCTTTACCACTCTCTCGACTCCCAGTAAGCTACAGATATTTTCAGTCAGAGAAAAAGAGGAAGCTCCCTAAAAAAAAGTTGCTTTATTTTATGGTAGTCAAGTATAAAGAGACGAGACGTAGGCTATCTGACAGATAAAATAAAAACATGATTGTGATAGGCTTTATGGTTGGTTTGATTTTTTCAAACGTTCACCATGTATTTTTTTTATTATGCGTATCTTCAAGCGTTTACTATGTATGAACTATGTTACTACTATGTTTACTACAGTATGAATTATTGACTGTAAAAAACATTGACTTGCCTGTCGAGGAGAAAGCAGGCAACTTCAGCGTCTCTTTTGAAATCTTTCTCCTTCATTAGCTCTTTCCACCTGGAAAAAGCTATCCTGACATTTACTCTTGTTTTTTGTACTCTGCGGTCACGTTTCCTTTTTCGTTCAATTTGGGAGGATTTCTTCTCCTGTGGCTCGGCATACGTATTATCCGCCATTGAAAATAAAAGTGCAATTCAGCTTTTTAAAATTGCTGGGTTTAGACCGCCTATGGTTTAGACAAGCGCCTCCACTGCTCTGCTCGCCCGGTTCTGCTGCTTCAGTCGCGTGACGCTGGCTCTGAACGAAAACGCGTTGTGGAAACGCGTTGGCGTACTTTTTGACCCTCTCTGCTATTATAGTTTTTCAAGATGGCGGAATGACATGGAAACCTCCGTGGACTTACCCGTCCCATGTATATAAATATAATAAATTCTTCGTTTACGAGGATAAGTCAGATAATTGGCAGAGGTATTTGTACACCACTGAGGACATATTTATGAATAAAAATATTGATTTTAGATAATAAATTACCTAAAAATTTACACACAGTCCCTTTAAGTGCTTTTGTGTTCGTTTGTGTGATTGTTTCAAGTCAAAAGTCAAAGTTTAAGGTCTGTGAGGGGAATTCATGGGAATCGATCTCAATGTGTCATACTGGAACAGATCTGCTTTACATTGAGCCTATGAGTCACATGAGACATTAAAGCAATACTAATAAATACCAATAGCGTTTTACTCTTGGAACAATAGTGTTTTGTTTGTGGTGCTCTTTATTTTTTTTAAGTTTTATGATAATTCCATTTTCTGTTATTATCCAACTACTTTTTATAGTGATTAATGTAGTTATCATAAAATCAAACTAGCTATATTTAGATTAATTTGGTCATATTATGCTGCTGTAATTATCTATCTGTAGTGGTTTATGAAGATGAGTGTCTTTAGTGATTGTTTTTGTGTTACTGATGTTTTATCCGTCATATTGTGATAAATAACAGTAGCCTATTGCCTTTCAGTATAGCAGTTTCATAGGATTTTATATCCTGACTCAGATAATGACAGAATAAAGTGAGATGATCTGCTGATGATCCTGAATGGCTTGTTGAATGAGTGTTGATAGTCTGAGGATCATCAATATTAACAGATCTGCTGAAAACACTCTTTATTTCATGACAATAGTTCCTGTTTTCTCCTCATTTATTATGCTGATGTCTTCAGATCTCCTGTACATTGACACTTAAAGCTCATTTCATTGATGTCAACAGACTGAGGGGATTTGTTGGTTACTATAGAGGGTTTTCACCGACGTCACGTTCTGGGCGGTAACCCGGATGCGCGGCCATTATGGAGGCACTCGGATGTAAACAACAGCATGGATTACACTGTTTATGTACTACTGAACACATTGTTACGGAAAAAAACACATGGAAGCTGCAAAATCATATAGAGAAGGACTTAGTAAGCAGGAGAGAGCGCAAGATTTTGACAAACTAAAGTTGATATGTGGTAAAGATTCGAACGAGAGCTTATCTAGCCCTTACTGCAATTCTTCCTTATATTTCTTATCCCAACATAGGATACGTTCAGATTGTCAGTTCAGAAAAGCACATAAAATCTGTTTCAAGCTACATCCATATGTGAAATCATATTCAAAGCATTCAAATCAGGACATCAGCTAGGGCTGTCGCGATAACCGCAATATTGCGGTACCGCGCTACTGACAGGCCAACCGCAGAGGAATGCAAGTAACCGCAGCAACCGCGATATTCGCGTGTTTTCTTTTTTCATAAGGTTACACCCTAATTTGTTTTGAACTTCGTACCATGTGTATTGAATGTTTAATAAGTTAATGATAACAAGACTGTTTATAATGGTGATTTGTACAGAGGCTTCGTGGATTTGGACTTGAGCCTGAACAGACAGTGAATGTGATCGACTGAGCGCGTGCGCTTACCTGCGTCTGTCTTTGAAGTCAAGTCATGTATATTCGTGAAAAGGTTGCCGTTTCCAAGGAAAGCGAAATATTTGTCGTATCATCCTTTTAACATGTAAGGGTATTTAATATGAATGGCGTCAGCGTCAGAGCTGGTCAGCATTCCACGGCGCGAGGAAGCCATTGGTGGAAAAGCTGTGAGTCACGCATTGCTTCAGCGTTGCCCAAAAGCGAATTAAGCATTGCTGGTCAGCTGAGCCTTGAAAAGTGGACCTCAAAGTAAAATAATTAACACCTTGTTTCATTACATCTATCATTTTATGAATCAGAGTTTTTGAACCTGTTCGTTGAATGAACGGTTTAATGATTGACTCACTTAAAGACAGTCCGTTGGCGTAATATGTGCGCGCTGAGTGACAGCTTTCAATGCGCAGAGACGCTGTTTAGTTTCGGTTACATTGGTTACTGAAAATGTTCCTGTTCTTGTTTTTGTGCATGCTGACTACATCGTAACACGTAGCCTATTTATATAGCAACGAATAGATAAATAAAAATAAATAAATAAATGGCGGTAATACCGCATATCGCGCTATTGAGCCACTCAAAATTACCGCAAGGGAAATTCCTTCACCGCGACAGCCCTAACATCAGCTTCAGCCTGAACGATCGGATTTCGCGTGGTATGTGACTCTCAGGCACTGATCTATATAGAATGATATAGATCTTCTATATAGATCAGTGCTCTCAGGCCATGTAAAATGTAAACGTCAGACGTTGTTAGAGGAAACATGCTGAAAGTCGCTGCCGAAACAATGTGTTGTTGCAAAGTGCCGGACGAGCAAAAAAATATTATTTCTGAAACCTATTTTGAAACCAGCGCAAAGAGAAAAAGCTGTGCATACCAGCCTCCTACAGTTCTAACGCCGCGGGCTCAAGACGCAGTAGTCCAGCGCGTAGTCCGGGCCCGGATACACATTTCCATGTTGTAACATTTAAATAAGACAACATCTCTATTGCAAATGCAAACCCCTCCATCAACGCAACGTCATTGCCATATTGCCAAAGAGCTGCATGGACACACACATTGCATCTGAACAGTTGCGATACACAGTGTGGACATCATTTTAGATCAGATTCCAATTTGATACAAAGATAATCGGATTTGGACTGACAGTGTGAATGTAGCCATAGTTAACTACGTCAACATTTTAACCATAGTCAATGCTTCATTTACACATGTGCCTGATGCTGTAACGTTACCTCTCTCAACCACAAACGCCTCCTTTCATCCGTTTTTTGCACTCTTCTCTTTAACTTTTAACAGTCTATAGAACTCGAAATGTTTTCCCCGATGCGACCGATTAGTACAGACCAAAACTCGACCATTTTTCAGCAGAAATAATCAGCCAAATTTGCGAGTCCATTCAGTTCATTGGCATTGTTTACGTTCAGTGCCTCCAAAATGGCCGACTTCCGGATTGATGACGCGTCGTGAAAACCCTCTATACACTTTTATTTCTGTTTATGATTTTTCTTACCATTATTTATATTTTTAAGAATTTACATTATTTATATATTTTCTATATTTCTAGATACCTGTATTTTAATGAAGAAGCAGAATAATGTTAGGCTTAGGAAGAAAAATAATTAATGAATTAACAGTGAGAACATGAGTGATCCAGAACCCTGCAGAATGAAACACACTGAAGATCCTGAAGAACAAAGAGGTTGGTGTTTTTTCTTCATTCATGATGCTGAAGAACATTCATGTTAGAAACATTCAAGCACTTCATTACATTTAGATAAACAGTTCAACTGTGTAATGGCTGCAAAAGTTTCATTTTTTTAAAGCAAATTGACAGTAAAGGGAGGATTTGTATTGATTGTCAACATCAGGTCAAACTCAATTTAAACATTTAAACTGTTTTATTTTACATTTATTTTATATATGGTTTACAATTTGAAACAATTTACCAGAATTTTTACCTGAATTGTGTGCGTATTTTTACAAACATATAAAACACATGTATAACACATAATAATAATAATAATTCCAAAATGTACACATTTAAATTTACAATCTACTCTGCGTTACTACAAACATTTGTGTTCTTTCTCGCAGTGAAATTCACTTGATCGTGTGTTTCTTGTGTCACACATGCTTGTGAAGGAGAAGTTCAGTGTGAACGGCCCTTAATAATTGAAACGTTTTAACAGTAGTTTTTAACACAATTATATATCAATCTAAAAGTTGGTGTCAAAATATAGCAGTATTGTGTGTTTTAATGTTCATATCATGTTAGATAATTGTGTCAATGATCAAATATATTTAATATTTCTCACTACAGAAACATGGGATTTGTGCCTATAATGTTTAAAAAAAGAATATCTGGAAGATCAGTGTGTAACCCTCCCCAGCCGGGTACACTCGTATAATACTATTAAAGGAGCCCTGGTATCCCAGCAGTAGTAAAGGGTGTTGGTGTAAATGTCTGGTCCTTCCCCTGAAGAATGGATAGTTAGCCACAAGAATAATGTGTTATGTAGCGCATAGCCTCCAATTAATTTTTGAGAATTAATAAATAAAAAAACAGGTTGACAACCATAAGAACGTTATAATAAACCCAGAGGTTTATTGAATAATCCCCAAACAAAACAAAAAATTATTTAATTTAAAAAATTGGTAAAGGTTCAGGGTAACCAATACAATGTTACCACATTTAAATAGTGCTACATTTTAAGTGACCCAAAACTCAGTATTTCAGTGACTTAAAATAGTCAGACCCCAAAAAAATCAGTTACCTCAAATACAAGTGAATTACTCTTATTAATATCAATTAATGCTTATTTGAACATATATGACTCTTAAATGTACTCGTTAGAATCAAAATAACAAAAATTTCCTTGAATATAAATTAAATTAATCTTAAATTGACTCAGTTGTAACCAAATGACTCTTAAATATACTCTGTTGGCTCGTTCGAAGCAAAACAACTCAAATTGTCCTTCTAATCAATTTATTCTTAACTCTTTGTTAATCATGAGTCTTTGATAATCAGTTCACTCATTACAAATCTCGTTCACATGTGTCAAAAACAGATATGAAACACTCAATACCTCAATAATAAAAGCGAGAACCCCCAAAATTAGTCTCTAAAGTGCATTTGAAATTGCCATGAACCGTTGGTGCACTTTTCCTCCAAATGATTTGATATTCAACAGATCTCAGTCCAACTGTACTCACTCATCTGCATGAGTAACGCGCGAGGGCAGTCCAAGGTCCAGAATAGTTGTCTTCGAACCGAAACAAAAATCAGAATGGAACAATCTCAAATCAACGAAGCTCGATGAATCAGTCCTCCGTTAGGCCGTGGGCAGGGGCGGCGCCAGATAATTTTTAACGCAGGTGCTGAGGGGGTGCTAGATCATTGACAGGGGGAGCTGCGCTATATATATATATACACTCACCGGCCACTTTATTAGGTACACCTGTCCAACTGCTCGTTAACACTTAATTTCTAAGCAGCCAATCACATGGCGGCAACTCAGTGCATTTAGGCATGTAGACATGGTCAAGACAATCTCCTGCAGTTCAAACCGAGCATCAGTATGGGGAAGAAAGGTGATTTGAGTGACTTTGAACGTGGCATGATTGTTGGTGCCAGAAGGGCTGGTCTGAGTATTTCAGAAACTGCTAATCTACTGGGATTTTCACGCACAACCATCTCTAGGGTTTACAGAGAATGGTCCAAAAAAGAAAAAACATCCAGTGAGCGGCAGTTCTGTGGGCGGAAATGCCTTGTTGATGCCAGAGGTCAGAGGAGAATGGCCAGACTGGTTCGAGCTGATAGAAGGGCAACAGTGACTCAAATAACCACCCGTTACAACCAAGGTGGGCAGAAGAGCATCTCTGAACGCACAGTACGTCGAACTTTGAGGCAGATGGGCTACAGCAGCAGAAGACCACACCGGGTGCCACTCCTTTCAGCTAAGAACAGGAAACTGAGGCTACAATTTGCACAAGCTCATCGAAATTGGACAATAGAAGATTGGAAAAACGTTGCCTGGTCTGATGAGTCTCGATTTCTGCTGCGACATTCGGATGGTAGGGTCAGAATTTGGCGTCTACAACATGAAAGCATGGATCCATCCTGCCTTGTATCAACGGTTCAGGCTGGTGGTGGTGGTGTCATGGTGTGGGGAATATTTTCTTGGCACTCTTTGGGCCCCTTGGTACCAATTGAGCATCGTTGCAACGCCACAGCCTACCTGAGTATTGTTGCTGACCATGTCCATCCCTTTATGACCACAATGTACCCAACTTCTGATGGCTACTTTCAGCAGGATAATGCGCCATGTCATAAAGCTGGAATCATCTCAGACTGGTTTCTTGAACATGACAATGAGTTCGCTGTACTCAAATGGCCTCCACAGTCACCAGATCTCAATCCAATAGAGCATCTTTGGGATGTGGTGGAACGGGAGATTCGCATCATGGATGTGCAGCCGACAAATCTGCGGCAACTGTGTGATGCCATCATGTCAATATGGACCAAACTCCCTGAGGAATGCTTCCAGCACCTTGTTGAATCTATGCCACGAAGAATTGAGGCAGTTCTGAAGGCAAAAGGGGGTCCAACCCGTTACTAGCATGGGGTACCTAATAAAGTGGCCGGTGAGTGTATATATATATATATATATATATATATATATATATATATAGGCTACAGTGTATATATATATATATATATATATATATATATACAGTACTGTGCAAAAGTTTTAGATCGGTAAGATTTTTTATGTTTTTAAAAGAAGTCTCTTCTGCTCACCAAGGCTGCAATTATTTGATAAAAAAAAAAAAAAAGTAATATTGTGAAATATTATTACAATTTAAAACAGCTGTTTTCTATGTGAATATATAGTGAAGTGTAATTTATTCCTGTGATCAAAGCTGAATTTTCATCATCATTACTCCAGTCTTCAGTGTCACATGATCCTTCAGAAATCATTCTAATATGATGATTTGATGCTCAAAAAACATTCATTATTATTTTCAATGTTGAAAACAGTTGTGTACAATTTTTTTTTCAAAATTCTTTGATGAATAGAAAGTTCAAAAGAACAGCGTTTATTTAAAATAGAATATTTTCTAACATTATAAATGTCTTTACTGTAACTTTTGATCAGTTTAACTCATCCTTGATAAATAAAAGTATTGATTTCCCCCCAAAATAAAAATTTAAATTCTTACTGACCCCAAACTTTTGAAGGGTAGAGTTTAATGTTACAAAAGCTTTAGATTTCAGATAAATGCTGTTCTTTTTTAGTTTCTATTCATCATAGCATCATGAAATAAAAATGTAAAAAACTGTTTTCAACACTGATAATAATCATAAATGTTTCTTGAGCATCAAATCATCATATTATAATGATTTTTGAAGGATCATGTGACACTGAAGACTAGAGTAATGATGATGAAAATTCAGCTTTTGATCACAGGAATAAATTACACTTTACTGTATATTCACATAGAAAACAGCTGTTTTAAATTGTAATAATATTTCACAATATTACTGTTTTTTTTGTATTTCTTTATCAAATAATTGCAGCCTTGGTGAGCAGAAGAGACTTCTTTTAAAAACATAAAAAATCTTACCGATCTAAAACTTTTGCACAGTACTGTATATGTTGTGAAGAGGCGGAGTCAGGAGGATCCATTTGCAGCATTTATTAGAAAAATCAAAACAGGCAAGGTCCAACAGTGGCAAACAGAATAGAGAAGGCTAGGCTGAGACAAACCAGGAAAACAGGCAAAGGGTCGAGGCAGGCAGAGAAGAATCAGAGTCCAGTAAACAGTCCGGGGTCAGGGCAGGCAGAGAAGAATCAGAGTCCAGTAAACAGTCCGGGGTCAGGGCAGGCAGAGAAGAATCAGCAACGATAAACAATCCAAGATCAAACACAGGAATCAAACTCAGGGAAATAACGCTCAGAAATGATGGCCGGGGCAGATCAAGACTTCGCCCTGAATGAGTGTGTGAACATGGTAGAAATAGACAGACTAACAGGATGACACAGGTGAATGGAATCAGTGAATGAGGTACAGGTGAATGTGATCAGTGATGATGAGTCCGGGCAGTGAGTTATGGGAAATGTAGTTTGTGAGTGAAACATGATCGTCTGGTGTGGAGTGCCCTCTGGTGTCTCTCAAGGGCACTCCAGCTGGTGACCGTTACATAGCCCCCCCCCAAAGAGCGGCTTCCAGACGCTCCAAAAAACTGTCCAGGTGGGAGGTGGAGCGGAGGCGGATCTGGGGGCGGGATGGAGGGCCAGGTCCGTGGAGCAGAAGAGGAACAGGCGACCAGGGCGGATCAGGCTGATCAGGCTGTGCAGGCAACCAGGGTGGCCACGGCGGTGAAGACCCCTCGGGCGGCCACGGCGGTGAAGACCCCTCGGGCGGACACGGCGGTGAAGACCCCTCGGGCGGCCACGGCGGTGAAGACCCCTCGGGCGGCCACGGCGGTGAAGACCCCTCGGGCGGCCACGGCGGTGAAGACCCCTCGGGCGGCCACGGCGGTGAAGACCCCTCGGGCGGCCATGGCGGTGAAGACCCCTCGGGCGGCCAGGGCGGAGACGACCCTTCAGGTGGCCAGGGCGGAGACAATCCTTCAGGTGTCCAGAGCGGAGACCTCCCCTCGGGCGGCCATGACGGAGACCTCCCTTCGGGCGACCACGGAACAGGAGCAGGCATCCACCCAGGAACAGACATCGGTTGCTCTGGAACAGACCCCGGCTCAGGATTAGGAACTGACACCTGCTCAGAAACAGAAACAGACACAGGAACAGACACTGGCTCCGGCACAGGAACAGACACTGGCTCCGGCACAGGAACAGACACTGGCTCCGGCACAGGAACAGACACTGGCTCCGGCACAGGAACAGGAACAGACTTTGTGACGACGGCCATCTTGTCCGTAGACACTGGCTCGGAGGCGGCCATCTTGTCCCTAGACACTGGCTCGGAGGCGGCCATCTTGTCCCTAGACACTGGCTCGGAGGTGGCCATCTTGTCCGTAGACACAGGCTCAGAAAGAGGAAGAGGATCAAGCTCAGGATTAGGCTTAGCAGAAGTGACGTGAAGCGTCTCTGATTCGGCAGAAGTGACGTGAAGCGTCTCTGGCTCGGCAGAAGTGACGTGAAGCGTCTCTGGCTCGGCAGAAGTGACGTGAAGCGTCTCTGGCTCGGCAGAAGTGACGTGAAGCGTCTCTGGATCGGCAGAAGTGACGTGGGCAGTCTCTGGCTGTGCAGACGTGACGTGGGCAGTCTCTGGCTGTGCAGACGTGACGTGGACAGTCTCTGGCTGTGCAGACGTGACGTGGACAGTCTCTGGCTGTGCAGACGTGACGTGGACAGTCTCTGGCTGTGCAGACGTGACGTGGACAGTCTCTGGCTGTGCAGACGTGACGTGGACAGTCTCTGGCTGTGCAGACGTGACGGGAAGCTCAGGCTCGGCAGGGCTGCAGGGAAGCTCAGGCTCGGCAGGGCTGCAGGGAAGCTCAGGCTCGGCAGGGCTGCAGGGAAGCTCAGGCTCGGCAGGGCTGCAGGGAAGCTCAGGCTCGGCAGGGCTGCAGGGAAGCTCAGGCTCGGCAGGGCTGCAGGGAAGCTCAGGCTCGGCAGGGCTGCAGGGAAGCTCAGGCTCGGCAGGGCTGCAGGGAAGCTCAGGCTCGGCAGGGCTGCAGGGAAGCTCTGGCTGGACGTGGCTGACGTGAAGCTCTGGCTGGACGTGGCTGACGTGAGGCTCTGGCTGGACGTGGCTGACGTGAAGCTCTGGCTGGACGTGGCTGACGTGAGGCTCTGGCTGGACGTGGCTGACGTGAAGCTCTGGCTGGACGTGGCTGACGTGAAGCTCTGGCTGGACGTGGCTGACGTGAAGCTCTGGCTGGACGTGGCTGACGTGAAGCTCTGGCTGGACGTGGCTGACGTGGCTGGACAGAACCAGCGGTGCAGGCTCGGCTGGACTGGGCGGAACCAGCGGGGAAGAAGTCTCTGAACTGGACGGAACCAGCGGTGAAGGAATCTCTGGCTGGACGGTCTCTGGCTGGACGGTCTCTGGCTGGACGGTCTCTGGCTGGACGGTCTCTGGCTGGACGGTCTCTGGCTGGACGGTCTCTGGCTGGACGGTCTCTGGCTGGACGGTCTCTGGCTGGACGGTCTCTGGCTGGACGGTCTCTGGCTGGACGGTCTCTGGCTGGACGGTCTCTGGCTGGACGGTCTCTGGCTGGACGGTCTCTGGCTGGACGGTCTCTGGCTGGACGGTCTCTGGCTGGACGGTCTCTGGCTGGACGGTCTCTGGCTGGACGGTCTCTGGAACAATGGCCCTCTTGGCACCACGTGCAGACATCAGCGGGGAATCTGCCACGCTGGAAACCAGTCCTGGGCGGCCATAGACCGATCCGGTGGCAGGCTTTATGGTTGCTGTGACGAGAACTGACTCAGGCTCAGGGGGTACTGTGAGCTTGCAGGGTTCTTCATCCGCCAAGCCCACAGTAAGAGCCGAACCGCTCAAGGAAAGGGCCAGATCAAGATAGTGCTCTAAAGTCCAGTGAGGATCATGTAAGGGCATGAATGAACTGAGCGGTTCAGATAGTCCTCCCCGAAAAAAGATCATTAGGCATTCCGTGCTCATTGAGGTGAGATGTGCCAGTTTGATAAACTCTTCTACATATTTCTCAATCGGCCTATTCTCCTGACGGAGACGCAGGATTTGTACATCTGGATGCATGTTTGGCATGGCTGCTGGATCTCGGTGTGGCGAAGTCTTCTGTTGTGAAGAGGCGGAGTCAGGAGGATCCATTTGCAGCATTTATTAGAAAAATCAAAACAGGCAAGGTCCAACAGTGGCAAACAGAATAGAGAAGGCTAGGCTGAGACAAACCAGGAAAACAGGCAAAGGGTCGAGGCAGGCAGAGAAGAATCAGAGTCCAGTAAACAGTCCGGGGTCAGGGCAGGCAGAGAAGAATCAGAGTCCAGTAAACAGTCCGGGGTCAGGGCAGGCAGAGAAGAATCAGCAACGATAAACAATCCAAGATCAAACACAGGAATCAAACTCAGGGAAATAACGCTCAGAAATGATGGCCGGGGCAGATCAAGACTTCGCCCTGAATGAGTATGTGAACATGGTAGAAATAGACAGACTAACAGGATGACACAGGTGAATGGAATCAGTGAATGAGGTACAGGTGAATGTGATCAGTGATGATGAGTCCGGGCAGTGAGTTATGGGAAATGTAGTTTGTGAGTGAAACATGATCGTCTGGTGTGGAGTGCCCTCTGGTGTCTCTCAAGGGCACTCCAGCTGGTGACCGTTACAGTATATATATATATATATATATATATACAGGGCTCGAATTTCGGCGCGTGTATTGCGCATAATTCTAATCATTCCCGCAGGTCTCCCATTTATAATGCGGGATATTCCCGCAAAATAAAATCATTCTTTTAATAACTATCTGCCAGACGCAATTTCACAAACAGCGTGAGTGTTCAGGAGTCGGGACACGACGGAATGTTCACTTGCACAGTCGGGCCAGCAGCGCATCGTGAATTAAGTTTACCCTTTGCACGTCTTTTTAAGTCTTACCAGTGTAAACATTCAAGCGATTTTAAACTAATCTGTGCTCGCGGAATGTTCACATTCATAGAAAATCCACCTCAAGAACAGCCAGAAACAAAAGTTATTTTTTACGGATTATATTGCTTTAACACGCAAAACTGTGTCAATTTCGGTCTTCGTGAGTATACTCTAAACATAGTCGGTTTTGTCTTTAATAAGCATAAAACGCATGCCAGTATAATGAACACAGAATCCGTGCACTAGCTCTTAAAGTGACAGCAACTCTATGTGTCGATCATTAACTTTGTCGTCAAAACAACAAAAGAGAGCTTTAAGTGAAAGGAATCTAATAGCCTATGTATTTAATTTATTCAGGACTAAAATACTATCCAGTGTTATTTTCTATTTGATTACTTTATTCAGTTTCTGTCTATGAATACTAGTGTTAGACCTATTCAAAAACTTTTCTCTTTATTTGTATCTTTATTCTATTGTATTTATTTGTGCAACTTTTTTCAATTTAATTGAACAATTTAAATCAAGCCTCATGTTGTGTAAATTCTTAACAACATTACCCCATTGTAAAAATGCATTGAGCGCAAACATTTAGGCAAGATAAATTTAATTTTGTTTGGCAAAAATGCTAAGTCTAAGTTTCTTCAACTCAACTGGCTGTTCAGATGGTTCAAGCTCCTTCTGTTTTTTCTTGAAAATGTCATGGACCACTGAACCAGAAAAAAAATTGTAGAGCATTTGCACAATCTCGAAAAACTCAGCAGCAGGCTGGATATTTTGTACACAGTCCACTAGAACAAGATTAGGTCTATGTGCATGACAGTGCACATATAATGCGTGAGGCACCTCTTTTCGTAACTTTTCCTGCACCCCGTTGTTACACCCCGACATCACCGCAGCTCCATCATAGCACTGGCCAATGCAGGCGTTGACATCAATGTTGCAATGACTGAGAGTTAATTTAATACACTGTAGAAGTGAATCCGCATCCAATCCATCAGCTGGTGTAAAGTTTAAAAACTCCTCCATAACATTCCCGGCATGCAAGTAGCGGACTACTACCGAAATCTGTTCTTTTTTGCTAATGTCTTTACTCTCGTCTACATTTAATGGCAAAATAACCAGCATCCTCCAATTCATTACTGATCTGTTTTCTTACCATATCAGCCATAATAGCGATGATCTCATTTTGCACTTCGTGGTGAGTATATTTTGCATTTGATGGATTTTCAGTTATCTTCTTGGCAACAGTTTGGTCAAACATGCTGATGACATTTAGGAGTTCGACAAAGTTTCCCCTGTTCGCTGAGTGCTCATCCTCTCTGTGGCCACGCTGAGCAATGCCTTGACATGCCGTGTAGCGCAAACTCTCCACCACAGCCTTCATGTAGTGCAGATTTTCTTCGACCACTTTAGAATGTCCCTTATCAATAATGTTCAGGATTTTTTATCCATCTTGCATTTTTGGGGTTGGGGGTGCTATCGGGGTGCTTTGGTCTTTCTTAGGGGTGCTGAAGCACCTGCTAGCCCCTCCCTAGCGCCGCCTATGGGCGTGGGTGAATTTCCGCCACAAGCCCGAACGAGTCCGCCACGAGCCCTCGAAATTTCCGATCCAGTCCTCCACCGCTCGAAATTTCCTAACAAAACTGGTCAACAACTCGGACCGCACAGAGAGTCTCTGTCTAACTTAATGCTTATCCAATCAAAACAAAAAATGATCATGCCTCTCATCTCCTTCCCCGATCTCCCTCATTGGCCAAGAGCAGGCGCATACAATTTCCACATATTTTTTACCGAACTTAACATACACACCTCTTACAAAGCTTACATTGACAAAACTTTTAAACAAAAATGTTCTTTTAGGGAAAAAAACAATACAAAACTTACAAGTGTGTATTTTCTTTGTATCCTTTTTGAAAATGCAGGGCTATAAGTGTACCTCATTCATGGAACGTTTCAGGGACGTTTGTAACTTTAACCAGATGGCCAAATTCTGCCAGTTGATGAAATTAACTAGATTCTAATGATTAAACACCCCTCCCCTCCTTCGGACTGTTACACAAAGGAACAGTGTTTGGACTTGATTAAGTTACTGATGATAGTGCAGACACAGGGTTTTCTCCAATGAGTAAACAGAGGAGTGCCTGTTCGTATTGACATGTGACAAAGGCCGCCATTCGATCTAGAGATCCCGTGGGGAACCTCGAGATCCTCGCATGGCCGAAGGGAGGACACCTCACAAACGAGACATTGTATTCCGGTGTTAAACTCATCAACTCAAAGAATACGCACATACATATAGGATTCCCCGCGGGGGGGTGAGCAAAGTTCACCACTCAGCCGAACACAGAATGAACCCTACACACATACATACACACAAAAAGACACTCATTCCACCTTTTTAAATGTATGAAAAGTTTTTCTTGTTGTGTTTTATTATTCCCATGTAAACAATCCTATAATCATGATCTTTATGGTATGTAATCAACCCTGATATGCGTTAATCACGAAGAAACATGTATCTTTGTCTTGCTAGCTCACAATTATACCATGCGTGGTATTATTTTGATCAGAGAAGAACTGAGGGAAGTGAAGGAGGAGAGAGAAGAACTGAGTGAAGTGAAGGAGGAGAGAGAAGAACTGAGTGAAGTGAAGGAGGAGAGAGAAGAACTGAGTGAAATGGAGGAGGAGAGAGAAGAACTGAGTGAAGTGAAGGAGGAGAGAGAAGAACTGAGTGAAGTGAAGGAGGAGAGAGAAGAACTGAGTGAAGTGAAGGAGGAGAGAGAAGAACTGAGTGAAGTGGAGGAGGAGAGAGAAGAACTGAGAGAAGTGAAGGAGGAGAGAGAAGAACTGAGTGAAGTGAAGGAGGAGAGAGAAGAACTGAGTGAAGTGAAGGAGGAGAGAGAAGAACTGAGTGAAGTGAAGGAGGAGAGAGAAGAACTGAGTGAAGTGAAGGAGGAGAGAGAAGAACTGAGTGAAGTGGAGGAGGAGAGAGAAGAACTGAGTGAAGTGAAGGAGGAGAGAGAAGAACTGAGTGAAGTGGAGGAGGAGAGAGAAGAACTGAGTGAAGTGAAGGAGGAGAGAAGAACTGAGAGAAGTGAAGGAGGAGAGAGAAGAACTGAGTGAAGTGGAGGAGGAGAGAGAAGAACTGAGTGAAGTGAAGGAGGAGAGAGAAGAACTGAGTGAAGTGGAGGAGGAGAGAGAAGAACTGCGTGAAGTGGAGGAGGAGAGAGAAGAACTGAGAGAAGTGAAGGAGGAGAGAGAAGAACTGAGAGAAGTGAAGGAGTAGAGAGAAGAACTGAGTGAAGTGGAGGAGGAGAGAGAAAAACTGAGAGAAGTGAAGGAGGAGAGAGAAGAACTGAGTGAAGTGAAGGAGGAGAGTGAAGAACTGAGTGAAGTGAAGGAGGAGAGTGAAGAACTGAGTGAAGTGAAGGAGGAGAGAGAAGAACTGAGTGAAGTGAAGGAGGAGAGAGAAGAACTGAGTGAAGTGGAGGAGGAGAGAGAAGAACTGAGTGAAGTGAAGGAGGAGAGAGAAGAACTGAGTGAAGTGGAGGAGGAGAGAGAAGAACTGAGTGAAGTGGACGAGGAGAGAGAAGAACTGAGTGAAGTGAAGGAGGAGAGAGAAGAACTGAGTGAAGTGAAGGAGGAGAGAGAAGAACTGAGTGAAGTGGAGGAGGAGAGAGAAGAACTGAGTGAAGTGAAGGAGGAGAGTGAAGAACTGAGTGAAGTGAAGGAGGAGAGAGAAGAACTGAGTGAAGTGAAGGAGGAGAGAGAAGAACTGAGTGAAGTGGAGGAGGAGAGAGAAGAACTGAGTGAAGTGAAGGAGGAGAGAGAAGAACTGAGTGAAGTGGAGGAGGAGAGAGAAGAACTGAGTGAAGTGGACGAGGAGAGAGAAGAACTGAGTGAAGTGAAGGAGGAGAGAGAAGAACTGAGTGAAGTGAAGGAGGAGAGAGAAGAACTGAGTGAAGTGGAGGAGGAGAGAGAAGAACTGAGTGAAGTGAAGGAGGAGAGAGAAGAACTGAGTGAAGTGGAGGAGGAGAGAGAAGAACTGAGTGAAGTGGAGGAGGAACATCATGTCAAACCTGGAGAAAAACCTTTGAGACTAAAGACTAAAAAAACATTTTTAAAGAACAGAGCCAAGAAATCTTTCACCTGCACTCAGTGTGGAAACAGTTTCACAAGCAAACAAAGTCTTGAGATTCACATCAGAGTTCATACTGGAGAGAAGCCGTTCTCATGTGATCAATGCGGGAAGAGTTTCAGTCAATCAGACAAACTTAATGTTCACATGAGGATCCACACTGGAGAGAAGCCGTTCACATGTGATCAATGCAGCAAAACATTTCTCTGTGCATCAGCCCTGAAGAAACACCTGAGAGTTCACACAAAGGAGAAGCCGTATTCATGTTCTGTGTGTGGAAAGAGTTTTTCACAGCGGCAAGCTTTACAAAGACATCAGAAAACTCACACTGGTGTGAGAGAGTACATGTGCTTTGAGTGTGAGAAGACTTTTACTGCAGCTGGACATTTAAAACTGCACCAGAGAATTCACACTGGAGAAAAACCTTACAAGTGTTCACACTGTGACAAGAGATTCAGTGTGTCAGAACATCTGAAAAGACATGAGAGGATACACAGCAGAGAGAAGCCGCACACGTGTGATCAGTGCGGGTTGAGTTTCTCTATTAAAACTCACCTGAAGCGACACATGAAGATCCACACAGTGGAGAAATCCCTTTAACACAGTCTGAGATCACGGTAAGTAGTTCATCTTTATGTGCTGAGAAACAAAGTCTCCTCTGTGTAAGTTAGACACACATCACCCTATAGCCAGATCTCTCCTCTCCCCCTATAGCCGGTGTGTGGTGAGCACAGGACACTGTTGATTGATTGATATCTATTAACTCGTGTTCAACCAACAGGAATGTCTGATTTGTCAGTTCAGATAATTTTTTTATTTAAAAAACACTCTCTGACAGTAGGTGGCGCTCATGTAAAAGCAGAAATAAAACACTATACAGGGCTCTAGACAGAGTAAA
Source organism: Semotilus atromaculatus (assembly GCA_031834385.1). Classification (NCBI taxonomy): domain Eukaryota; kingdom Metazoa; phylum Chordata; class Actinopteri; order Cypriniformes; family Leuciscidae; genus Semotilus; species Semotilus atromaculatus. The sequence continues at coordinate 3,447,966 of JAULUF010000031.1, forward strand.
TTGTGACATTTTGCGACCTAAAACATGTATTTCAGCTTGAACTAAAAGATATTTGGCAAATTGTTATCAGCTCAATTCCAGGGCCCGTATTCCTAAAGAATCTTAATGCAAAAAGTAGCTCCTAGTGACAAAATTCTAAGAAAATTCTTAGTAATGTGGGCGTTTACTCTTAAAATTAAAGAAAAAATCCTAGTAAAGAAAAAAGTAATTCAGAAAGCATCTTAACCCCTAAAAGAGGTCTTAAAGTCAAAATTGTTAGGAGTATGGACGAGGACTTTTAAGAAGCTTAAGAGTTTCTTTAGCAGAGGAGAAAATGGCAGAAAGACGAAGAGGGGGAAGAAATGTGTTGCAGACGATGGATGACAGTGAGTTTGATACATTAAAACCAACATTCAAAACAGCACTTAAATAGACACGATTAATCAGTGTAATTGGAAAGAGTGGAAAGTTTTTTTATCATTATAAGCCAATCAAATACCTTATAGGAAATAAACAGCATGGTAAATAAAAAAGGATTTATATACACATATATATCTTGTGTGTGTGTGTGTTTGTGTGAAAATGGTCAAATAAGAACAATTACGCATGTAATTTCAAGGGGAAGGCTTAAAATAGACCCTACAGGTGAAACTCGAAAAATTAGAATATCGTGCAAAAGTTATTATTTTGATGATTAACTACAGCTTATGAAAACCCCAAAATTCAAAATCTCAGAAAATTTGAATATTACATTAAATATTTTTTTTTTTTTTTATGTAAACAGAAATGTCAGCCCTCTGAAAAGTATAATCATGCATATGTTTATAGTTATATAGCCTATACTAAATATATTAGTTTCATCTTTTAATTTGAATTACTGAAATACATTAAGTTTTGCACGATATTCTAATTTTTCGAGTTTCACCTGTATATTTAAATCACTCTTTTTTTTCCTTCTTGGACAACCAACCAATCGCAGTCTTCAAAAGATTGTGTCATACATAAAAACGGGGTCAACCCCGCCTCCTCACTAAGATGAAAGTTTTTGTCTTTTCCTTACTCAGAGTTGCTCTCAGATTGGTCCCGAATCGCTCTTAAGCTAAAACTCCTACGTAGACGTTTTTAAGCTAAATTGAGAGTTTTCTAAAAGGATTCTTAGAATCTTTATGAATACGGGCCCTGATCTATAAGATACCATTGTGCAGTCAATGTATCAAAATGAGCCTGAGACTGAAATCTTTAATAGACTAAAACAATGCCTTCGTGATCTGCGGGGTTGTAGTCCTGTTGGAGGGGAATTTATTTTTATTCGGAAACAGAGTACTGAAGAATCATTTGAGACATATGCAGAAAATATATTTGAACTTTTTGAGGAGTATTCTGGAGCAGGGCCGCGTGTACTGCAATCACTCATGTGTGAAAATACATTTAAAGGTATTGTTAGCTGGGCAATAAAAATGGAGTCACGCAAACAAATACGTGGTGAGGTAGCTGTGTTATTCAGAGAGCCTCACTGTGCCAAACTGAACAGATTCTGTAATTCCTGCATCTTATTTTTTTGCCATCTTACAGTAACACCATGATCATTTCATTTACTTTTCATTTGAGACATGGGAACCCCGTATCTCAAATTATGTACTACAGTTTCCTGGTAGTCAACTGATTTTATTTGGCACACTTCATATCCACCGCATTCTTTTCCTATTTTATTTTATTTTGTTTCTTTTTTCTTTTTTTCTTGTCACAGTCATTATGCTTTTTTCATGCTATTTTTTTTCATTATATCATGAGCAATCATCTCATTATTCAATCAAATATGCCATCTCTGTTGTCATCAGATATCGAGTTATTATGTGAAATACTACGATGCCTAACAATTTAACTACTACATGTTGATACTCCCTTAAAAGTTGTAACCTTTGCATACTTGGTTTGCAGATTATAAGGAACAGACCACCACAGACACTAGAGATCTTGTTTCTGTGGGACATGAACAGCAGAGAGTTGAAGATGTCATGAGGAGGAACAGACCACCACAGACACTAGAGATCTTGTTCCTGTGGGACATGAACAGCAGAGAGTTGAAGATGTCATGAGGAGGAACAGACCACCACAGACACTAGAGATCTTGTTCCTGTGGGACATGAACAGCAGAGAGTTGAAGATGCCATGAGGAGGAACAGACCACCACAGACACTAGAGATCTTGTTCCTGTGGGACATGAACAGCAGAGAGTTGAAGATGTCATGAGGAGGAACAGACCACCACAGACACTAGAGATCTTGTTCCTGTGGGACATGAACAGCAGAGAGTTGAAGATGTCATGAGGAGGAACAGACCACCACAGACACTAGAGATCTTGTTCCTGTGGGACATGAACAGCAGACAGTTGAAGATGCCATGAGGAGGAACAGACCACCACAGACACTAGAGATCTTGTTCCTGTGGGACATGAACAGCAGAGAGTTGAAGATGTCATGAGGAGGAACAGACCACCACAGACAATAGAGATCTTGTTCCTGTGGGACATGAACAGCAGAGAGTTGAAGATGTCATGAGGAGGAACAGACTACCACAGACAATAGAGATCTTGTTCCTGTGGGACATGAACAGCAGAGAGTTGAAGATGCCATGAGGAGGAACAGACCACCACAGACAATAGAGATTTTGTTCCTGTGGGACATGAACAGCAGAGAGTTGAAGATGTCATGAGGAGGAACAGACTACCACAGACAATAGAGATCTTGTTCCTGTGGGACATGAACAGCAGAGAGTTGAAGATGTCATGAGGAGGAACAGACTACCACAGACACTAGAGATCTTGTTCTGCTTGCCAAAGCCAACGATGGACATAAACCTTGCTATATGGACAGAGTTCCTGACAAGTGTGTCCACATTGTTGTATATCTGACTAAGCCTACACCTGATGGGAGTAGGTGTTCTGTGTGTGTGTCTTCTTAGCATCCTTGACAATTATCATCATTACTCTGTGCTACTATGCCCATGGAGACACTTCTTCAATGCACTCAGCCCTAAATTTTAAGGTCACAAATGTACCTCACATAATTCCTGAGGTCCAATGTACCAGAGGAGGGATTTGTAGGGCTGAGCAAATATGGGCAGAACTCTTTACTGTCCTAGTACTTCAGAAATCCCTTTAAAGGTACATGTGAATTAAACGTGGCACAATGGCCTTCATCATCACAGTATGCTAATGCCTATCTAGTGCAATGGTTTCATCACTATGCTGATTGAGGACTGTTGGGACACTCCAGTCACAGGATGGTTCTGTGGGGAAAGAAAGAGTCGTTTGCACCTCAATGACACGTCTGTACTTGTGACGTAGTACTCGAGTCCGGTCTCGAGACCGATTCGTCTCGGACTTGTTCCTTCAAAGACTCGGTCTTGACTCGGACTCGGCATAGGCGGTCTCGTCCCCATCACTATCAGTATCATCATTAACTGCATTACACAGTGCAATTGTGTTTATGTAATGTTTGTGTGTGTGTGTTATGGGGGAATAAAGTTTTAAAAGATACTGAATTCGAGTGTATTGTCAAAATATTTAAAACTGGGAAATATTGGAAAATGTTATAAAGTAGCTAAGCCTACTAATTTAGACATGCCACTAGAACATTTTAGTTTGCTCTGCATGTACTAACTATAATTAAAAAAGTCATGTTGATGTTAACAGTTAACATGTTGATGACGGAGCAGCACTGTTGAAGCATTTTAGAAAAATAGGCAGAAGATGATGCATGTGGTAGGGATTTTTTTTTAATGATAGTAAAAGCATAGTCCATATTAAGACGTTAAGACTGCTCCTCTAAACAATTCCCAATCTAGCTTAGTCTGTAGGCCTAACTGTTGATTATTAACTGGGGTGATATTAAATCATGAATATCAAAACTGACATGTCGAGACAAAATCTCGACTCGGACTTGCTTCCTCAAAGACTCTGTCTTGACTCGGACTCGACTGTATGAAAAACAACGGACTCGGTCTCGACTCGGACTCGACCCTTCAAAGACTCGGTCTCGGCAGTAATGCAGATGTTTTATCAATCCCATTTATGTGACTGTCATACAGTTATGTCAATTTTGACTAGGGATGCACCGATACCACTTTTTTCAGAATCGATCCGATACCAAAAATTCAGAGTATCGACCGATACCGATCCGATACCAACACAGTATTTTTTTTTAAATCAAGTAGAATTTATGTAACTCTTTGTGTGTTGAACTGATAAGCACTCTTTTGTGTTAAACACAACTTCATTATAAAGAAAAACAAATCCAAAAAATAATATATGATCATAATCTGACAAAAATGCGCGTCGAGTCCGCATTGAAAAGTTCAAAGCACAAACGAAAGACATATTGATATGTAGTGTATTATACAGTATCTATCTTTGCAATAGTTCATTGAGCCTCTTTTAACAGTTTTAAATTTCAGTTACTGTGCGAGTGAAGAACAATTATAGTGCAGCTGACTAGTGTTGTGATCTAACCGACACCCGGTAGAAAGTAACAGGATTAAGTTACAGCAATATAAAGTTGTTTTATGCAAGTCTAGCAAGATAAAGTTGTTTTATGCAAAACCATAGAGCTTTATCTACAGATCAAGTATAATAATAGTAACATTGAATCATCGTGGAGAGAGTTTCATCGTTGACTGACTCGTAACCGAACGCGACGCGCTGTTGGAATGCTGAATGGAGAATGACTGACAGCCGCAGCAGAGGGAAAAGTTAATGACTTAAATGTTCATTTCTATCTCACATTATACTATAATGGCTTAAGAACACTTGTAATATAGTGCACGAAAACTTTATGGTGCTTATAATGTTTGTGTGCCTTTTGTGGGGCTTAACAACACCACAGAATAGTATACACACAATATCGGATTTGGATCGGCCTCGTCTGACCGATCCCCGATCCGGCAAAAATGGCAGTATCAGACCCGATATCCGATACAAATATCGGATCGGTGCATCCCTAATTTTGACATGCTTTTTGCTTTTACTTTATAGAATCCACACATTACCACACACTGGTGGCAGAGGAAAGATATTTAGTATTGAACAGGAGTCTGCCATTGTAGATATGGTAAGTAAGTAAGTAAAGTTTATTTCTAAAGCGCTTTTCACAGATACAATCACAAAGTGCTGTACACGAGAAAGGTAAGAACACAACCTTATATAAACAATATAAAAATATATATATACAGTACATATGTAAAATCAAAGTGACACTAGTTAAAACTAGTTAGGTAGTGGCAAACAGTGCAATCAGACTGCGTGAAATCCATGCAGCAGTAATTGCAGATCATGGAACATTTAGAAATATAAACAGTGCGAGTTTTGCAACTATAGATCGAGTCCTTAAACGAAACCATGTCAGAATGAAGCAGCTGTACAGAGTTACATTTCAAAGAAACTCTGACATCGTAAAGGAGGCACGATTCCAGTATGTGCAGGTACAGATTTTTTTATTGTAATACCTTGTTTACCATAGTTACATGCGACTGGAATAATTTGCTCTATGAATGTGCTCTTTTTCTTAGTGAATAATGGAGCTTGAAGCTGAAGGGGCACATCACAAATTCATTTTTGTGGATGAAGCCGGCTTCAACCTCTGTAAAGTGAGAAGACGCGGGAGGAACATCATTGGGCAGAGGGCCACTGTCACAGTGCCAGGTCAGAGGGGTGCCAATATCACCATGTGTGCTGCCATCTCCAGTGATGGGGTCCTTTGCCACATACCAACTATTGGCCCATACAATACAGAACGCCTCATCACATTTCTTAATGCATTGAAAGAAATACTGATTCCACCCGAAGAGAGAGGCCTGGCATGTCTGTATGTCATAATTTGGGACAATGTGGCTTTCCACCACTCTCGCCTTGTAAACGAATGGTTTGCAGCACAGCCTCGTATTATGATGCAATTCCTCCCTGCATACTCGCCTTTTCTGAACCCGATCGAGGAGTTCTTCTCTGCTTGGAGGTGGAAGGTGTATGATCACCGGCCATATGAGCAGATGCCCCTCCTGGAGGCGATGAATGCTGGTTGCCTGGCAATCGGTGCAGAAGACTGCCAGGGATGGATACGCCACGCAAGGAGGTATTTCCCTCAGTGCATCGCAAGGGAAAACATTCAGTGCGATGTTGATGAGAACCTGTGGCATAATCGTCAAGAACGAATGGACTAAATGTGAAAGATAAATGTGTATATATATTTTTTTTTCTTCTTTTTTTTTAAGATATTTCCTTAAATATAAGTTGCCTTTGATAGCTCTTTTTTTCCAGTATCCATTTGAGTTGTAAAGTATCATATTTCATATTGATGGCTGTATTTTGTTGTCCATTGTGTAATGATTGATTGAAGAATAAATTAATTTGACCACAGGTTGTGGTGTTTGATGGAAATATTTGCTTATGTTGCATGTTTTGTGAGTGTTAGAGCTTTTTGCTAACAAAATTAGTCATTTTGGCCATTGAGCTTTAGTTTTATCCTGTGTGTTAACTGTTTTGAAAATGTAGTGTCAGAGTGGGCAAATGTGTTTAAGCAATTGAGAAAAACTGTAAACATTGCGGTTATCGCCAATACCGGTATATTGTCACACTCTAAATTAACACGATGTGGATATTTCATGCTTTCAATATCACGATTATCGTCAATACTGGTATATTGCGACACCCCTAACTGCATGTTTTGCATGCAAATACCTGTAAAACTGAAACATAAAAGTCTATGCAGTTTTTGTAATGTCTACAATAGCCAGTATTTTGAAACCTGGTGTACTTTGATTGACTTCATGTACTTTGTGAAGTGAAAACAAGTGTTATTCTTTGACAGAATTATTTAATTTTGAGTCAGATTTCCAGTGTTTTGGAAAGGTTAGTGTGTGCAGAGAAAGATGTGTTCTATTTTGAAATGAAGAGTTAGTATATATTTAACAAAATGTGTTTTTAAGAAGAAAATTATCCATTTGGCCAATTGTGTTTTGTAGGTGTGAGCCTGTGTTAAGAGTTTAGAAAAAGTATCTGAAGTATGGGTGTGGTGCAGTGTTAAATACATGTGATGTAATTCCATATTTACTCCACTAGAGGGCCACCTTGTTTCTCATTGTGGTGGTTACCGGGAGTGAGTGAGAGTTATATACAGATGGTGCGCAGCACACGCTGCTAGGCTAGTGTTCTTTAATAAATATCCAGTTCGGAGATATATCTCTCTGTGGTTTGTTTAGCAAATGCACAACACCAGAGAAGGAACACTACATGGTGTCAGAAGAGAGTCGTTTCATGAACTCATGAACCTTCATTAGACGGCACGGAGACGCGACGGAAAAAGCCGGCGCATCGTGACTGAAAGTGAGTCAGCCGAGTGAAAAATAATCATGGATCAGTTCAGATTGCCACCCCCATTAGTCCTGTCTGGAAATACAGGCGAAAATTGGAGGAGATGGATACAGCGGTTCAACATTTACATGACTGCTACAGGATCAGACTCAAAATGTGAGAAGGTAAAAATAGCCATTCTACTACATGCATTAGGAGAGGAGGCCTTAGAAGTGTACAATTCACTGTCCATTGAGCCCGATGAGGATGAGGAAACAATGCAAGAAATTGTAAATGCACTTGAGAAGTATTGCTTGCCGAGAAAGAATGTTGTATTCGAAAGGCACCAGTTTTGGGCTTACCCCATGCCTGATTCAATAACCATCGATAAGTATATCACAGAACTAAAACAAAAGAGTAAAGACTGTGAGTTTGGCTTAACAGAATCTGACATGTTAAGAGACAAGATCGTGTTCAGCATAGGTGATCAGCGTTTAAAAGAGAGGCTCTTAAGAGAAATAAACCTGACCCTCGAAAAAACTGTGGACATTTGCAGAGCAGCAGAGGCTGCAAAAACACAGATTCAAGCAATGGGAGAGCAGAATAAAACTGTCCACGCCATTAGAAAGAAAACAAAAGATACAAAACTGAACAAGAGATATGAAAGAGCGACATCTCAACTGCAAAAAGTTAATGTGAACCCTTTCATCTGCAAAAAGTGTGGAAAATCCCACCTTCCACGACAGTGTCCAGCCTTTGGAGCTACATGTCATGCCTGTGGAAAACGTAATCACTTTGCCTCAGTGTGCATGTCTGAAAAAAAAGACACACAGCCTAAACACATTAGGAATGTCACTGTTGACTCATTATTCATTGGGTCAGTGGAATTAAAAGAGACCCCCAGCTCTCCACAGAAAGCATGGTACACAGATGTAGACATTGGAAATGTGACAGTGAAGTTTAAATTGGACTCAGGGGCTGAAGCCAATATAATACCTCTCGACATTTATCAATCTCTGCATGAAGCAGCGCTGTTGCAACCGACTTCGACTATGCTAGTGGCGTATGGTGGAACAAAATTAAGGCCAGAAGGTGTGGCCAAGCTGCAGTGCGTCACTCCAAAAGTGCAAGTTTGCTTACCCTTTTACATCACCAGACACTCCTCCATTCCTATTCTTGGTAAGGACGCATGTGAACGGATGCAACTGCTGAAAAGAGTAGACACTGTTGTAAAAACACATCCTACCTCCAAAGAGGAGCTGATAGCACAACATTCAGCAGTTTTTGAAGGTCTTGGTCAGTTTCCGGGTGAACATCATATACATGTCGATCCGAAAGCAGTCCCAGTCATACATGGCTGTAGAAAAATTCCCTTAGCAGTGCTGGGCAAACTGAAGGATACACTGGATCAGCTGTTGCAAGCAGATGTTATAGCACCAGTCACCCAGCCCACTCCATGGGTTAACAGTCTTGTCATCACCGAAAAAAAAAATGGGTCATTACGAGTATGCCTGGATCCTCGTGACCTTAATAAAGCCGTTCTTCGCCAACACTTCTCTATCCCAACAACCGAAGATGTTCTATGCAGGCTTGCTGGAAAGAAAATTTTCTCCATCTTCGACGAAAAGGATGGTTACTGGCAAGTCAAGCTTGACACTGACTCCTCCCTGCTATGTACATTCAACACACCGTGGGGTAGATACAGATTCAAACGTCTGCCATTTGGTGTCAAATCTGCTAGTGAAGTCTTCCAGCAGTACAATAACGAAGTGTTTGGTGACATAAAAGGTGTACACATCGTAGCTGATGACATGATTGTCGCCGCTGCTACAGAACTAGAACATGATGTCATAGTTGCTAAAATTATGGAGAGAGCAAAAACACACAATGTGAAATTCAACCCTGACAAGATTCAGTATAAAGTGACCAATGTTCATTTCATGGGACATGTGATATGTGATAACTCCACAGGCTGTGAGAGCAGATGATGGCAAGATACAGGCAATAGTAAACATGTCAACACCCACAGACAGACAATCGCTACAGCGTCTTTTGGGCATGATCAGATATCTCGCCCCATTTATCCCAGGTGAGGCATCACTTACAGCGCCTCTCAGACAGCTGCTGAGAAAAGACATCACGTTCCAGTGGCAACCTGAACATGACACGGCATTGTCTGCACTCAAAACTGCACTGACCAACACACCAGTTCTGAGGTACTATGACCCCAACACAGTGCTCACCATACAAACAGATGCATCCAAAGATGGCTTGGGCTCATGTCTGTTGCAGGAGGGGCAACCAATAGCGTATGCATCTAGGGCTTTAACGGACAAAAGAACTATGCCCAGATCGAGAAGGAGCTACTGGCGATCGTTTTCTCGACCAAAAAGTTCCATCAGTATGTATATGGACGCAGTGTGAATGTCCAGTCTGACCATAAGCCATTGGAGGCTATCTTCAAGAAGCCACTGAGCAAAGCTCCAGCGAGACTCCAACGTATGCTCTTACAGCTACAGAGATACGACCTCATTGTCCAGTACACACCAGGGAAGGACATGTTAATTGCTGATGCATTGTCACGTGCCGTTGCTGAAGGGCAGCACTCAAGTACAGACGACCTCAGCGATGAAAGAGTTGTATATGCACTTGAAGCAACACAGGCTCTCAGTGAAGACATGCTAAAGCAGCTTACAGATGCTACTGCAAGAGACAGTATTCTCCAGCTGCTTATGAAGATGCAAAAGACAGGATGGCCAACGCATAGAAAACAACTTGATCTATCGATTCAACAGTACTGGCCTGTTAGACACACTGTGGCTGTGCAAGATAGTATATTAATGGTATCTGACAGGATCCTGATTCCTGAGACAATGAGATCAGAGATGCTTAAGAAACTACATATTGCACATCAAGGGATGCAACGCACGAAAACACATGCCAGAAAGTTAATGTATTGGCCTGGTATGACCAGACATATTGAACAGATGGTCGAAACATGCCCAACGTGTCAACAGTTTCAGCCCAGGAACCAGAAAGAGCCACTCATCTCTCATGAAGTACCAGAGCTCCCCTGGTTAAAAGTTGCAGCGGACATCTTCGAAATCAGAGGTCAGTCGTTTCTTCTGATTGTTGATTATATGTCAAAGTTTCCTGAGGTGATGAATATCAAAGACAAAACTGCATCCACAGTCATTGCGAAGATGAAAGCAGTGTATGCCAGGCACGGCATTCCTAAAGAGCTAGTGTGTGATCATGTTCCATTCGCAAGCTACGAAATGAAGAAATTCGCAACAGAATGGGGCATTAAATTGACACACTCAAGTCCGGCCTACCCTCAGTCAAATAGATTGGCAGAGAGAACTATCAAAACTGTCAAAAGCGTCCTGAAAAAAGCAGAACAATCAGGAACAGACCATCACCTTGCTTTGCTGTCGATAAGGAATACTCCTGTCACTGGCACGTCTCATTCACCAGCGCAAGTTCTGATGGGAAGAGTACTGAGGAGCACCTTACCAGCATCCAGTGAAGTCCTGCGACCAACTACTCCCAAAGGTGTTCATCGGGCGCTCCAAACCCTGCAAAAGAAGCAAGCACGTCACTACAATGTGGGAGCAAAAGCCCTGCCAGAACTGCATGCGGGTAACACCGTACACATTGAGACAGACAGAGGGTGGCAGCCAGGTCTCATTGTTTCCAAGCGAGATGAGCCAAGGTCATACAATGTCGTCAATGTAGCAGGACGACAGTTTCGCCGCAATAGGCGCCATCTAAGGAAAACAATTCACAAGCACACAGAAACATTTGATCTTGCGGATGAGCCTAATGATGGTGCACACTCTACCATTCCAGTGGCACACGAAGTGAGAGATCGGTTTTCTCAGGGTGTACCAGATCATTCCTCACACAAAACCAATACCACAATCACCCGGAGTGGTCGGGTTTTGAAAGTTCCTGCGAGGTTTCAGGACTACTGTATGAACTGATCATAAGTTTGCCTTGTAATTAAGGTTAGACATGTTAAGCGTTGAATAGCTTATCTGACAAAATGTTTGCTACAAATGAGAAAGACAATGTTCCTGTTATGTGGACTTTAAGAGCTTTATTTAGTGTGTTCTTGTATCCTATTTATAGCTAGTATTGTTCCCTGAGAAAAAGGGGGATGTGGTGCAGTGTTAAATACATGTGGTGTAATTCCATATTTACTCCACTAGAGGGCCACATTGTCTCTCATAGTGGTGGTTACCGGGAGTGAGTGAGAGTTATATACAGATGGTGCGCAGCACACGCGGCTGTCTAGTGTTCTTTAATAAATATCCAGTTCGGAGATATATCTCTGTGGTTTGTTTAGCAAATGCACAACACCAGAGAAGGAACACTACAGCGTTATTTGTCAAATATCATACAAGTTATTCATAGTTATAGAGATTCTTCTTACAGTGACTTTGGTAACAGGGTTGATGAATACAGTCAATGCTACAGTTTGTGTAAAAACTGAGATGATGGATTGAGATTATTCTCTTGTCTTCCCATCATGCAGTAGAAAGAGCCCAGATGATGTCACTTCCTGGGTGTCACTATTTTAAGAATGCTCTGTTTTTTAAAGGAGGAAAATCATGTCAGGAGTAACAGGATGGAGTGAAACATGTAGGACACAGAAAATGCTAATAAAAATTGTTAAAATAAAATTAGTTAAAGCCACTTTACACTTTGAGCATGTGAAGTTTCTACAGACACTGCAACGGCCGTGAAATTACGTCACATTCTGTGGCAGCTTTTTCACAAACATACATTTAACACATATCAAATAATAAAAAGAAATAAATTAAGCAATCCACTCCACTTGAATGCTAAACGCTTGTGTTGTTTCTCACAGGGTTATTCACTTGAGCTTGTGTTTCTGGTGTCCCACTTTCACATATGCATGAACGGAAGTCAGTGCAAGGAAAAGTCTAGTGTGAACGGCCATTAATAATTAAAACGTTTTAGGAAAAATAAATATCAATCTCAAAGTTGGTGTCAAAATATGGCCGTATAGTACATTTCAATATTAATATCATGTTAGATAATTGTCATTTATCAAATATATTTAATAATTCTTGCTAAAGAAACATGGGATTTGTGCCTATAATTTTTTTTAAATAATAATTGGAAGATAAATGTACCTCATTCATGGAAAGTTTAAAGGACATGTAATCAATTTATAAAAAGGCATGACATTATCATAATATTTTAAAGCAGTTGTCTACTTTCTACCATTACATCAGGGCTCACTTTCATGTCCTTTCACTTTATATTTCTATCTTTGAAGAGAAATATTTTGATGTACTAAAAATTAAATGGAATAATTGTTTCTTTCCTGTCAGACCTGATGGAAGAGATTGAGGAGAGTGAAGAACTGAGTGAAGTGGTGTAGGAACATCATGTCCAACTGAGGAAAACCTTTGAGTCGCTCAAAGACATGATACAAATACATTCTAACCAATGACCCGCCCCCCTCCCGCTCTGTTTTGTTTATTTATCTTCTTCTCACTGATAATGTCTCTGTAACCTTTCATTTGCAATAATAAAGAGATCTGTGCAGACATTTGTCCATTGCCTGGGTATGAAATAAAACGTGTATCTTTCTCTGTCTGCATTTACCTGTACAGAGACAACTGTCAAACACACAATTAATTAATTATTCAAAAAAAATTTGGATAGTGACAGTATGAACAACAAAAGTGACTGTGTTGAGTGCAGTGCTTATGGTGGAGGGACTCGAGGGAGTAATAAAGTAAACTGCAGTAAACACTGCAGTTTGGGGTGGATGAAGGAAAGATTACAATAGATTTTTATTGAGAAAATAATTTTTTTGAAGTGTGTTGGGGTTTAGACAATTCCTCTTCTTGGACAAAACCTCTCCAGCCTTGGAAAAATATCCTTTCACAAGGAACAGAGGATGTCAATGCCAGCGGGTATAAATGAAGATACTGATGCTTCTGTTGAGCCCAGACAGGGGAGGATCTCCTCTTTCTTGCTGGCTCCATTACCATGAAAAAGGAAGATGTCATAAAAAGCAAACAAATCCAAAAGGGCAATCCAAAACAAAAAGCAGTCCAGTCCAGATCCAAAATCCAAAGCAATCCAAATAATCTTATCTAAGTAATATAACAAGACTCTTCATCTCTTCCGTGAGCACTTAATATATATATATAAAAAAAAAAAACTTTCCTTTTCCTTTAAATCCTTGCTTATCTGGCTTATGCTACTCCGAGCAATGTCTGAACTTTGTATTTTGAGCACTTCTTGCGTTGTTTTTGCCTCTTCACGATGACTCGCTTGGTTTAGTCCTCAGTTGTAAGTCGCTTTGGATAAAAGCGTCTGCTAAATGACTAAATGTAAATGTAAGACTATATATAGCTACTATAATTGATAATAACAATTATTAATTTTTATTAATAACTATTCTAACCTGATATAGTGTAATAATATACAGCCCTAACACATATATGACACAATAACGACAATGAGAGTTCTCTAACTCTCTGACTCTCTGACACACTACTACACCCGCTTCTACTACTCCTGCAACACCCACAAGGTGGCGCGAGTTTCGAACCCCCTTTATCCGGAAGCGACACTCAGACCGAACCGATGACGTATCCACACAAACCGAGGCCTCGTTCGAGGTCACGTGATTTCCACGTTAACAACACAAGCCTCGAATCGCGGCTTCATCTGGCAAGCCCATTTTTTCTCGACACAAGCTCCGACGCCTCGGTTCAAATGTCACATCACTAATTAGTAGTAAATTTGCTAATTCATAAAAGAGTAAATGCAGTAGGTTTATTGTAGCCTACTTTCACTGCATGTAACATAGTGAAACAACTGAAGCCTTATTGGAGAGTGTTTAAACCTTAATTTCACCAGCAGGGCTTACTTCTGCTATTGTAGGCTTATATTGTAAATGTAACCAATTACTTTAGACAAACTAGGTGCTTGATGCAAATGTGTTCCTGTTCACAAAATTAGATTTTATGGTCGCCCATCAATAAAAATGTCTCTGTGTATAGAAGGATCATATGGCGCTTTTCCATTACCAGTACCAGCTCGACTCGACTCGCCTCGGCTCGCTTTTCGCTCCGTTTTCCATTGCAGACAGTACCGCCACAAATAGTACCCAGTCGTCATAGCGACGCCTTTCGTTCCTCGATGGCCTATCAAGCTCTCGCTGGATCCTCTTCAGCAACCAAACAAAGGAAAGTCTGCACCTCCTCGTTTGACCACGGCGTATTCTTCCGAGTTGCCACAATAATAGTAGTAAGTTTAGTAACTATCTCTAGCCAAACTTTTTAAAAATGGCGGGGATATTCTGGATACTCCAGTACCAGCGTGCAATGATGACGCAGTGAATGGTGACGATTCTCCCTGACCAATCAGCAGTTGTCACATTTTAGTACTGGCTCAGCTCGCTCAGAACCTCGCCGGAGGTGGTACAAAAAAAAGTACCCGAAAGCAGGTACAGGTACAACTTTTACACAGTGGAAAACCAAACAAAGGCGAGCCGAGCCGAGTCGAGTCGAGCTGGTACTGTGTAGTGGAAAAGCGCCAATAAACATGCTGGTACAGACGTACCAGTTCGGCCAGATTCGGCTCGAAGTCGTTCCTCTTCGGATGCGGCGCTAGGCGCGATGTTATAAAAAGTGCATGTTTATGATCCTTCTATAGAGACATTTGCATTGATGGGCGACCATAAAATCTACTTTTGTGAACAGAAAAACATTTGCATTAAGCACCCAGTTTGCACTTGTCTAAAGTAATTGGTTACAAAGAGCATGAAGCACAACAAATACAAAAAGCATACATATGGCATTTGTCAATGTCATTGATTAGAGGTTTGATATGGTCAGATTAAAATTTGTCCCTGGCAAAAAGCCCTTAAATTGATGTACTTAAAAATATGGTCAAGGGAGAATGAAAGAAGATCTTACAAGCTCTTACACTGTTTATGGAAACATTTAAATAAATTGCATTACAACAAAACAACAAATGCTGGTTTAAAACCCCATTTCATGAAGAGTATCAGCAAAATATTCAGTGTAACCAAACACAGATTCAATTGATCAATGTCCAAAAACATTGTTGCAAGTCAAATGGACAAAATACAAATGAGCATAAACCCAATAAGTTTCAGAAATATTCCAAAGCATTAATGAGAATACAAATATCTGTACTTGGGTAAAAATGAGAAATACTGACATACATTTTAAAATTTAACTTGGTGAGACAAGTGATTACTTAAGTGATAAAGTAAATTCAAATTAAATCAAAACAAACAATTATTAGATGCAATTCACCAATATAATCCAGTCTAGATGTAAAGACTTGAATACAATTGTATGAATTAAATTTTGTGAGGCAGAATCAGCTGCAGATTTGACTTTGTGTGTCCAGATCAACTGGTGTTATCCATATGGCTGCATTTAGCTGTGGCTATGTGTAAATTCATCATGCCCCAAAACAAAGATGAGGGAGTTTTACAATTACTGTTGTTGTAACAGGGAGCCAGCATGAGAATGTGAGTATGACATGTGATCTGGCTCAAAATCTTCCCACACCAATGTTTTTGTTAAGAAGCATGATAACAGTGCAAAGTTCAGAGTTACTGAATCCTGTTGTGAGCAAAGCATTTTCATGGTTAATGCAATTGTGAAGCACATTGTAGCCACATGGCCATGCTATGCTCCTTTACGTGGTTTTACCAACCCTGTATCACATGAAATACGTTCTGAGGAAACTATTTTGCAAATCGCAATTACGTTACATGCCAACATATAAGCAGTGCTATTACGTTGGTCCTTAACCTAATCTATTGCAGTGCTATTACGTTGGTCCTTAACCTAATATCTCCAATCTATTGCAGTGCTTTTACGTTTGTCCTGAACATAATAGATCCAAAGCCGATCTATTGGAGTGCTATTACGTTTGTCCTGAACATAATACATCCAAAGCCGGTTTCTTTTCACACGTCGCAGTTCATTTTGTATTAATTATTTACTCCCTTTTTTCTCATTGGTCTACAAAATATTATCTATGTCAGGGCGAGTCAAATGGCGGCACCCAGATCATTTTTATCTGGCCATCCAACTGGTTTTTTATGTTTAAAACCCCTCGCGATCTGATATCAAAGTCCCCGCAAAAGTTTAGCGCGTTCAGCGCTGAGTTTAACAACGCACTTGATCATTCAACGGTGAGTTTAACAACGCACTTGATCATTCAACGGTGAGTTTAACAACGCACTTGATCATTCAGCGGTGAGTTTAACAACGCACTTGATCATTCAACGGTGAGTTTAACAATGCACGTGATCATTCAACGGCGATGAACGCAGCGGTGAATTTAACAACACTAAACTGCAGGTAAAACTTATTTTTATCGGAGGTTTGATTAAAAACTGTTGAGTCAGGACAATACGTTGTGTTTAGAAACTTTAGATTTGTAAGGTGACGTCATAACTTCGTCACAAATTGACGTCATAGCTTCGGCACTCTATTCAGAGTGAAGAACGATTAAGCCAGATTTGTTTGATTTACAGCCTAATTGTTTAAAATTCACTCAAAAATATATAATAAACAACCAAATAAATTCATAATTAACAATACAATTTATTTCATAACTACACAATTGTGGCTCATTACAATTTTTCAATAAGAAATAAAACAATTAATATACAATAATAAGTAATGCTGTCATAAATTATTGACTGATTCATATATATAAGTTCTGCTGTGGCTTTGTTTGGGATTTATATATATATATATATATATATATATATATATATATATATATATATATATATATATATATATATATATATATATATATATATATATTAAAATAAATGGGGAAATTACATCTAGCCCATTCTGGCAAATCTGGCAGATTTGTTTGTTTTACAGCCTAATTGTTTAAAATTCACTCAAAAATATATAATAATAAATCCATAATTAACAATACAATTTATTTCATAACTACAGAATTGTGGCTCATTACAATTTTTCAATAAGAAATAAAACAATTAATATACAATAATAAGTAATGCTGTCATAAATTATTGACTGATTCATATAATGAATTGGGAAATTACATCTAGCCCATTCTGGCAACACAGATTAAGAGAATACTGGTGTGAAATGGTGTGTTTTTTCTCTCTCTCTTTTCTTCTTTAGGTCCCTCAAATTTGGCAGCTTCAAAGCACCACAGACACACACAAGGGCACTTTTAAAAGCCACGCCCATCTTGTTACTAGTGTACTCATCAGTCAGTCAGTCTCTCTCTCTCTCTCTCTATAATATTTTCAAAACTCCGACAAGAATTGATGTCATGGCAACATTGATGTGATGCAGTTGTGGAAACACATGCAATTCCCCCCTTGACGTACGTGTATCAAATAGCATTCAATTTTAGGCTAACTACTTGCATTTTCATTCAACAGCTTGGATTTAAACCCAAAACTATATTAGACAATTTGGATAAAAACTGTTAATTACCTGTTTTTAAAGTGATAATAAAGAATATGTTTCATTTCATGTAAGATGTGAGATTTTGAATTGGCTATTCTTTTAGATCTATTCATGGGACCTATATCCAACGTTTGATTACGTTCTGCAATTTTAGGATATAATTGCATCCAAATATATCCTAAAAATATGATTAGGCCTATTACTCATCATGGGACGACATGACTACAGTCAAACCTGCATATTCCATGGTACATTTCAAGTCATGTTTCATACATATTTGATCAGCTAATATAGTGTTTAGGACATGGATTTACGGAGCACACATGCATCCCTGATCCAACCTTTACTGTCATTGGATCCAACTAACGTGTGTGTCAATGAGTTATCAGTGTGTGCGTGTGTGCGCACTTACTCTTCTTCGTTTGTTGATTACAATAGTCCAGACAGCCCTCCGACAAACAGCGTCCCCAGCTGTCTACAACCACTGTGCATTTTTTCTGTCACTTTTGTCAATACTAGAATGTTGTGCAGGTACAGATATAATTACATGACTAAAGTAAACCCATTTAAAAACTGCATTATATTACTCAAAATCTAGACTGCAATTTAAAAAAATAGAGAAACATTATGTATTGTGTCTGACCAATTACATCATTGAAAAACCCAGGTGATTTGCTATACAGAGTAAATGTCCAGTATAATGAACCATATTATGCTCATTAAAAGATGGAAATGAACAAATGAATGATTTCCTTTTTTTATTTACACTGATTACACATACAACTCTAAACATATCAGCTTCTTGCCATTGTAAATAGCTATTTGGGTTATTTTCTCCACAAACATCCTATCACATGGACTCCAACATCTCACTGTAGTTTTCACATCTGCTATAGCTGCCATAATTATTTCAGCGGCAAAGGCAGGACAAAGGCTCCCAACTGTCCTTCCATTTGGTCCCACTGTTTTAAAAGAGAGCAAGAAATCATATGAGAAAATGCAGCAACTGTTTTAATGTCTTATTCATTATCCTACTTAACTTACTGTAAGTACAGTAGGGGCTACTGTTTATGTAACGAAAGTGAAAATACTGTAGTACCATTCAGCATACACAGCTTTATATACACATGACTGTGTGTCCATATTTCAATAATATAATTGACATAGACATTTTTTACTATAGTTAGGACTGCAATAATAAGAACATGTATATTATGTAATGTAAGCCTTGTTCTAATAGCTGTCCAAGTTAACAGGTATAATGTTTCACCTATAAAAGATATGGTTATATACCCGGGTCTCTCACACCAAAGGCATGTGTCTTATCCACTCCGCCATTATTAACAAATTACAAAGTACATGTTTGAGTATTTCATTTATTTTAGAAAATATACACTAATTTTAAATCTGATGACTGCAACACAGTCAAAATATTTTTTGCTGTTTACCACTGTTTTTTGTAACATCACCTTTTCTTTTAAAAACATTTAATAAGCTTTTAGGAAGTAAAGATGCCAGTTGGTTTGGTTTAGCAAGAACACTTTTCCCCATTCAATTCTACATGTCCTTGAGTTTTTAATCCAAGCAGACTGTGGTTTGTCATTGTCCTGCTGGAAAATGCAAGGACGCCCCTGGAAAAGATGTCTGAATGGCAGTTTTTGTTGCTCCAAAATGTGTACATATATTTCTGCATTATAGGTGCCCTCACAGATGTCTCACAAGCAGCCGCGGCCGGTGGATCTTAATTTGGTGGGGTGGATTCACGTTATGCTCGAGACCAAATGGTATCGCACACTGGGTTTGTTGCGTTGGGCACAGTTCATTTTGCAGCAGTCCCAAGCATAACATGAACCCTCCCTGGCATATTAAGATCCACAGGCCATGGCTGCTCACAAGCGCAATGTTGTATAAGCAAAGTGTGCAGGTGCTAGCATGGCCTGCCCACAATCCTGACCTGTCTCCAATTGAGAATGTGTGGCTCATTCTGAAACGCACAGTAAGGCAATTAAGGCCTGTACAGTTGTGTAGCTGGACATCATAGATGAATGGAAAAAAATTATGCTTGCTAAACTGAAACAACTGGTGTCTTCACTGCCCAAATTCTTAATAAGTGTTATTAAAAGGAAAGCTGTTATCATACCGTGGCATTTGTCATTCAAGATATTGTATTAATTTAATATCAGGTGCATTCCTGAATTGGAAAAAATAATTAACATTCCCATTGTAAATATCAGTTCTATTGAGAGAGTCAATTACATTTACACAATCATATAAACTTCAGGCAACCAAAAAAAAAAAAAAAAACTCAAAACTTAGGGCGTTTTCACACACCTCATTTTCATTTTGTTCCGAAACAATATTTCAGGTGTGAAAGGTGCCTCGGACCACGGTCCAGATCAAAATACTACATTTTGCTCCAATCAAAATAGGTGGTCTTGGACCAAACTGAACCATGGTTAGGTTCGTTTGCAGTGTGAAAACACTTTTTGGATGGTTTGGACTTTTAGAACAATTACAGGAAGTTAGGCAAATATGTACCATAGAAAAGGAAAATCTGGGAAAAAATCCTTCTAGATCATACTGTCGCTGGCTAGAACAAGCAAAAATGAGTTGTGGAAGTAAATGGGGAGAGGAAATTACCGGTAGATTTTTAATTTCAATTTGGTCAGACAAAAACTTTAAAAGTAAATTGTAACCTATATTTCTAATGTACAAGTACTGCGCTTCAGAGGTGGGTAATTACTTGAGTAAAGTACTTTTCTGAGTAACTCTGAGTTCACAAGTTTTGGTAAGTCCATATTGAAGACCAAAATGATCATGTAAAGGCAGTTGATATTTTAACAGTGACCTATGAAACAAATAGAAAAAGTAAAGAAAATATCAATCATGGTTTTTTGGTAAGTTCTGAACTCCCTTTTCATGATGATTTTGGTATTAAGTAGGGACTTCCCAAAACTTGTGAACTCAAGAGTTACTCAGAAAAGTACCTTTACTCAAGTAATTACAAACCTCTGCTGTGCTTATAGTTGGTACTGCGCTTGTAGTTGGTGCTGATGTTGTTGCTGCTGGTAGTAATAGTCACTATCTTATGCCAAAGTTTGCAACCAATTATATTTTTACTAATACTGTGAGACCGTAATACCGTGATTTTTCTCTAACGGTTATCATACTGTGAACATCTCAAACCGTTACACCCCTACTTCTTTTTATTTATTTAACCTTTATTTAACCAGGTTGAGTTTTTAGAGAGAACAATCTTAATAGAAATGGCGACCTGACAAAGATAAAGCAAAAGGTCCAAGATGACAAAGAAGTTACACATGAAATTACACAAAGTTACACATTAATTGCACGGAGGGATAGAAAAAGAAAGAAATACAGATAAGATACAGGATGAGAGGGCAACACAGTAAAGGTGTAGGTATATGTACAATTATTGCAGCACAATCAAACAGAGAGGTAGAAGAAGTTGGTGAATAAAGTGGCAAGGCAACTACCTTAGTAGTAATTTAACACTGGGCGTAATTGTCCAAGTCGAATGTAGTGTAAATGGCATATACAATGAACAGGCAGAAGCTCTAATAGACTCCTCAGAAAATAAAAAAAGTACTGACTGCTGAGTATTGTTAATCAAAACTTCTGTCAGCCAGGAGCTAGCAGGAAAGTACCCGGAGAAGCTTGCAGAGTGTTATGGTTAGTGATCTAGTACATTATTTATCCTCACCTAGTCTTCATCGGATGAATCACTGTCATCATGGAGATAAGGAAATTCCTCACAAACTGCTTCTCCATCTTCCTCATCAATTGAGAGAACACTTGGATCCACCACAATCTGCCTGTGATAAAGTGAACACAGGAATTGATCATGAAATGATCATAATTGAAATGATCAATATCTTGCATCCTCACTTTCTCAGTCCTGTTGAGCTCCTAAAATGACACCATCATTTTAGTAACAAAATATTTTACTTTGTAACTTTCACACAATGCAATACTAAAAGTATGTCTACAAAGAAAGATTAAGCTATTTTACAAGGTACAGTGCAAGACAGGGACCGAACATGCAATATACATGTACTGGTACATATATTTACCTGCAAGTCCATGTGCATACAATACAAAACACCTATGCACAATTACAAATTTAAACCACAGATAAGCACCCACCTATATTTTGACTTCACCTCACTCATTTGATGTTGTACGTCACTCAATCTTGCCAACATAATGCAGCACAGTCCCTCGTATGCCTCCACAGACATGTTAGTAGGACAGACTTAAAACGTTTTAAGATTGGTTAGGGGCAAATATATCCTACTGCAGCTTTTTACAGAAACATACAATGTCCATATTTCTTTCATAATGATCTTTACTAGGTTAATGTGTCTGCATTAATACCAATCATTAGCTCATCCATTGAACATGGTTACATATATCTTACTTAAGTAATTATATGTATGTATATATTAGACAAAATGGCATGAAAAAGAAAGACCTGTTAGTGTTTCCTCCACAAACCTGTCAAATTATACAGTATCTCAGAAACAGTAATGAATACTTACTCCCTTCTTTCAAGTCACCTCTGACCAACTTTATATCATCACCTAATGTCTTGGAGACACCAGCCAGGAACTGCCAGTGTTGTTTCATCTCTTTAATGAGAATAGTCTTTTCTTCTTTTAAACGAGACAACAGCATTATCTTGTCAAACACAATCTTCTTTTGTCTCAAGGGCACAGTGGATTCTGTAAAGATAAATACTGGTAATAGCAAAAAACAAAAAAAAGCCAGACGAGTAAAAAAGCTGAGACTTATAGTCCGTAAAATACGGTAATAGTGGTATACAGATGCACTACAAGTCATTTGTCCCAAGCCATTTAGCATTTTAAATGCTTATGTGACAAAAGTGATGTAGCACTTTAAAAAGCATTTGAAGTTATTTTGTGAAGTTGTTTAATTATCTCCAGGTTGCTATGTAATTGTTTGTGGTTGTGATGAACTAGTTCTGTTACAAACTTTGTCAGCACATTCGAAAAAAAAAAAAAAAACAAGGATCACTATATTCTCAATAATAAACAAAGCAAATAAAACCAGTTATTTAAGAAAAACTATTGTCTACCATGCCCCTCACACTAGGAATTCTTTACAGAGAGAACTCAAGATTGATGCTTTGGTTCCTTTAGGGCATTTTAAATCCATGCCACAGAGCATAAACTCTCGCCAAAATTTAACCTATGATGTTTTTTTTTAAATGTATTCGAGTCAACTGTTTCATTAATAGCATAATTAGGATGTAAAAGCCACGTTTAAGCTTTATTGCAGTCTCATTGTTCAGTCAACTGGCCGTTTGAATTGAAGTGATAGGGGCATTGCTATGATGGAATCAAAACTGCTATTCTAAAACACTAAAAAGGCTCAAAATAACATTAAACTTTTCTCTAAGTATCACCAGGGGCTCTACACAGAAACTAAAGCTTTGAGTACATTGTGTACACAGAGTTTACTAAAAAGAAATGTTTTGAACAACTCAACGTAGCTGTTTGTCTTTCCAGCCGCCTCTTATGTTGACAGTCCAAAAGTGTCGATCTCCGAATGCGAATGAACAGACTCTATATTAGGAACTACATGGTCAATATTGTTTTTCACTAATGACAAAACAACAAATTACCCATGCATTTATATGGAACTAAGCTTTAGGAGCTTTTTCATGTTTACTCTCCTCCCTGTTACTTTGCAATCAGAGATCGACACTTTTTGACTGGCGAAATGGCAGAATCACAAACTGCAAAAATAATTTTTACAAAACCTTGCATTTTTTTAAACTTTTTGAACACAATGTTCTCAATGTTCAAGTTCATGTCTAGAGCCCCTGGTTATACTTTGAAAAGTTTCATGTTATGTTGACCATTTTTAGTGTTTTAGGAATAGCAATTTTCATGCCATAATAGCAATGCCCCTATCACTTCAATTCAAACGGCCATTTGACAGAACAATGAGACTACAATAAATCTTAAACGTTATCTTTTACATCCAAATTAAGCTATTAATGAAAAGGTTGAATCGAACACATAAAAAAAAAACACCATAGGTTAAATTTTGGCGAGAGTTACACTTTAACCATTTTATGTAGAATGTGCTTTAATTGTTATTCTTAATAATGTTTCTTGTAATATTATTTTACATATTCTGTCCACAAGGCTCAGCTGTAAAAGAGACCAAGGACTCAGTCTGATTCTCTCTTTATAAATAAATGTAACATAAAACTAAACTACAAGAAATCTAATTGTGCACTATTGTGGTAAGTGAAGACAAAGACAACTTAAATACTGCGTTGACAATAATATTTCCTGTTCCAATCTCTACCTGTTTCCCAAGGCCAAATTGAAAAGTCTTGTGCTAAAAGGGTGTCTGCTGGATCCACAGCCTCTGCATTTGAGACCAGAGCATTGTATGATGTTATGGCCTCTTCTAGTTTGCTCTTCTCTTTAGCAATGGCAGATCGCTTGCGTCGCCTGTCTTTGTTGCTGTCTACAAGGAGGTAACACATGAGCACAGATTTCAGACATATATAATTTTAATAAAATACACACATTATGAAATTTCCATTCAGATTCATAGATTACTTTCACAAGAATGTGTAGGATCCTACAAAATGAATAAAAAAAACCTCAAATCACAAACCTGTCTCTCTGTACAACTCCATTTTCTTTTGGTGGATTTTAAGGACCAAGCCTTCCATTAGACGCTGCAGCCCCTGTGAATCATGTGAACTGATGGTACTCGGAGCTGTTTGCAAACAAAACAATAAACGTAAAAACATAATATTCAAAAAGTTATACATTAACATTTCACAAATGGAAGGGCGTAGGAGCGGGTGGGGAAGGGGGGACATGATCCCTAGTGGCAGTTATTTTGTCCCACCCAATAAAAACAATGATTGTTGAATGAATTGAGTCCCCCTCAATATCAAACTCATTCCTAGACCCTTACACACATGACATGATTTATTTAGATTTAGTAACACACTTACTTGATGCCGCCCACAATTGAACATCTGTGACCCACTGCTGAAGATCTTCACTTGTTTTGTTTAGGTGGGATTTGGTCATCTCAATCTCCCCTGCCACCTCAGCTGTTCTCTGTAATGTCTGTAATGTACATGAAGTTAAACTTGCAAACAGTGTTGGGTCAAGTTCTTGAAAAGTTAATTTTAGTTAATTTCAGTTGTTAAGTTCACACGTTTTGTGAAGTCCCAAATAAAAGGTCTCATATTGTAACCTTTTTTTAATACATTTTCTCATTAGCTCTGGTAAAAACAGGTCGATTTAGGTCTGTCTAATTAATGATCACGAGCCTTTCTTCTGATTTGCCGATTTGATAGATGCACAAACTGTAGTGTGTGTGCAGTGACTGAAGGAGGAGCTTAGGCATTTGTGACATCTCAAAATGCAGGAATTCAAAACAGATCGTTTTCAGGCACAGCTTCTAAATCTGTTCTAAATTTAGGCAGTGTGCGTTTGTCTGACAATCAACAGTGTAGACACTTGGAAAGGTAAATGCATAGCACCTAGACCTTCATTATGATAATAAAAGCCAGAAAATGTTGATTTTGACAATATGTGACCTTAAAGACAAAATTATGTAGGACAAAATCCAGGTATATGGAGTTCATATCTTACCGGTGACCATGATTGATATTTTCTTTACTCTTTGTATTTGTTTTATAGGACACTGTTAAGATATGAACTCCATTTACCCGAATATTTCGTCTAAATTAGGGACTTTCCAAAACTTGTGAACTCAGAAAATTAACTAAAATGAACTTTTCAAGAACTTTACCCAACACTGAATGCAAAGGTTAATCTAAATTAGAATTAATAAACAAAAACATAATACCAAATGTACCTTAACATATCTTTGAGCAAGATAATTGTGAAGATTTAACTTTTTCCTTAGGTTCCATCCACGAACATGGATAGTGATCATATCTGTGCGTGCTGAGAAAAACAAATGAACATGTCCATTTGAAATATTGCACATTTTTAACAAGACGTTAATTAAACACAACAACTCACCAGATTTGGTCATATATTTTGTTGTCAATGCAGCACGTGACATAAATGAATTGACTGCTTCCACTTCCTCCCCAACAGTCAAACCTGCATTAGTAGGAAATATAAAAAATGTTAAGGAACAGATCCATATGGGTACGAGTGGCATAGTGGTCAAAGTTGCAGAGAGTCAGCAGTTCGAGCCTGACTATAGCTTCTCTGACTTTGCCAGGAACTCCAAAGTCCAGCAGAAACAATGCAACATTTAACATTTAACATCCAAGCGTGAAGTGATAATGACACAACAACAATACTAAGAGGGGTCCAAAAACATTATATACCATTGTAAATGTTAGCGATTTCCTTTACAAGTGTAACTTAAATTATGATATGGACATTTAACCTGTCTATGAGAATAATCCAATAACAGGTTTATGAGTAGATACTGTAAAGCAGGGGTCTCAAACCGGTTCCACATAGGGCCTAGTGTATGTTTGTTTTGTTTTTTTCCTTTCAATTAGTGACCAATTAAGATCATAACCAATTAGTGACTTACTTAGTCTGGTACAAAGTAAAAGAGAAAAACTGCATACACTAGGCCCTCAATGGAACAGGTTTGAGACCACTGCTCTAAAGTTAAAACTCACCAGCTCCCTCTTGGTTGCGGCCACTCCACTCCACCTGTTATGCATAATCATTGCAGCACTGTATCAAAATTACTCGTTTAATAATCATTACGTATTTAGAATTAAAAATAAATATATAATCAATACAATTACCTCACATTTGGTTGAATGACCTTTTGCATGCATAACTGATAAGAATGGTCGCATTTGCAAAAGATACTCTAGATCAGGAAAGGCCTCACACACTCTTTTTAAGTATGGGTAATATTTGCACATTACATCAGTGCAGACAAACTCAATCTTTCGTGTCTTGCCAAGCTCTTTTTGAAGATAAAGAGGGTATGCAAACACTTCTCCACGGTACATCTGTAGTCCTGTTACAAAAGATTTAGTTCAAAATTCTAGTATAATCAAAGACAAGAAAGTCTTGGTTAGCTTGGGTTCATCAGAGTGCTGAACCTACCATTCAAAAGAATGCAGTGTCTACAGACTGAAATCATCACACCCTCTTCATCAAGTTTGGATTGAGACTTCTTGTTAGACTCACTGCCAGCTTTAAAGTGTGAGTTTCCACAAATGGGTCGGCCTGGTGACTAAGAGAATATTTTCACAAACAATTATTATTGTTGTTAAATCATCACAGATGACCTGTAAGTTGTACATGATAAAATTGTCTCTTATGACTGAAGCATTAATTGATTATATTTTTCCATAACTTACAGTTTTGATTTTGTCTCTAATAGTTTGCAAAAACTCTGCAACCTCTTCATTTTTGGCAAAGAAGGTTCCGTCAAAATATGGATTTTCATTTATCCTACAAAAATACAAAAAACACTGAATGGACTCTGACAGGTTTAGGATTTGTCTTTTAAAAGATAAATTACTTTAAGTTAACTTACCTGTTGCGATTAAACCTGTACATTTTCCTGTTCCCATCAAGAGACACTGCCACCATATCCTGACTGCAAGCTGGACAGGAGAAATGGTCATCTCCAAGAAGTGTTTCCATCTCATGTCTACAGTACGTCCATTCCAGAAAACTGCGCTGAAAACAGTCCACTGATATTTTACCAACCTAGTAAACATAAAATAGACTAGTTATGGTTAGAGTTGCAGTACAGTACAACCTGACTTCTAATCATGATTCCACAACATTTCATTTCCTTGTACATCTAGCCACAACTTTCTTATTTATAAAACAAACCTTTATGTCAATGGCTATAACCCCCCTCACCCACTTATCCTCTACATTATTACATTTAGTTTAAATCTGACTTACTCTGCCAGAACGCATTGAGCGGCTCAGCAGCATTCTCACAAAGGCCTGTCTGGATAGGCCAGGTGCCATAACTTTAAAGTCTTCAAAGGTATTAAACAGGTCGACATTGTAAACCGTTTGAAACTCAATGGTTCCAGGCCAGTACCCATTTAATATAAGGTCTTTGACCTCAGGTGTCCACGATTTTAGGCAAGACTTACAGGTTACCAAAGGAAGAGAGAGATCATAGCGACCTGTTGGGTCAAACAGAGATATTCATCACAACCATACAGTCAACTATACAAAGCCTTTGTACTTGCTTTACACATTCTATATTGTAAGTTAAACAAAGGTAAGCACCATTAATATTTATGAAGATAACGGCACGACCAGCATTCACCGAAACATCCTCAGCACCACAACAGCAAATCTTTTTGGGCAAAGCGATCGGTAGGAGACAATCTGGAAAAACAGACATCAATATTAAATGATGTATTAAATTACTTGAAATGTAATCCAATCCATATAGCGGTCACATACCTTGCTCACTAACTTTATGTTCACCACTGCTGTCTTTTGTAACGATGCATTTCGGTGACATGGCTTTGTAAAACCCTCCCACAAATGACTCCCTGTTGTGTAGAACATACTGGTGATGTACTGACACATCACAGTTACTGCAATACAGTTCTTTGGGGAGGCAGTCTCTGCATCGAATAACAGCCTCTTCCACATGACACTGTTGGCAAGCTTGTTGAGGTGTCCTTCCGCTTGTTAACATGGCTTGTAAAAGATGTGGTCTTGATTTTTGCCACTTTTCGTCACATAGTTCATGCCGCAAACCCCAGGTCCGTATGTTGGAAGTTTCTGATGGATAAATGTCTGGCCTGTCTAAGCTCTCCTTGAGTTCTTGAATATTTTTGTCTTTAGAGGAGAGGGATAAATGGAGTTATTTCACAGTTCAAGTATTTCGCAGTTTTTTCCAGCCCTGTACTAAATGGCGTCAGCCATAGAATTTTATTTCATATCCTGTAAAATACAAAATTAACTATGTACATCTATTGTATTTGACATTGTCTATTACCAATCAATTGAAGTGTCTCCTCAAACCGTCGAGGTGAAGTGCCTGTTTAGGAATACATACAATAGGTACATAATACAATCAGCAAGAATATATGCAGTGCAAAAATGTACAACAGTTGTGCATGTTGTTAGTTATAAAAAATAATAATAGTACATTCTCACCATCAGTTGTATCAGCAATGTCTTCTGATGAATTTTCATATTGAGGTCGTGTTGACCTCATTCGACATTCAGATGTGACTGGAAAATCATATGAAAACTTTAGAGATTGTTTTATGACAATTTAGAGGAAATGACCCTTATAACTGACATAAAACAGCACTGTTACTATCTCTTGAAGGAGTTCGATTCTCAATAGTCAATCGTCCCAACTGGTCCCTCTTTCTCCACCGCACGGAGTCAATGTTCTTGCTCTTACATTTGGCCTTGCATGGATCCTTCTGGAATAAATGTATTGATTAATAAATTGCAGCTAAATGAAATTGTACTCATTGAATTGAATAGTCTAGTATGCAAATAAATGGCAACAGTTATTTTTATAATTGCATCCGTTTTGAAAATGTGTCTAGTTACATTTATTTATATTTGAGTAAATCAAGTTCATATTTGGGTTCAGATGGGTAACTTAAATCTATGCTCAAAAGCATTTCTCAAGAATATATCTGTAAAAGTTATTAATTGGAGTCTATTAAATATAACAAAAATTGATATCTCACTAGAAAGGCAACGCAAATGTTCATGCATTATAAAAGAGCAGCAATATACAACATAACATTAACCTATAACAGTTGTTACCACAATTTTTATGAGACTGTAGCCAAAGTAACGTTAACTTACCTCTTTATTATTTATATTAGGCCTAATTTTACTATGCCTACGTGTCTTGAATTATGGGCCTACAGCTGTTTGTGAAACGCTGATCTAAAACGCTTATAAATTGTTATTTTGGCTACCACCGTTTGGGCTAACATAACGTATATTCTTATTTACTTACCTTTTCATGTACTTTGTCTCTTAATTCGGAACTAATTATATCAATTAGCCGACTATCAACATAATCGTCCACGTCTCCAATGAGTGTAGAAACGTTCGTCCCATCAAGAGGAATCTGTTTCTGTAGTCTCTTCCTTCTTGCCATGAAATACGTCGTTAGGCTACTCTCAGGGTTCTTGACGCTGCTCCAGAAATACGCAATATTTTACGTTTGCTTATTTTTCGATGTTGTCGATTCAATATCGTTGATGCAATAATGTTTTACCTCTCGGATTAAATTCGCAATCACAGTGGTGTACCTTCCTTCATACTATATGGTCCGCGTCAACCCCACTTCCGGAAAATTAGGGTTCAAATGACACCATTACAAACTAATTTCCCGTTTCATTGAATATATTAGCTAGATTTCCATTCTTCTAGTATTGTACAAAACATATTAAAAACATATAAAAACATATGTAGCCTACATTGTACAAAACATTTAAAAAATAAAATGTATATCTTAGATTTACCTGTGATAAGCAAAGATAACCTATATTTTATAATTGTTTATAAAATTGGAATCATTTAAATTGCGAACTGTCAACGAAACTGCTGGAGTAACGTCCTGGCCTTACAACAGATTACTCTGTGTGTCTTCAGCCTGTTAAATCCTCATTAGTTGTTGCTGTAGTTTTTGGTGTTTTATTTAAAGAAGACAACACCCTTACAAAAAAACACATGCATTTCACATGTGATCACATGTGGATGCATGTGAAGTGTCTAAAAACCACATGTAATTTATTGTGACACATGTGAAATAATGTGAATCAACCCACGTGTGAACCATATGCGTAATTTACCCCCCAAAACTGGGCAGTGCAACCCATGCCCCAAATATCTTATCATAATGATGAATGAAAATGCATTTGTTTGTTTTTTTCTGTAAGGGGCAGTTTAGGAAACCTGTCTGTTGCTAAAGCCAAACCTTCCATGGGTGCTGCCTGCTAACCCTAAGCATTGAACAATGAAGTGCATGCACAATCATGTTTATTGTAGATGATGTCCACATCGCTTCCTAAATGTAAAGGAACTGGACAATATATTTGTGAGGTATTTTGGAAGTTATTCAAATTTCACTAGCTTTGCTAAAATGTTCAGACACAAATGAATGTGTATCTTCAGTATTGGTCACTAAGACTTAATGAAATGCATCAACTTCTGTGTTGGAGAGAACAGATGTATTCTGTAGCAGTTTGGTGGAGTTTTATGCACACCATTGTATTTCAAGATGCTAAATATCTCACTGGTAGAGGAACATGGTCCAAAGTAGAGTTTTTCCTCATTCCTCAACTTCTAGAAGAGTTTTGTTGGCTGTTAGGTTGATGATTATATAAATTCAAAGCAGAACACAACCAATGTGAATACAGTACATATGCGGAGTGTCCACATAGTGGTTGAAAATATATATAGGCTACAGGTGCATCTGAAGTCAGCACATGATTGGGGTTGTACTGGACAGTTGGCTAGGGCCAGTTGTACTGTTAGGTACAATATACCTATAACCTATAACCTATATATATATATATATATATATATATATATATATATATATATATATATATATATAACTGGGGTCCAGTTACAATATACATTATTGTTTAGGCTGGCCACATGGGGTCCAAACTTGTTGTCACAGGGGCACTGCCCCCCTGCCAAATACGTAAGTGGTTGATTCTTAAATACAGTACTTTTTGCTAGAATAATTTGTAAAATTACAAAACAAAATATTCCTTAAAATATTTTTAATGCATTTGGCTTAAAGGCCATTTGCCACATTATCACAATCATTTAAATTGAGAGTGGAAACAGCTAAATACGTGTTAATAAACTGTAAGTCTCATTCTGTATTTCAGATTTATTTTACAAGACGACCGATAACTTGTCCAAATTTGCAATTGCTGCAAAAAATGACAAAGTTTAACATGCATTACACACACAACCAATGGATCTATTTTAAATGTGGGCAACAACATATGATTTCGTTAGGATACAGCAATTATGTTTATTCAGTTCACATTAGAATTAAAAATTCTGATTTAGACGACTTGGATTCAGTTACTGGGAACGCACAGTCGGACGTTAAAGATGACAATTTCAGAACTACTTAGAATAGCCTGGCTGACGTCAGACATCGTGCGCGCGAAAACTCCAGATATAATACAGTCAATGGGAACCCAGGCTACTAAAAACTACGCCTACGCGCATACTGATTCGAGGATTTTAGCGGGAGGTCTTGGCGGGAATCGATGATTGTGACATCACCCGTCTGGAACAGAGTGCATTCTCCATCGTGACTGCAGACGATCGCGAAAACATTGATCAAGCGAACACATTAAGAAGTAAGTAGGCTACAATAGTTCTACATTTCGACCCCTGATTTTCTGATATTGGGGTCCGGAAGGTCGGGCCATTTTTTTATTTGTTTTTATTAAAAGCTAAGTGTATTTATCCAGGTATGCCGGGAGGTAAGAACCAACGTCAGTGTGTTGCTTGCCAGCATTTAATTTATGTTGCATGCAAAAAATGCCCTCACTGCAAAGCACAACAGCCCTTCAAGAATAGACTGATTGAGGCCAGAACCAAGTTTGCAGCTCAGAAGTCTGAATATGTCAAAAACATAAAGAAGAACTGTAACCAAACACATGTGCTAGAGTCAAGCTTCAAAGTGGTAAGTGGTACATATAAGAATGCAATTTACTTTAAAGTTTGACTTTTTTAATTCAAGATTATTCTGAACATTTTTTTGTATTTACAGTAAGTACATTTATTTTTTTACCCAAACACTCTTAGTAGGTGAACATACATGATGTGAAATATCACTATTACTGTTAATTTTTATTAAACATGTAGCTATTCTAAACCTGTGATATGTATATTTAAATCACTGTACTTGACTTTATTAGGTGCATTCAATTTTAACAAAATAATGAACTCTTGGGGTTCACATTGCATAGCCTAGCTGTATCAGCCTGATCTCACCCCAAGGTGTAAATCTAACATAATGTTGTGTTTATTTTTCTATAGAGACACCAAATTAAAATTAAGTGTGCCTATCCTTAAGCGTTCCCAATATAAAACTCATTTCTATATAGCACACTAACATGTAATTTGGTGTATGAATAACATAAATGTACAGTGTAATCCCGTGTTAGCAAGGGGTAAAATCGGGTTGCAGAGCTATATGTCCATTATGGAGCTCATATTGCAGCTTTTCATATTCAACGAAGAAATAAGTAATACAATTACTACTTTGTTACTAGTTTACTAGTGTACTTGCAATGTAATTTACACATATCTTGGTGTGATCACATTTTTAGCTGGATCGCCTTGAAGCTATTGGATACTACCCCATACTGCTTTTGGGGAAAAAAAAACAAACAACATTTACCGCAGATGTCATCAGCAGCATTGGGCTGAATCTCCATGAGGAGCTTGTGGGAAAGCTGAAGGAGGTCTTTGGGTCAATCCTGAAGTGTGAGTGAATGTTCAAAATTGAAACATGTATTTGGTGGTAATTACTGTACATTTATGGTTAATAATTTACCGGTAATTTAGAAATTATTTCATATTTGTGATTTCTAAATGTTCATAATTATTGTCTAAAATGTTTGTGAAATTGTTTCTGTTTCTTAAGTACACTCCCGAAATCTGGAGAAGGAGAAGGTAGCTGAAGCTGCTGGGGAGTCAGCTGGTCAGGAAGAGGATATGATGCAGCAAGGTACAGACTGTTTTCCAGTCAACACCACACTGACGTAGAAAGGGATGTTTGTGTATCCTATAGGTGCAAAAGAATGTACAATGGGCTTGCAACTTTGGAAAAAATTATATTATAAAATAAAATTTTAAAATAGTTGTCCAAATTCTGTATTTTATATTAATATTATCTCACATTGTAACCATGTAAAACCAATTATTCTATTATTATTTGAAATTTGAAAAAGAATTGCTGCTACCCAGCCACACATCTTTAGAATCAGCTGTAGCATAGCTAAAATATAGACATTGATGGGTACCATAACAGTAATTTTTTGCTGTAATGCAGTGGATTTTTCATAATGACAATTAACATACTCTGAACACATTTTTTTACACAAAACTTTTGTTTTTGCCCTCATTTTTCATGAGCTGAACTAAAAAATGTAAGACTTTCTGTTAGGGGTGTAACGGTACACAAAAATCACGGTTCGGTACGTACCTCGGTTTTAAAGTCACGGTTCGGTACATTTTCGATACAGCAAAAAGAAAGAAATGCCAGAGAAATTTCCTATTTATTAAAAGAAATTTTTTTTTTTATATAAGTGTGAGTTTTCCTACATCTTGAAACTCAGGTTTAAATGGGGGTAATTTTTGAAGGATGAATAAATAATGTTTTGGTCATCACATTAAAAATTACATTTAAATAATATTTATTTATATAATATTTATATAATATTTGAGTTTTGAAGTGCTGGAAAAAGATGTGTGAAGTACTTGAAAGCATTTCACTATTCCAGCCAAACTGTTTACAATTAGTGTTACTATGGTGAATGTTGCTGATCTGTGGACTTAAAGCCTAATGTTATTACTAGTTCATTCACGGCACAATGTTTCTCCTGGTTTCCACGTCAGCGCTGTTTGATCTAATAGAGATCTACGATTAATAACAGAGACATGTGAACGCTTCTCACTAGATCTCGCAGCGATGTTATTACTTCAGTGGCGAATTCAAATGCTTTCTTTACTGGATCTCTTAGGGCTGTGTAGTAACAGTGTCGCTTGATCGAGGTCGGCTCGCGCTCCGTCTATGCTCGCGCTGCCAGACGGGCTTTGGCGCTGCACAGATCTATGTTGCTGGTCCGAACTGACAAACGGTCCGTGATGCACAATATAATGAGTAGTGCAGTTTCGTTCCGCTTTCATTACGTTTGCCATGTGATGTTGCGCAACGTTGTGGTGGTTGCGCTCGCGCCAGCGCGGATTTTGTCGGCAGGAAAAATGGTCCAAGGAATCGTTCGGTTTGTATGCGTACCGAACCGGAAGCCTCGTACCGAAACGGTTCAATACGAATACATGTACCGTTACACCCCTACTTTCTGTACATAAAAGGCCTATGTCTGTCAAATATTTTGCACAACTCTGTCTAAATCTGTGTTAGTGAGCACTTCTCCTTTGCCAAGATAATCCATCCACCTCACAGGTGTGGCATGCCAAGATGTGAATTATACAGTATGATTATTGCACAGGTGTGCCTTAGGCTGGCCACTATAAAAGGCCACTCTAAAATGTGCAGTTTTGTCACACAGCACAATTCCACAGATGTCACAAGTTTTGAGGGAGGGTGCAATTGGCATGCTGACTGTAGTAGTGTTCACCAGAGCTGTTGTCCGTGAATTTAATGTTAATTTATTTACCTTAAGCCGTCTACAAAGAAGTTTCAGAGAATTTGGCAGTATATTTGGCAGTATATTTGTGGGTGAATATTATTTGTACAGTAGGATATAGACATCATTATTAAAAAAATATAAATAGGCCTAAACGGGACCTATACAAAGTCCATTTACAATCGTGACTAATTATCTTATTCAGACTTACCTTCTAGTTATACCTAAACTGTTTGGACATTCCATTTCTCAACAAGCATCACAGTAGTTTTTGAGATTTACAAAACAAACATTAAAAGTGAAATATATAATATAATACTGGTAAATGAAAACTGGCCATTTACATTATCCGAAATCTTGAAGTTGAATTGGGGGAGCACACAACATGTACAGTAACTGCCTTTGACAGAAACAATGATTGACAAAGAATCAAAGAACAGGGGCAGACTAAATGTAAATTCTGATAATGTAAACCAGGTGTGAGTAATGGAACTGAACTGAAGAAGCATAAGAAGTCCATAACCGCTGTGTGATAATCATGTCCAGGAAAAACTAAAAACCAGGAATGCAATATAGTAAACTAAACACAGAGACAAAGGAAAAATCATAAACGGATTAAACTAGACACAAGACAGGGAAACACTAGGAAAACCATTAATGGAATTCCATAAAAACAAGATATATTTGCAGAAAATATCATCTGGTCAAAATAACAAAAACATGAAGTGTTTGTCAGACCTCAAACTATGCAAAGAAAATTTGCTAATTTTTGTTATTAAACCACACAATTCTAATATGTTAACTTAGGAAGAGTTCAGAAATCAATATTTGGTGCAATAATCATAAGTGTATAATAATAATAATAATTGTCTAAAAAATCATTCTATCATGCATCTTGGCATGCTCTCCACCAGTGTTTGACATTGATATTGGGTGATTTTATGCCATTCCTGGTGCAAATATTCAACCAGCTCAGCATTGTTTGATGGCTTGTGACCATCCATTTACTCTTGAAAGAAAATGCAGGTCTCAATATTTTCCAGAGCTCTAGGGTAATTATTCTGAGATTTAATGTGGACATCCATTTACTGCAACTATGCTCTTATGAAACATGATCACATTGCCTGCATCTGTGAAGTCTCTTTTTAATGTCCACCTTTGAAAAATGTTGTTACTATGTAATGGGTAGAACATTATATGACACTCTTCTTTTGTTATAAGGTCCTTTAGAAACTGACACTGTGGTGCTCACCCTTACTCCATGTGTGGAGGCAAGTGAAACTGACACTGTGGTGCTCACCCTTACTCCATGTGTGGAGGCAAGTGAAACTGTGTGTGAGTATTCTGCTGGACCAGATGCTGCAGTGACAGACTCCACAATGGATGTTGCTGAGTGTAAAGACATGGCACAAACAACATTGTGTGGTGATTTGGTTCAGCCTGCAGAGCATGGTAGGCATTCATTCACATTGGGTTTAGGCCCACTTTAGAACCATGACAAAGAAATGTAGAAAATAACCTATAAATACTGTTGTCCATTATAACTTGTTGCAGTCAAGGACAACAACAAAACAGAAGTTGTCCCAAAAAAGAAAGGGAAAAAAAGTTGTAAAAAGACACGTAAGTATTTGGAACGTCTGGTGCAAATATTCAACCAGCTCAGCATTGTTTGATGGCTTGTGACCATCCATTTACTCTTGAAAGAAAATGCAGGTCTCAATATTTTCCAGAGCTCTAGGGTAATTATTCTGAGATTTAATGTGGACATCCATTTACTGCAACTATGCTCTTATGAAACATGATCACATTGCCTGCATCTGTGAAGTCTCTTTTTAATGTCCACCTTTGAAAAATGTTGTTATTATGTAATGGGTAGAACATTATATTACACTCTTCTTTTGTTATAAGGTCCTTTAGAAACTGACACTGTGGTGCTCACCCTTACTCCATGTGTGGAGGCAAGTGAAACTGTGTGTGAGTATTCTGCTGGACCAGATGCTGCAGTGACAGACTCCACGATGGATGTTGCTGAGTGTAAAGACATGGCACAAACAACATTGTGTGGTGATTTGATTCAGCCTGCAGAGCACGGTAGGCATTCATTCACATTGGGTTTAGGCCCACTTTAGATCCATGAAAAACAAATGTAGAAAATAACCTATAAATACTGTTGTCCATCATAACTTGTTGCAGGCAAGGACACTAACAAAACAGAAGTTGTCCCAAAAAAGAAAGGGAAAAAAAGTTGTAAAAAGACACGTAAGTATTTGGAACGTCTTGGCCCTTTACTGTGCTTGTCTTGCCAAAAAGCGAGACAGATATCTGAGATCAAGGTGATCATAGTGTTTTAATTGCCTGTACATGTAAAAGTGAGGTATCTGTATAATATCTTGTTTCCTTTTCCTTATCATCTTATTGATATACTGCATTCCGAAGTGACCCAATAATGTTGATTAGAAAACATCAATGCTTCCGTAATAGACCTTATTCAGAGCAGCGCCATGACAGTTATGAACGTGAGGCCGTGAGGGATAGACTTACCGTGTTTCCAATGGCATCCGCTGTAAAAAGCTGAATAAAGCTCCTAGATTACTTTCAATTTTCCACAGCTTATATTGTCGGGAGTTTTTTGTCAACTGAAATTTCTTGGAAAGATATTTTTCCAGTGTTTCATGAGCAGAACAAAACGAAAACACATTAAATAACAGTACAGCCCATTGAATAGATGCATGTCTATCCCTCACAGCCTCGCTTTAATTCTCATTAAAAATCAAAGATGGCGCTGCCGTGAATAAGGCGTATGCTTATGTCATTTGTGATCATATAGGTCTGCCATGCGAGGAATGTGCAGAGCGGACATCGTCTGGAAACTTTCTTTATTCAAAGATTATAAAAACAAGAGGGGATCTGGTAAGTTAATGATTCTTTCATAAAGATTTCATAAAGATATATTTTTTTTTTTGTGGGGGGTGGTATTATTTATGACAAGACAGTGGTAAACACAGGCTAGGTAGACAGAGAGCAGAGCAGGGCTTAAAGGGATAGTTCACCCAAAAATAAAAATTCTGTCAGTTTTTACTCACCCTCATGTTGTTCAACCCCCTAAGACCTTCGTTCATCTTCAGAACACAAATGAAGATATTTTTGATTAAATCTGAGAGCTGGATCACTCCTCCATAGGCTTCTAAGGGATTGAAACTTGTTCCCCAAAAAGTTATTAAAGACATCGTTAAAATAGTCCAAGTTAAACTATAAACTAAAAACATCTCAAATATATAATTAATTTAATTTTTATTTAAAATTAATTGAATTATAAGGATAAATTGATAAAATAAATATAGAAAGACTGAAAAAAAGTGTTTGAACTTAGAGCCACAGTAGATCGCGTTTGAATAACAATTAAAACTTAAGACAAATGCTATAAAAAGAGAATGGAATAGAGGTAACTTAAGCATCAAGCTAACAGAAAAAATAATGCATTAGTGCACAAGCATTCGCTGAAAACCACTGAGTACAGTGACTAAACAAACTAAACAATATTTTACTGCTGCTGTTATTAACTGCCTTTATATTTAGTGCTTCACATTGTAAACACCGATTTAATTTCACCTATTTATGCGGTGGCGCTATTTTAATCCATCACTTATGTTGCGAGCGAACTGATTACGCAACCTGATGCTCGAAACAAAATACAGACATCCCAAGTCTCCCGGAAGTTCTGCCGATAGTTCCGGGAGTCACCCACACAATGATCGCGGGTCCCTGGTGCCCGCAAACTAGTTCAAACTCACGGAATCATGAGCGCGCATGCGAGACAGAAGATAATGTGCTCCAAACCGTCCGTCCGGGCAGAGTGGCGAGGGAGAGAGACCTTGCGTGTGTGTGCCTGTGCCTGTGTGCCTCATGAAGCGCATGTTGAACAGAGAGCATCATGATTGGCCCGTTTCAACCAGTCACCAGTAAACAATCCCCGTGACGTAATCAGACCAACTAATCGATAAAGACATTCATTGACAACAATTTTCATAATCGATTATAATTGCTTTTATCAATTAGTTGTTGCAGCCCTAGACTTTATTCAAGTATTAATTTCCTTCTCTGTGGGCCTCAAGTGAGTTCACTAGTGTAACAGTGTAAGCTACTGTTGTTGTACGTCACACGCATCACACACATGACCAGCATCAGCCAATAGTGAGCCTACGTGTGATGTAGCTCTACGCTATCACACTACGTTAACTGACTAGAGGCCCACAGAGAAGGAAATTAATAGTTGAAATAAAGTTTTTTTTTTTTTTTTTTCGCTCAAAAAATATTCTCGTCGCTTGATAAACTTAAGATTGAGCCACTGTAGTCACTTGGACTATTTTAACGATGTCTTTAATAACTTTCCTGGGAACAAGTTTCAATCCCTTAGAAGCCTATGGAGGAGTGATCCAGCTCTCAGATTTAATCACAAATATCTTCATTTGTGTTCTGAAGATGGAAAGTCTTACGGGGTTTGGAAAAACATGAGGATGAGTAATTACTGACAGAATTTTCATTTTTGGGTGAACTATCCCTTTAAACAAATTCTTAAAAGTGAATACAATAAAATCCTATAACTTGTCTATGTTCCTAAATCGTTAGAAGTATTTAACGGCCTGATCCATCAGTCAACTCTCTCACTCAGGAAGAAAAGGGTAGAGCTAGCACAAGTGTTACAGTACATCAGCTGGAGAGAAAGAGTCTGTCTAGATCAGTGTTTCTCAACCTCTCCTGCAGGGACCCCCTGACAGGCCATGTTTCTGTTTTAACCCTGAAATGGCACACCTGATTCAATTCATTAGAGTAGGAAGAGTAGGAATTAGTCAATTAATCAATTAGTCAACTACTCATTAAGCCTTTAATTAATTGAATCAGGTGTGCCATTTCAGGGTTAAAACAGAAACATGGCCTGTCAGGGGGTCCCTGCAGGAGAGGTTGAGAAACACTGGTCTAGATTGATGCTTTTGATATAACTTTGCAAAATAACAATTATTAAACAGGGGGTACTACTAATAGGGGAATAGAAACCTGGTGTGGAGGATGAAGACAAACAAGACAATTCATTGCACAGTTCAGAGGTCTTCACTCCAGCTCCTGGAGAGCCACTGTCCTGCAAAGTTTAGTTCCAACCCTAATCAAACACACCTGAATCAGCTCATCAAGCACTTCAGAATCGCTTGAGTATTCAAAGGCAGGTGTGGTGAAGCAGGTTGGAACTAAAATCTGCAGGACAGTGGCTCTCCAGGAGCAGGAGTGAAGACCTCTGGCACAGTTGATTAAATGCAACAAGTTTTATGTAAATGTTGAATGATTAAAAAAACATATGCATCTTTTTCAGGGATTTATTCGATGGCGTCCGTGTGCGACCTGGTATGTATGAATTTTAGGCAACATTACAACACACTCTATGTCCTGAAACAGTGATTATCAAAACTCTCCAAGGGGACCCCTGATCACCACACAGTTTTGTTCTAGCCCTGAACAAGCTCTCCAAGTAGATTCAGGTTTGCTACTGTTGCTCTGGAATACATATAATACAGGGGTGGGGCAACCTGTCCCATGGAGGGCCTTATTGTATGCTGGTTTTCGGTCTTTCCCTTCAATTAGAGCATAATTAGGACCTAGACTGCCAGGTGAGGGGAGATCCTAACCAATTAGTGAGCTTCTCCATCAGTCTGGTACAAGGGAAAAGAGAAAACCTGCATAAACTTGGCCTTCCTAGGACCGGTTTGACACCCCTGGTCTAATATATTGCATGTCTGGGGGTTCCTTCGAGTGGTTTTGAAAACCATTGGTTTTGATGTTTTCAAGACCAGTTTTTGGTTGCTCTGTATAGTTTTAACCCAAGGCTACAGTAAAGTGTACAAATTCACTTATTAGTGAATGAAATCAGTAGAGAATGAGTAGGTAGAAAGTGTAGTTTTTAGTTTAGTGTCTTATCTTGCCATAATATTGGCACACATTTAAACGTGTATGATCAGTACTGTGGACCACCCATATGTGGTGCAGCACTTTAAGTCGCTGCCTGGCAGCACAACCTCATCAATATGGCCAGTGTTTGAATCCTGGTCAGCTAATTACAATTACGCCAGGTGGGTCTGCTTGTGGTGGCATTAATTGGTACAACATTGCCCAGGTGCCACGAGTGAGAGACTCAAACTGCTTTACGGGCTCGATAATAACAAACGCACATGAGAAGCGGTAGAGAACTACAGAGAAGGGTGCCGTAAGTGAGCTGTTTGTACTAGTGTTGAGAAATATACGGCCCACAGCTGTAGGGGGAGCTAGTGGAGAAATCAATTTTATAATAAGAAATATAAGATTTATA
This sequence comes from Semotilus atromaculatus, assembly GCA_031834385.1. Taxonomy (NCBI): domain Eukaryota; kingdom Metazoa; phylum Chordata; class Actinopteri; order Cypriniformes; family Leuciscidae; genus Semotilus; species Semotilus atromaculatus. The sequence goes on from JAULUF010000031.1 coordinate 3,489,557, forward strand.
AGAAAATTATACCTTCATTCACCAAGGTGGCATTAAATTCATGAAAATATGTATTTTTTACCAGTGCCTATGTTGCAAATGTCTATCACTGTTGGAAATGACAGATTTATAATTAATTATTTAAATACAACAAAAAAGACACCTGTGTCCTAATGATGAAGTGTTTTAGCTCATCCGTAAATGATTAGGTTTTTACTAACATTTCTGGGCTGAGTTTCCCGATAACGTTGTCTCTTAGCGCGCTACGAAGACTCTTAAGGTATAACTTAACTGAAGGTATACCATTTCTAGGCGTGTTCCCCGAACTATACCTTAGAAAGCTGCTTAAGATATACCTTCTTACGTGCGACGTTACCGGGTGCTGTCCGTGGCGATGGTGCTGAATCTGTTGATATCGATGACTCGAGAATCAATTATTCTCTCGTGCAGGGGCTGTTTATGTGAGAAAGTGCTGTTCTTTATAAAATAAGCACTTCAGAAATATTTGAAATTGCATTTACTAGGACTCATGGGATATTATAAAAAATAATCCAAACTATAACAGCCTTTAATAGCCTTGCCTACATATTTTAAAATTGTATCATATAATGCTGCCAAAATAACCATTACAATTTTTTATGTGCTTTCTTCTCTTTCCCATTTTTGTTCGCTGAGGTGAGCTGCGATGAAATATTGCTCTTGTAAATACTTTCAAACATTTCAGTAATAAAAGTGTACGTCACTTAGCTACGGTGCTCGGCAGTGATCAAAAAGGATTTAAACAGTGAATTTTTAATCTCTTCTTGTAAACTCAGAGATATGGATTCAGACGGCAATTAAATTACCACATGACCTGTTGGTCAAAAATCAGTAATTTGGACAGAGATTTTTACGCGGGTTGGGTGAGAAAAAACACTGATATTATGGATTCGGACGGCACTAAAATGACTTACCCCTGTAAATGTTTACAATATTAGCGTCCAAATAGGACTTAACTGACAGTAGCCTATGCTTTCACTAGCCTTTAAAAGCGCTCTTTAATTAAAATAAATTTATAAAATTTTATTATATATAATAGGCTAATATAATTAAAATTCTAACAACAATCAATGTAATGCCAATTTTATTCTTTGCATGAAAACACTTGAATTAGCCTAATTGAACACTGTCTGTGTGTATTAAAACTTCAGAATTATATTCATATAGACCTTTAACAGTGATAAGGTAAAGCTAAGAGTGGTCCAGACCAACCTTCCGAAAGTATGACTTACAGAAGGTATACTTAACTAAGAGCGTTTCGGGAAACACGTATTAACGATAAGGTACAGCTTAAGGTGTAACTTAAGAACGACGTAGCGTTAAGAAGGTTTCGGGAAACTCAGCCCTGATCAATTTAACAAGACCTTGGTGAAGGAAGGAATAGATTTTTATCAAAACACTTTTCACTTTTTTATCAAAATCACTGAGTGATCAGAGGAAGCGATTCGACCATCTTGCACCCAAGTGAGGTTCCTGATGAGACAAAGCTTAGAGAGGAATTGTACATGAGAATTGTGTGTGAATACAAACAGAGTGAACAATGATCATTATTAAAGACATAACTATGCAACGATATGTATCTATCCATATCTTTTATAGGTGAAACATTATACCTGTTAACTTGGACAGCTATTAGAACAAGGCTTACATTACATAATATACATGTTCTTATTATTGCAGTCCTAACTATAGTAAAAAATGTCTATGTCAATTATATTATTGAAATATGGACACACAGTCATGTGTATATAAAGCTGTGTATGCTGAATGGTACTACAGTATTTTCACTTTCGTTACATAAACAGTAGCCCCTACTGTACTTACAGTAAGTTAAGTAGGATAATGAATAAGACATTAAAACAGTTGCTGCATTTTCTCATATGATTTCTTGCTCTCTTTTAAAACAGTGGGACCAAATGGAAGGACAGTTGGGAGCCTTTGTCCTGCCTTTGCCGCTGAAATAATTATGGCAGCTATAGCAGATGTGAAAACTACAGTGAGATGTTGGAGTCCATGTGATAGGATGTTTGTGGAGAAAATAACCCAAATAGCTATTTACAATGGCAAGAAGCTGATATGTTTAGAGTTGTATGTGTAATCAGTGTAAATAAAAAAAGGAAATCATTCATTTGTTCATTTCCATCTTTTAATGAGCATAATATGGTTCATTATACTGGACATTTACTCTGTATAGCAAATCACCTGGGTTTTTCAATGATGTAATTGGTCAGACACAATACATAATGTTTCTCTATTTTTTTAAATTGCAGTCTAGATTTTGAGTAATATAATGCAGTTTTTAAATGGGTTTACTTTAGTCATGTAATTATATCTGTACCTGCACAACATTCTAGTATTGACAAAAGTGACAGAAAAAATGCACAGTGGTTGTAGACAGCTGGGGACGCTGTTTGTCGGAGGGCTGTCTGGACTATTGTAATCAACAAACGAAGAAGAGTAAGTGCGCACACACGCACACACTGATAACTCATTGACACACACGTTAGTTGGATCCAATGACAGTAAAGGTTGGATCAGGGATGCATGTGTGCTCCGTAAATCCATGTCCTAAACACTATATTAGCTGATCAAATATGTATGAAACATGACTTGAAATGTACCATGGAATATGCAGGTTTGACTGTAGTCATGTCGTCCCATGATGAGTAATAGGCCTAATCATATTTTTAGGATATATTTGGATGCAATTATATCCTAAAATTGCAGAACGTAATCAAACGTTGGATATAGGTCCCATGAATAGATCTAAAAGAATAGCCAATTCAAAATCTCACATCTTACATGAAATGAAACATATTCTTTATTATCACTTTAAAAACAGGTAATTAACAGTTTTTATCCAAATTGTCTAATATAGTTTTGGGTTTAAATCCAAGCTGTTGAATGAAAATGCAAGTAGTTAGCCTAAAATTGAATGCTATTTGATACACGTACGTCAAGGGGGGAATTGCATGTGTTTCCACAACTGCATCACATCAATGTTGCCATGACATCAATTCTTGTCGGAGTTTTGAAAATATTATAGAGAGAGAGAGAGAGAGACTGACTGACTGATGAGTACACTAGTAACAAGATGGGCGTGGCTTTTAAAAGTGCCCTTGTGTGTGTCTGTGGTGCTTTGAAGCTGCCAAATTTGAGGGACCTAAAGAAGAAAAGAGAGAGAGAAAAAACACACCATTTCACACCAGTATTCTCTTAATCTGTGTTGCCAGAATGGGCTAGATGTAATTTCCCAATTCATTATATGAATCAGTCAATAATTTATGACAGCATTACTTATTATTGTATATTAATTGTTTTATTTCTTATTGAAAAATTGTAATGAGCCACAATTCTGTAGTTATGAAATAAATTGTATTGTTAATTATGGATTTATTATTATATATTTTTGAGTGAATTTTAAACAATTAGGCTGTAAAACAAACAAATCTGCCAGATTTGCCAGAATGGGCTAGATGTAATTTCCCCATTTATTTTAATATATATATATATATATATATATATATATATATATATATATATATATATATATATATATATAAATCCCAAACAAAGCCACAGCAGAACTTATATATATGAATCAGTCAATAATTTATGACAGCATTACTTATTATTGTATATTAATTGTTTTATTTCTTATTGAAAAATTGTAATGAGCCACAATTGTGTAGTTATGAAATAAATTGTATTGTTAATTATGAATTTATTTGGTTGTTTATTATATATTTTTGAGTGAATTTTAAACAATTAGGCTGTAAATCAAACAAATCTGGCTTAATCGTTCTTCACTCTGAATAGAGTGCCGAAGCTATGACGTCAATTTGTGACGAAGTTATGACGTCACCTTACAAATCTAAAGTTTCTAAACACAACGTATTGTCCTGACTCAACAGTTTTTAATCAAACCTCCGATAAAAATAAGTTTTACCTGCAGTTTAGTGTTGTTAAATTCACCGCTGCGTTCATCGCCGTTGAATGATCACGTGCATTGTTAAACTCACCGTTGAATGATCAAGTGCGTTGTTAAACTCACCGCTGAATGATCAAGTGCGTTGTTAAACTCACCGTTGAATGATCAAGTGCGTTGTTAAACTCACCGTTGAATGATCAAGTGCGTTGTTAAACTCAGCGCTGAACGCGCTAAACTTTTGCGGGGACTTTGATATCAGATCGCGAGGGGTTTTAAACATAAAAAACCAGTTGGATGGCCAGATAAAAATGATCTGGGTGCCGCCATTTGACTCGCCCTGACATAGATAATATTTTGTAGACCAATGAGAAAAAAGGGAGTAAATAATTAATACAAAATGAACTGCGACGTGTGAAAAGAAACCGGCTTTGGATGTATTATGTTCAGGACAAACGTAATAGCACTCCAATAGATCGGCTTTGGATCTATTATGTTCAGGACAAACGTAAAAGCACTGCAATAGATTGGAGATATTAGGTTAAGGACCAACGTAATAGCACTGCAATAGATTAGGTTAAGGACCAACGTAATAGCACTGCTTATATGTTGGCATGTAACGTAATTGCGATTTGCAAAATAGTTTCCTCAGAACGTATTTCATGTGATACAGGGTTGGAAATGTAAGATGGGAAGTAAACACATACAGGATTATACAATATCCACAAATGTGCTGTCATCAGTCGTGTACTGAAATATACTGAGCGTAACTTTTCACGAAACTAATGAAAATATAAATTGAAACTAAACAAAATGTCTTTGAAAAAATTGCAGGCAAAATGGTAATCCAGTTAAACTATTTGCAAATAATATTTTATTTTAAAAAGTGCACAAACATTCAGTAATTTGTCAGGTATGAATAACATGGATCATTTAAATTATAGCATATTTTAAATTCAAAATGATGAAATGCCATAAAAAAGTGTAGTTCACATCGCTGTATATTACTGTGGGTCGTTGAACACGTGTGAGATGTTCGGCTCCTTTCATCTTTGTAGAATCTAAAAGTGTCCCTGGTTTACTTTTCAAACTTTTTATATATATATATATAAAAAAAAACTTTTTTATAACTTGTTCAATAATGTCCCCTTGGCCTCTGTCCATCACGGCCTCATAATAATTTTAATGTCAATAATGGAGTCCAGCAAAGCAGCGATAAAAACTTTAGAATAAGGTTCATTAGTTAACATTAGTTAAGTTAACAATAACAAAAAATGAACAATACTTTTTCAGCATTTACTAATCTTAGTTAATATTAGTTTCAACATTCACTAATACATTATTAAAATCAAAGGTTGTATTTGTTAATATTAGTTAATGTACTGTGAACTAACATGAACAAACAATGAACAGCTGTATTTTTATTAACTAACATTAACAAACATTAATTAATAAATACTGTAACAAATGTATTGCTCATTAGTTAATTCATTAAATAAAGAACCGTATTGTAAAGTGTTACTGAAATACTTGTCCCGCTCAATGCCTACATGGTTACAGCCCTGTTTCACTATATTGAGTTCAGTGTGTACCAAGTTTTGTTTTTACTTCAGTTTCTCCATGTGCGAATGAGTGTTGATCATCTTGAACCCCTTCAAAACTCTTTATCAATCTGCTCGTGATGGAATAAATATGTACAGCATCAGTGAGCAGTTATTATTAGCTCACGCGGGTCACGTGTCTGAACATGTTTGTGGAGAATCAGGAGACTAACAGGTTTAACAAGAGGAGATCGCAGTGTTTTTAGTGAAAGTAATTGTAAATGTTACTGCTGCTGTTCTCTCCGGTTTTCTTTTGACCAAATCCTGGACATGTCTCATTTAACGAGAGAGATTTATTCACGTTTCACATATTTGAAGCATTATTCTTGAGATCTTTCTATAGAGTCACATAAAGATGGCAGAGGTGTATTCAGGTAAGCAGACTCAACCAATAGGTCTATATGATGCTGTTGACTAATAGATTTGAAGTTTTTGCCTAATTTCTTTCATTTGTAGGGAAAAGGTTCTGTCGTCATAGTCATGTAACCTTATCACGATTATGTGTTCTTAGTCTTAATGTTTTTTCATGCCAAAATATGACTAGAAATAAAAAGAAACGATCATTTAAGTCAAGTCAAGTCGTCTTTATTTATATAGCGCTTTTAACAATGGATCGTTTCAAAGCAGCTTTACAGAGATAAACATATAATTTAAGGTAACAGAGATTGATTTATAGTGGTTCTTGAATAATGTTATTTCCAGCTAAAGTTAGTTTTGATTGATTGACTTCCGTCGAAGTGTAAGTAGTATTTTACCATTGCACTGAAGGAAAAGAAGTTCACCAAGTTGATGTTTACAACAGATGACGCCGTGAACAGTGTTGCCATCATCAGACTCTAGGAAAACAAGCAGAACAAGTTCATCAGGATAATGTTGCCAATAACAAATGAAACCACCATAATGTTTACCTAAAGTATAGTTTAAGTAACTAGTTTTTATTAATTATTAGTTTATTTAAAAATCGGGAATAATTTAATCATTGTACTCTGAAAAATATGTATGTATGCTGAAGCAGTAAGCCATCCGGGAACTTCTCGCCTACTCTTTTTATGAATACTGATGTTTCAAACGTACTGCTTCCTTCACGTACTGTTTTCGCCTACTATATAGTAGGAAAGTAGGCATATTCGAACGCACTTAAGTCCGAATCTCGCGATAATAAGTATGTCACCCAGGTAATTCTCGCCTACTCTTTTGGATTCATACATACTTTTTCGCTCACCTACTCTTTTTCCCATACTAAATAGTAGGGAAGTATGCGGTTTGGAACGCAGCCCTCAGGTGTGTATTGCTGGCTACAGAGATGAGTCCTAAAAAAAAAGAGATAATCCAGAAGTTTACGTTTACGTTTAATGTTATTTTTTTTTGTATTATTTTTCTTTATACATTTTCATAATAGTTTCATTATGTATTCTGTGAAGTCAGAGTATGTTTGTACATGTGTGCTGAGCAGAGATCTGGGATGAGCTGTATTTTGTATACAAGTATGAGTGGAATGCAACACTAAACTGATGCATAGGTTTCCAGTGATGATGTGTACAGTTGGCATATTCTTTACAAGGAAATTCATGTTTTGACTGATTCAAATGTGCCACAAATGTATACACCGAGGGATGGTTTCTTAATATGGAAAGTGGATTGTGCCATGTGTAAGCATGAGGTATACGTTCCTTTTTTTTAAAAAAAGCTACATTTGTTTCTACCTTACAAGGAAGTTGTATGTCCCTCAGTGGTGTATATAAGCTCAATCCTTACTGTACTGACCCGGAGAAACATAAAGGCATAATGGATTGAGAGAGAGAGAGAGAGAGAGAAAGTTTATCTCCTATGTCTGACACATGTATAAAAATAATAAATAAGAGATCTCTTGCCAAAGTAACTGGTGTAGCTTCCGTGATTTAACCATAACGGGAAAAAAAGTATGATTTTCAAATACACCGTTCCCTTTCAAGGGAACTCCCGCTGCATTATTACACTATGGGAACACCCCTGTGTGATTGCGTTGTGAAGCACGTGTATAATCAGTCCAATGGAAGAGCGAGACGTCATAGGCGGGTGATGTCATAGACCAGGAAACTATAAAGCAGTTTAAATTTTAAAGAGTTTTCAATAAATAAATAAGTCAGCTCATAACTCTGTCAAATAAAGAGGAGCTTTCAAAAGGAGGTTTTAGTGTTGTTGCTAGTTAAATAGGCCTATTTACTGGCCAGCTAAACATTATGAGAGTGAAAATGTGTTACCTCAGAACACAACACGCACTCCTCCACAGGTCACCTTTCGGCGAAACCTACGCTCTCTCTCACCCTCTCGTCTATCCTCTTTGGTCTCATCCACACTTCCTCCACCTGACAAGTTCTTAACACTTGATACTAACAGTGCAACTGACTCTCTTTTCTCCACTCTAACACACTGCTTGGACAACTTCTGCCCCCTTTCTTCCAGGCCAGCCCGCACCACACCCTCTGCCCCCTGGTTATCCGATGTTCTCCGTGAACATCGTTCTAAACTCAGGGGTGCAGAGAGGAAGTGGCGCAAATCGAAAAATCCTACTGACCTTGGTCTTTATCAATCCCTCCTCTCTTCCTTCTCTGCTAATGTCTCTACTGCTAAAATGACTTACTATCACAACAAAATTAACAATTCCTCTAACTCTCGCATGCTTTTTAAAACCTTCTCCTCTCTTCTCAACCCTCCTCCTCCTCCTCCTTCATCAACCCTAACAGCTGACGACTTTGCCACATTCTTCACAAATAAAACAACCACCATCAGCGGCCAATTTAACAATCCACAAACTGACACACACATTTTACCAACAAATACACACATTCTACCCTCATTCTCTCTGCTTTCAGAGGCAGAAGTCTCCAAACTACTCCTTTCCAATCGCCCTACTACCTGTCCGCTTGATCCTATTCCTACTAACCTACTCCAAGCCATTTCTTCCTCAGTTACACCTGCACTCACGCACATCATAAACACCTCTCTTCACACTGGTACCTTTCCCACAGCGTTTAAGCAGGCTCGGGTAACCCCACTGCTTAAGAAACCTACTCTTAATCCAGCACATCTGGATAATTATAGACCGGTATCCCTTCTTCCATTCGTCGCGAAGACACTTGAACGAGTTGTTTTCAACCAGATCTCTTCCTTTCTCACACAGAACAACCTCCTGGACAACAATCAGTCTGGTTTCAAAAGTGGACACTCAACTGAGACTGCGCTGCTCTCAGTAATCGAAGCTCTGAAACTGGCAAGAGCAGCTTCCAAATCCTCAGTTCTCATCCTGCTAGATCTGTCTGCCGCCTTTGACACAGTTAACCACCAGATCCTCCTGTCAATCCTAAAGACGAAGGGAATCTCGGGAACCGCACTCCAATGGTTCAAGTCTTACCTCTCAGGTAGGTCCTTCAGGGTGTCGTGGAGGAGTGAGGTGTCGAAGTCACAACATCTACCTACTGGAGTGCCTCAGGGCTCAGTGCTTGGACCACTTCTCTTCTCCATCTACATGACATCACTAGGAACTGTGATTCAGAAACATGGCTTTTCCTATCACTGCTACGCTGATGACACACAAATCTACCTCTCATTTCAGCCTGATGATCCGACGGTAGCTGCTCGCATCTCAGCATGCCTGACAGACATCTCTGGCTGGATGAAAGACCACCACCTTCAACTTAACCTTGCGAAGACAGAGCTACTTGTGATCCCGGCCAATCCAACACTTTGTCACAACTTCACTATTCAGCTAGGCCCGTCATCCTTAACTCCATCACGGTCAGCCAGGAACCTTGGAGTTGTTATTGATGATCAATTGAACTTCACAGACCACATCACTAGAACTGCCCGGTCCTGCAGATTTGCTTTGTATAACATTAGGAAGATCAGGCGCTTCCTATCAGAGCATGCTACACAACTCCTTGTTCAAGCGCTTGTTCTATCCAGGCTGGACTATTGCAATGCTCTCCTGGCTGGTCTTCCAGCTTGCATGATCAAACCTCTGCAGCTAATCCAAAATGCTGCAGCTAGAGTGGTCTTTAACGAGCCGAAGAGAGCACACGTCACTCCTCTCCTCACAAAATTGCACTGGCTGCCAGTTGCAGCTCGCATCAAATTCAAGTCACTGACGCTTGCTTACAGAACAACCACTGGCTCTGCTCCGTTTTACCTAAACTCACTACTTCAGACTTATGTCCCTTCCAGAAATTTGCGCTCTGCAAGCGAACGTCGTCTTGTGGTGCCACGTCAAAGAGGCACAAGATCTCTTTCTCAGACCTTTACCATGACTGTTCCTTGCTGGTGGAATGACCTACCCAACTCAACCAGAGCTGCTGAGTCCGTAGCCATTTTTAAGAAACGGTTGAAGACGCATCTCTTTCGGCAGCACTTGTTCCAGTAATACTAACACTTTCTCTTCCTTTCTATAAAAAAAAAAAAAAAAAAAAAAAAAAATTTACGGGTTCTACGTTGGATTAAACTGTGAAAGGTTATAGCACTTACATTTTGTTGTCCTGCTGTTATTTTAACTGCTTCTATGGTTCTCATTTGTAAGTCGCTTTGGATAAAAGCGTCTGCTAAATGAATAAATGTAAATGTAAATGTAAATGAAAATAAAAAGAGTTTGTCCGATGAAATATATCCTAAAAACTCTGCATCTCAGCCTCCTCGTCCGGGACTGCTGTTTTTTCCCTATATCTCCACACTGAGGTGTCAAGATCGTGGAATAAACCGGTTTCTATTTGTATGTTTAATCCCCAAACGTCTAACTATAGTAATGTTATGCGTATATTAAGTATCACGGTACGTGCCTGGGGTTAAAGAGACGCTTGCGAGCTTCCTCTCTCCCGAGTCGGCGTCATCATTATTAACCCCGACGTTACCCACCAGCCATATAATAAATAAATAAATAATTATTAAAATAATTATTATTAGGCAGCGCTGGTGGGTGAAGTATAAGGACATGGATGAATGTGAGGATGACAGCACTGACGCTATTTGAGAATTTTCAAGATTTGTGAATCACTTAAAAACAGATAGACTGCATTGCGTCGCTAAATATGATTGTGTTACAGATTCAGTCCGAGGACTGGTTTGTCACAATAGACTTGAAGGACGCTTACTTGTGTACCCATCCTCATCAGGAGGTTCCTGAGGTTTGCTTTCAGGGGCAAACCATACCAGTATCAGGTTCTTCCATTCGGCCTAGGTTTATCACCACGCAATTTACAAAATGTGTGGATGCAGGGGATTCAACACCGATGCGGGTACGATTGTCTCCAGCATGTATTTCTGCGATTCTCACAGCCGTAAACGGGGTAAAACTAGGCCAGTCACTCACTGTGAAACAGTTTCAGACTGTTGGGTCTCATGGCAGCTGTGTCCAATGTAATTACTTTTGGCCTTCTGTACATGAGGACCCTGCAGTGGTGGCTCGGGACCAAGTGGTTTTCTCTGAGGGGAAATCCGTTTTCACATGATCAAGGTCACGCGGCTATGCTTACGTGCCTCGGTCATGTGGAAGAACCTTGGTTCCTCACTCAGGCCCAGTGTTTAGGGGCTTCTTGTCGACGCATAATGCTATCGACGGATGCTTCCCTCACAAGTTGGGGGTGATCATGAGTGGTCGTTTGGCGAAGGGTGTTTGGCAGGACCATCTATCTTTTTAGCACATAATTGGATGATGGTTCCCGAGAATCTCAATACTTCCTGGCAGACCCGAGAGGTCACCATGTGCTTGTCCTTTCGGACAACACACTGATGGTCTCATATATCAGAGCAGATATCCTGTTGAGGCAGGGGCTGAGGCCCGGGGAATGGAGACTTCACCCCGAGGTGGTGGAGCTTCTTTGGGAGAACTTTGGTCAAACTCAAGTCAACCTTTCACATCGTTTGTAAAACGCATTACCCTATGTGGTTCTCCCTCACGCATCCAGCTCCGCTTGGACTGGATGTGATGTATTAGGTGTGGTTGACACTACACCTGTACGCATTTCCCAATATCTTTGCTCCCAGTAGTTCTGGAGAGGGTTCGCCGGGTAGGGGCTCGTCTAGAAAAAGATTATTAGTAGCCCCATTCTGGCCAGCCCGAATGTGTTTCTCGGACCTACCGTCCCTTCTACAGTAGATGGCTCTCCCATGGAGATTCCGATCAGGAGGGACTTGCCGTCCCAATCATGGGATACAATATTTCACCCTCATCTGGAGTTTTTGGATATTGTGGGCTCAGCCTCTGAGGGGGCCCAGCTCATAGATTCAGGTCTCTCGACTGAGGTCGTGGAGACCATACTCCAGTCAGGAGCTCCCTCCACGAGAAGACTAAATATGCATTGAAATGAAATCTGTTCTCTGCCTGGTGCAGAGAACGCCTTCTGAATCTTGTTTCTGCCCTGTTGGTACAGTACTTGATTTCTGTAATGAATGTTTCTTTGCTGGGTTATCTCTGAGGAGAGATCCTTAATTTTGTTTTCTCCATGGTACATGAGGCTGAGGCCTGCACGTACTTGGATTTGCACCTGGTATGGTGATAGTATTTATTCACCCCAGGTCGGGTTGTATTACTAAGTCCCTACTAAATTTGTGGGTCATCTGTGCTGCAGGCCTTCTGTCCTCCACATTTACAGGGTTTTCCAACTTTTCAAATTTTCATGTCACAAGATTTTTGAAACCTCTCACTCAAAGTGCAAACCTACACACCAAATCTCCAAAACCATAAGCTATTTCTCAGCCTTTGACTCAGTTTTCAATTGCATAAAACACTTTTTTCAAAACACTACACTCAATTCTCTACCTAAAACACAAAAATCTTGCAGGAATTTACTTGCTTTTCTTTTCTAAACACAACCAATCAAAACGCTACCCTTATTCACCAGGTCACACACACACACTCCTCATATGTGCAAACACTAATTGCTTTACTGATCACTAACCAATCACTGCTTTACTGTAGTATAAGCCTATAATAGGTCAAAGGTCAGATTACCTGTTTTGAACAATGGATGCCAACAATGGACAGAGACCCCCCACACTCAATTGTGTTCTTTACTGTATTTTAAAGAATATACTTTTGGTTTACATATGTTTATGGTTTTGTTGTATGCTACTGTATACAACAGTCATGTTTGGCCTAATAAATATTTTCTGTTTCTACATTGCATTGGTGATTACAGTGTACTTGTTACCCCTCTCAGAAGATTACTTTCACTGTAGAACATTGTATTGAAATGTAGATATAAGCGTATGAAAGACCAAAGAGCTTTAGATTTAGAACAGCAGTGTTTACATGGTATATCCAAAAATGCACTATTATGAAATAAGTGTTTGCCATTTGATGCAAATGCTCAATTCTGACATGTGTTTATGGCATTTTGAATGCAGTGTTACATTTTTGAAGGAGATGTGAGGCATTTTGCATTTTGTGTGTGAAGTTTTGGGAATTATGTGTAGAGTTTTGAAAAAAAGGTGACTTACTTTTGAAAATGTGTGTAAGCAGTTGGAAAAAACTGTAATTCCCCAGATCAGGAAAAACGGTAACACTTTATTTCGATAGTCCACTTTAGACATGCTACTAACTATATGTAACTTTTCAACTACATGTCAACTAACTGTCATTAGAGTATTAGTAGACTGTCAGCTTAATATCTGCTAACACTTTATTGTATAATATAATTATAAAATTAATATAATATGTATAATTAATATAATTATATTATAATTTTATAATAAATAATAATAAAGTGTAACCGGAAAAACTTAATCTGTTATGCCCTGTCTGGACTTTGAATGCTTATGTCCACAGAGCTGCTCTGTGGCTTATATCGGAGCAATTATTTGTCTGCTTCGGGTCACCTAAGATAGGTTGCCCTGCATCTAAAACAAATGATGAGCAAGTGGGTGGCTGAGGCTATCTAACTTGCTTATGAAGCGGCCGGACAGCCTTCAACTTTGGCTGCCCAGGCTCATTCTATGAGGAGTATGGCTGCCTCTATGGCATTAATCTCAGGAGTTTCCCTTCATAACATTTGTGATGCGGCAGGCTGGTCTTAGCCGCTTACATTTGTCAGGTTTTATGACCTTGACCGCAGCTCCACTCCAGGGGCTACACTCAAAAAAATGATATGTTGGCTTTACTTAACTTTCTTTTGTAAACAGGTTCCACCGGTTCCACATAACTATGTTTCGTTAAACAAACATAATATGTTCATGTAACTTCAACAACATGGAATTTGGTCATTTTAAGCGACCCAATTAAACTCTGAGCTAATGAGTTAATTAAGTGAATAATTGAGTGATGATTGAGCATTATTGAAGACACCTGATGTTAACAAGCAGAATCACTGAAGGAGAAAACCGGAATGTTTAAGTCACCATTATGGAGATCAGTGTGTGTTTTAGTTGGGCTCTTGACCATTAACTCATTAACTTTAGAGTTTGTTTGGCTGCTGTACGTGAGTTATAGCAGCCGTATGAACAATGAACAAAGGTGATCTGATGGTGTTGGTTGTGTTTTAACATAATCATTATTTCACAATCATTTGCCCTGAATCACTGAACTTATATTAAACCCAATTTCTAAGTTTACCTCACGGAATATAGCAGCACTGTCATTGTAGAGCATACTATTTTTAGCCTTTTCAATGAAATTTAAGTGATCAAATCAATAAATAAAAAAGAAACTTCTTAAAAAATATTTTGTGTAGGCACACACAGACATCAAGAATCAGCCTGTGAATCTCAGCAATGGTGACAAACAGATCATAAGCTCATTATTTATTCATGTAGCAATGCATGATGGGAGCCATGAATGAGTTTTGATTGGTGGCACCCAGAATGCACTGCAACATGCTTTATAATTGTCACCATTGTTGAGATTCACAGGCTGATTCTTGATGTCTGTGTGTGCCTACTGAAAATATTTCTTAAGAAGTTTCTTTTTTATGTATTGATTTGATCATATGAATTTCATTAAAAAGGCTCAAAATAGTACGCTCTACAATGACAGTGCTGCTATAATCCGTAAGGTAAACTTAACTCAGAAATTGGGTTTAATATAGGTTCAGTGACTCAGGTCAAATGATTGTGAAACAATGATTATGTTAAAACACAACCAACACCATCAGATCACCTTTGTTCATTGTTCATTTGGCTGTTATAACTCACGTACAGCAGCCAAACAAACTCAAAAGTTAATGAGTTAATGGTCAAGAGCCCAACTAAAACACACACTTATCTCCATAATGGTGACTTAAACATTTCCGGTTTTCTCCTTCAGTGATTCTGCTTGTTAACATCAGGTGTCTTCAATAATGCACAATCATCACTCAATAAATCACTTAATTAACTCATTAGCTCAGAGTTTAATTGGGTCGCTTAAAATGACCAAATTCCATGTTGTTGAAGTTACATGAACATATTATGTTTGTTTAACGAAACATAGTTATGTGGAACCGGTGGAACCTGTTTACAAAGAAAAGTTAAGTAAAGCCAACATATCATTTTTTTGAGTGTAGGTTGCTTGATTCTTAGTGTGCTTAAAGGACTTCACACAGAACGGGCACTTGTCATTATGGCGTAGTGGGTATGGGGTTCCCATAGCGTAATAGCGTCTCTGGTTACGTATGTAGCCTTGGTTCCCTGAGAGGGAACGAGCGCTGCGTTCTCCTGCCATACTTCCTGCATGCCCTGATCGACTTGCTTCAGGCTTATCAGAAGCTGACGCGGTCTGTTCTCAGGGGTGCTTTATAGTTTCCTGGTCTATGACGTCACCCGCCTATGACGTCTCGCACTTCCATTGGACTGATTATACACGTGCTTCACGACGCAATCACACAGGGGTGTTCCCATAGCGTAATAACGCAGCGCTCGTTCCCTCTCAGGGAACCAAGGTTACATACTTAACCAGAGACGTTTTCTCTTGGATCTTGGCATCTACGATACAACATATGGCGACGAGGATGAAAGCCAGAACTTTGGAGCAGATGTTTCCTGAAGGCAAATAAAAAGCAGGACGCCAACTGGGTGAGCTGGTGTAAGTTAATAGCTAATGTTACACACTGAAGTACTGACTGATCAGAACGATGGCTGGCATGGTGGGATCCGTAACACAATTTGATAATAAGTCACAATCATGGGAGGAGTATTGTGAAATATTGAACCATTTGTTCATGGCAAATGAAGTTGAAGAACCAGAGAAAGGGTACTGTACCAAGTAAGGGTTCTGTTGTCGGTGTAAATGGAAGCTGGATAAGGGTTTACTGTCCCAGATCGTACTGTACTGTACCGGGTACAGGGTTCAGGCTAAACCCAGCATTTGTATTTGACCTGATGTCTTATTTCATATTTTTATTTCAGAGATGTCGGAGATCCGCTCCAGTCCAGATGATCCAGTGATCCGGGTTCTTCTGATGGGCAGAAACGGCTCTGGGAAAAGCTCATCTGGAAACACTATACTGGGAGAAAAGAGGTTTAAGATCCACAAACATAAGAAGAAACATGAAGCTGAAGTGTGCGAGGGTAAAACACAGATCGGAGAGAAGCAGGTGTGTGTGATTGATTGTCCAGATCTCCTGGATCCAGATCTGAATAAAGAGAAGCTGGAGAAGATGAAGGATCAGCTGGTCTCTCGATGTTCATCAGGACTCAGTGCAGTTCTGCTCACCGTTCCTCTAGAGGAATCTGTGGGACACGAGGAGGAGATCCTGGATTATATTAAACGCTTATTAGGTCCTCAGAAGTATATCATGATTCTGTTCACACACTACACTCAAAAAAATGATATGTTGGCTTTACTTAACTTTTCTTTGTAAACAGGTTCCACCGGTTCCACATAACTATGTTTCGTTAAACAAACATAATATGTTCATGTAACTTCAACATCATGGAATTTGGTCATTTTAAGCGACCCAATTAAACTCTGAGCTAATGAGTTAATTAAGTGAATAATTGAGTGATGATTGAGCATTATTGAAGACACCTGATGTTAACAAGCAGAATCACTGAAGGAGAAAACCGGAATATTTAAGTCACCATTATGGAGATAAGTGTGTGTTTTAGTTGGGCTCTTGACCCTTAACTCATTAACTTTAGAGTTTGTTTGGCTGCTGTGTGTGAGTTATAACAGCCGAATGAACAAAGGTGATCTGATGGTGTTGGTTGTGTTTTAACAATCATTATTTCACAATCATTTGACCTGAATCACTGAACTTATATTAAACCCAATTTCTGAGTTAAGTTTACCTTACGGATTATAGCAGCTCTGTCATTGTAGGACATACTATTTTTAGCCTTTTCAATGAAATTCAAATGATCAAATCAATAAATAAAAAGGAAACTTCTTAAAAAAAAAATTTTGAGTAGGCACACACAGACATCAAGAAACAGCCTGTGAATCTCAACAATGGTGACAATTATAAAGCATGTTGCAGTGCATTCTGGGTGCCACCAATCAAAACTCATTCATGGCTCCCATCATGCATTGCTGCATGAATAAATAATGAGCTTATGATCTGTTTGTCACCATTGCTGAGATTCACAGGCTGATTCTTGATGTCTGTGTGTGCCTACTCAAGATATTTCTTAATTAGTTTCTTTTTTATGTATTGATTTGATCATTTGAATTTCATTGAAAAGACTAAAAATAGTACGCTCTACAATGACAGTGCTGCTATAATCCGTAAGAGAAACTTAACTTAGAAATTGAGTTTAATATAAGTTCAGTGACTCAGGTCAAATGAATGTGAAATAATGATTATGTCAAAACACAACCAACACCATCAGATCACCTTTGTTCATTGTTCATCCGGCTGCTAAAACTCACATACAGCAGCTAAACAAACTTTAAAGTTAATGAGTTAATGGTCAAGAGCCCAACTAAAACACACACTTATCTCCATAATGGTGACTTAAACATTCAGTTTTTCTCCTTCAGTGATTCTGCTTGTTAACATCAGGTGTCTTCAATAATGCTCAATGATCACTAAATTAATCACTTAATTAACTCATTAGCTCAGAGTTTAATTGGGTCGCTTAAAATGACCAAATTCCATAATGTTGAAGTTACATGAACATATTATGTTTGTTTAACGAAACATAGTTATGTGGAACCGGTGGAACCTGTTTACAAAGAAAAGTTAAGTAAAGCCAACATATCATTTTTTTGAGTGCAGTGACGAACTGGAGGATCTGGATCAGACCATTGAGGAATATCTACAAGATCATGAGGATCTCCAGCGACTGGTGACTGAATGTGGAGGAAACTTTCACTGTTTCAATAACAAGAGTAAACACGGTGATCAAGTCCCAGAACTACTGCAGAAGATGATGATGATGAAGAACGGAGGGAAATGTATCATGGGCCAAAGGAGGAGGAGTAACAGCAAGAACATTCTTCATATCGAATGTAAGATGATTTGTTATTGTAAATGAATTCAGTACATGCAAGTTATTCATTGAGTGTGTAAGGCATGTATATTTATCATGCTTTTATCATGCATGTCAAATGCATTATGCAAATATTAACCTGAGATTTAATTATGCTGCGCATTGATGTGGTTTGATGTTTCTGTTGCAGTTTCGATCAGACTGGTTCTTCTGGGAAAAACTGGATGTGGGAAAAGTTAGGGCTGCACGATTAATCGCACGATTTTGTTATGCGCATCTAATCAGTAAAGCCGGTTCCTTGATTAGTAGTAAATCACCTGATATGATGCAGATATGAGTGTTAAATTAACACTCAAGAGTGTTAAAGTTAATGAGATAATTAAGTGATTAATTTAGTGATCATTGAGCATTATTGAAGACACCTGATGTTAACAAGCAGAATCACTGAAGGAGAAAAACACAAATTGTAAGCCACCGTTATGGTGATCAGTGTTTGCTTTAGTTGGGCTCTTGATCCTTATACTTTAAGTTTAAATTTTGTTTGTCTGCTGTCATTGATTTATTACAGTCAAATGAACAAAGACAAAGTGTGATCTGATAGTGTTGGTTATGTTTTGACATAATCATGCTGTGATCTGAAAAATGAAACTCATTCAGATGATCTGGTTTAACTTGATAGCAACAGTTTAGTGGTTCTATGGCATATTACAAATGAATTTTTCTTATAATCCAAAACATTTAATAAAAAATGTTTTGATCAAATCACTTTAAAATGCATTTATTTAGAAACACAGACATCAATAATCAGCCTGTGAATCTCAACCGTGGTGACAATAATAATCCTTGTTGCCACCAATCACAACTCATTAATGGCTCCCATCATGCATTGCGGTATGAATAAATTATGATCTGAATTGTCTATGTAATTTACTTTTCCTAATTGAATATTCTGCTCGTCACCATTGTTGAGATGCATTGACTGAATCTTGACGTCTGTGTGTGCCTAAAATAAAGTTTTTTTTTTTTTTTACAACTTTAAAGAAATCCTTTATATTATATCTCAAATTCTGGATATTTATGCAGAATCTCAGTTATGCTGTAACCAACAGCATAACTCACAAACAATTAGTTCGAATGATGAATGCCATAATATAACCAACACCATTAGATCATTTTTTTTCTCTGTTCATCTGGCAGGTATAACTCAGATACAACAGCTGAACAAACTCTAAAGTTAATAATATAAGGGTCAAGAGCCCAACTAAAGCAAACACTCATCTCCATAATGGTGACCTGAAATTCCGGTTTTCTCCTTCAGTGATTCTGCTTTAGGTGTCTTCAATAATGCTCAATCATCACTCAAATAATCACTTAATTATCTCATTAACTTTAACACTCTTGAGTGTGGACTCATATACACTCCCAGGTGTGTTCATTTAACACTGAGTTTTTGCTGTGTACAAAGAGCCGTAGTTAACTGACAAGCTGAGCCAAATCGCGTTAAAATCGAGGCTCGATTTTAACGCGATTTGGCTCAGCTTGTCAGTTAACTACGGCTCTTTGTAGTAAATGCCGCTCCATCTGAAAGCAGGTGAAGGTGATTTACTACTAATCAAGGAACCGGCTTTACTGATTAGATGCGCATAACAATATCGTGCGATTAATCGTCCAGCCCTAGGAAAAGTGCCACTGGAAACACCATCATCGGCAGAAACCTGTTTAAATCCTCCGTCAGCTCGGACTCTCAGACGAAACAGTGTCAGTCAGAAACTACAGTGAGGATGGGTAAAGAGATCTCAGTGATCGACACTCCTGGACTTTATGATAATAAACTCAGTGAAGACGAGATTAAAACTGAAATAGTGAAATGCATAATGTTATCCTTTCCTGGACCACATGCTTTTATTATCGTCATTAGAGTGGGTCGATTCACTGAGGAGGAGAAAAACACAATACAACATCTCAAAGAAGTCTTTGGAGAACCGATATTAAAATACACCATTATCATCTTCACCCATAAAGACCAGTTAGAGAAGGAGAATAAAACCATTGAAGAGTTTCTACAAGAAAGTGACCCAGATCTTCAATCCCTTGTACGCAGTTGTGGAAACCGGTTCTTCTGTGTAGATAATGAGTCTGCCAGTTTCCCTCAGTTCAAAGATCTGATCGGAAAAATAGAGAAGATGGTGGAAGAGAATGGAGGAACACACTTCACCAATGACAACAAACACAATCAGGAGATTCTGAATAAGAAAATGGTTGGGAAAGTGGAGCACTTAGGTTCAGCAGAAGTGTCTCTATGTGAAGATTTGACTATAACTGATGAATACATATCAGATTTAGTCAGACACATGAGGGAGGTAGGCGATGATTTAGAGAGCGCCATAAAGGAACTTGAGAGAAGAGGAATCAGTCATACAGAGACAGTGGTCCGTGCACTCAGAGCCATGGGGAAACTATCAAAACAGGACATGTGTGCAATTCAGTGAGAAACAATGATCAGACAAACACCAGTCATCTTGTTTAAAGATTATCCATGGCCACCGATCACTAATAAGAAAGTAAATATGTCTGATGTACTAATATATAGATAAATAAATGTACATTATAATTATATTACATAACACATGAACAGCTGAACCAATTGTTTTTTATTTCTTCCTTAATGTTATAACACTTCAAAAAGTGATTTCCAGACTTAAGATCAAACACACTTTGTGTGTTTGCTGTGCATATTTAATAAAAATATTAAAAATATATTACCCTAATTCAATCAGTTTTATGTTATTTGACAAAGAAATATAGAGGGTACTGTCACCTCCGGCTTGCTTAGTTGGGGACACTGATTATTAGGGGCCAAGCACTGAAAGTGCGTAGGTACTTATTGAAAGCGTTGGCGTTCCTATATTTATTATTATTATTCCGTTATAGTTTCTTCTTCTTCCTCCGCTCTGGAAGTCTATGGCAGCCCATAGAACCGTATAGTAAAAAGTTATGAAATTTGGCACACTGATAGAGGACAGTGTGATCTGTCACCATAGGAAATTTGGAGTCTCTAACTCAATCCCTCTAGCGCCACCAGCTGTCCACATTTGCACTCATATTTATGCTAATAACTATTAAACCGTAAGGACTATAAACAAATATATTTTTCCTTTGCTCAAGCCGCTTCGATTTCACCCTATGACGTCATTTTCCGTCATGAAAATGTTTCCGCCATTTTGAATTTTACGAAAAACATACTTTTTCAAACTCCTCCAAGACGGTTGAAAATTTAACCAGATCATCTTTAGACAATGGCGACACAAGTTGATTCGTCAAATCGTTCTCGAATACCGCGCAAACGGATTGTATGAAGCGCTTGGAAAACAGACTTAAGGCTGTATCGTATTTATCGTATTCAGACCAAACTTGGTAAATGTAGCTACAAGGCTGCATACTACACTTTGGCACAGTGCCACCTACTGGTCCGGATATACGAAAAATAGCTATTTTTGCTTATAACCTCTGAACAGTTTGTCCAAAAATCATAGAAGTGGTCTCTTTAGATTTAGGGCCTCATGCTGAGTCGAATGATATCCAATTTTCTCATATCGGTCATTTTTGATTTTGCAGTAAAATGTAGTATTTCCTTGATGCATTAGCATATCATTATGAAACTGGGTATGAGTCATCGGCATAATTCCCTGAGAGGTTTCAAACCAGCGCCACCTAGTGGTAAAATCAAATACTCTTATAACTTTTTATATGTTTAAAACTTGTAGTTTGAAGTATTTTCACGGAGGTCATCTCCTTACATTCCCGAATCCTTGCCGAGTCCAACAATACCAAACATGCTAGGTTTCGCCTTACGGTTTGTGCAGTGTTACGACTTAAAAAACTTTTGCAAATATCTTCGAAACCGTGAGTCCAATCGAGATGAAACCACCCTAGGAAATTCGGAAACATAGGTCGCTGGCTAATTGCTGATACCCAAATGTATAAAAATACCTGCGTTTTCTCGTGTTTGCGTTTTTGAGGTTTGCTTAATACCGGATAATCGTTTGCACCTTCGAACCTATTTCGGGGAGTGCGTTCGAGACACCACACACTTTTTGTGCGGATAGGCGGCCAGAGCGCGTTAAGGGTTTTCTGTTAGAACGTTGTCGTGTTAGCGGCCCCTAAGTTAATGACTAATGATCTTCGCAACTTCACTGTTACGCTCATTTCTATTGTCACTGTAAAGCTGCTTTGAATCAAATCCATACTGTTAAAAACGCTATATAAATTAAGGTGACTTGACTTTGCTGAAAGAGAAACACGGTTAATGTTAATATATTGCACAAGTTTAGTGAAAGTGTTCAACAAGGACTCTTATACGAGACGTTAAAGGTGATTATTCTGTCTGTGTGAGTGGCCTACTCCGCACACAAAGACTGAAATGAGTTTAAGTTAGCCGCTGATATAGTGGTTAGTGTCTTTGCACGGACTTGGCTAACAAGCTAGCGGCCAGCGACCCCGACTAGTTAAGCCTGTGTGGAACTGTGAGACCGACGATGATCAAAGACCGTGACGGAGCCGGATAGCGTTACCGAGTGGTGGACTTTGCCCAGATTGCCAACCATGTGACTCTTCTATTCAACCGTCTTCTCTTCATCACGAATCCTCTCAGCCATGTTTCCAGCTACTGACGGTTTGATCCGGTGCGGATTCACGGGTTTCACGAGTTCACATTAGGCAGGGTTGCCAACTCTGACGCATCTGGCGTGACAGTCACGCATTCAGCCTCAATCTCACGCTCGCACGCTCGACAAAGAAATCTCACGCTAAATGAGACATTCTTCTGTGCTGTATTTATTTTTTTTCCTCATGTGCACTAATTTCCGAATTACTAAACAAGTTCAGGCTCTTAACTACTGATTGGACCACTGTTGTGTCTAATGCCGTTCTCTGATTGTCGATTCGCTGGAAACATTTGTCGTCGTTACGTCAGTGACGTCCGTGACCGTAATTTACCCTTTTCACACGCGCTCACGGCACACATCTTTCTCAAGCAGAGAAAAATCGCGAGTCAAAGAGGACACTGACACCGACAGACAAGACAGAGAAAGTTATAGGCTACTTTTGATATGGAACAAATTCTATGCTCTCATATTCTGTCAATATTTTTACGAGATTCAAACAATAAATACAGTTTTTGGTGCTTTTAAATGTGACAGACCGCTGTAGCGCTTCAGCTCAAATGGCACGTGATACGGTACAACCTTTTTTTTCATCATCATCATCCCCCCCCGCACAATTAATTGCAATAAAACCGCACGCAATTTGTCAAAGGCTGCGATTATTTTATGTGCAGCTTTTCAGTGCAGTGCGGCTGACCGGTAGTAAATGCTGCTCCATCTGAACTCCAGAGGGCGCTCTCACGCAGACACGATAAAAATGCCCGGCCACAGAGGTACGCTCATCATTCCAGGAAATCCCTATCGCTGTAGCTGAATAAACAGAAGATTGAAATGCTTTGATTGATTAAACATGACTTATAAATGCATGATTGCCTTATTCTGTGTCAGAAGCGCATCATATCACAAATTTTGCTCGTCTCTCGTTAAAGGAGCTTAAATTTCTAACCGTTACTGACACCAGTGGCCATTAGAGAAACTGCAGCCAGTCTCATGCTCATTCTCGGTGCGCACGCTCGTACGAGCACGACCACAGACGGCACACCGAGATTCATTCACCACATGTTTACAGAGGTAAGAAAAGTTACAGTACTGTAAGGTTATTGTTTGACAGACCATATTTTAGTAAAATGTTGCAAATGCCGCTCCGATGTTGACTCTTGTCTTCGCCCGACGCCGGTCACTCTCTAATTTGGCCGCACTAATGTTAGATAAGTTTTTTTTTTTTTTACATTTACGAGGAGTTTCCGTGGGTGTCTGTATTATGCTGGAGGCTGGTCGCTTCTTTCCGTCCGCAGAGTCCATTTGAAACTTACTAATAACTGTATGTACGGATACGGATGTAAGCCCAAGTAGACGAGAACGCGCATGACGTCACATTTTTTTAATTTTTGCGCCAATTCGAACCCGACTCCTCCACATACAATTGAGCCTACAGGCTGATAGAGGCAACCGTGGTGGACATTCAAGGTGTCATTCTTTCTATTACATTATGGTTGGCTCATAAATGTACAAATGAAAACTCTATATTAAAGATTTTTTTAAGTAAAAACCTACGCAATGCTCCTGTAAAAGTGAGTTTGGAGTAAATGCACGTTATAAGAGACTCGACTCACGGTGCTTTCAGAGTGAGCAGTGTTTCCAGAGCCGTGCTTCACTGACGAGCTGCGCATTAAAGATAATCGCAGCATTTGCGATTTCAAAATCGAGATAAGCCATCTCGATTTAAGTGCGATTACATGTAAATTGCGATTAATTGTGCAGCCCTAGTTCACACTTACATACAATTGGAGTGGGTAAGGTTTAATGCGTATTTGGCGTGCTGTCCAGTGGGAGTTTGGCCCGAACCCAGAGTGGTTAGGACTAGAAGTGTGGAGACGGGGCGGTGAAAAAAAATCAAGTTCATTTAACTTCAAGGGCCCTATCTTGCACTCAGCGCACGATCTGAAACGCAAGTGTCAAAGCGCAAAGCGCAAGTAACTTTGTGGGCGGATCCCGGCGCTGTTGCTATTTTCCCGGCGGGATAAATGCCTCTTGCGCCTGGCGCAAATCTAAAAGGGGTTGGTCTGAAGTAGCTTCATTATTCATAGGTGTGGTTTGGGCGTAACGTGAAATAAACCAATCAGAGCGTCATATCACATTCCCTTTAAGAGCATGATGAACGAGGTGCCTTGTTCCATGGCGCAATACTATTATAACGGCGCATTTACCAGGCGCGCTTCAGAATCGGTTCACAGCCGAGGAGATCGATGTTCTCGTCAGGGCCGTAAAAGAAAGAGAAGTGGCATTGGAGATGGGACAAACCCACACAAATTAGCTTCGGTTATACATGCATATAATAATCTGGGTAAATATGTAGGCCTAAGCTTTATGCCTATTTTTCCGATCGTCATGGACACAACATATTAATACTGTGAAGCTGCTTTGATACAATCTCTATTGTGAAAAGCACTATATAAATATACTTGACTGGACAACAATGATTTCCCTCGTGTTTTAATATTTTTCCTTATAATAATGTATCATTTGCAAAAAGGAAAATGCATCTGTGTAGATGAGAGAATCATCTACAGTGTATGCGCGTTGTTCACACTCTGTATTATGACCAAGCACGCGCGCTTAAAATAGCATCTGAATGTACGCGCAACGCGCCAATGACTTTAGACTAGGTTTTTTCTGGTCAGTGGCGCAATTGTTTTCTGGAACTGCAAAATAGCACCAGGGACTGTTTGCGCCGGAACACGCCTCCTCTTTGCGCTGAACCGCCCAGGGAGCGCAAGTGTATTTCTTAGTTAACCGACGTGTGTCTGTGGAGGGAAAAGTCCGCTTTGCGCGGGTGCAAAATAGGAATGATACATGCGTCGGTGTACAAAGTCAATTGCGCCGGGTGCAAGATAGGGCCCCAAATGTTTTGTAATATCAATTACTTTGCAGTTATTACACATAGTATATTTAAGTTCAATGTACTAGCCTGTATACTTAAAAAATGTGAGCAAACTGGTTGCCCTAAAAAAAATAAGTAATGTGTACTTGATAACTTCAGTAAAATTTAAAAAAGCAAGCAAACACAATAACATTTTACTCCTCATTTTATTTCAATTGAAATATTTTCATTTCAAAATACAACACACAGTGAAGAAACATAATTTCTTGCATTCAATTTTGAGAGGTTTCTAACTTTTGTACAAAAGTTTAAAAAAGAAAAGAAAAAGTAGACATTCAGATTGTGTAGAGCAAGTCCCGTTACACTGTAACTGCCAGCTGATTTTTTTAAAGATTGAATTTTAGGTGTCAGCTCACCCTTTCCCAAGTAAAGAAATACCTGCTGGATGAAGTGGAAAGTGTTTTTCATGTATTTTGGATAGTCCAAGTGCAGGGCATAAATGAGTCCGAAGAGAAGACAGAAGGCCTGACGCAGGTTTTCCGGTTCCATCACTAAGCTCTTTTCCAAGATGATGTGCACTCTGAAAGGGTTTAGCTGTGGACTTTCTGAATCCAGGCAGAGGATTCCCACTGGAATTTGGTGGTACGAGTCCTTGTCATTGATATCCTAACAAAGAAACAGATTGACAGTTAGATAATACTGTGATTATCAACTAAAAATGAAAATCACCCTGCAATGTAAACTACACTGAAATGCATAAAAAAATATACACTACCGGTCAAAAGTTTTAGATCAGTAAGATTTTTTATGTTTTTAAATGAAGTCTCTTCTGCTCACCAAGGGTGCAATTATTTAAAAAAAAAAAAAAAAAAACCTGTAATATTGTGAAATATTATTACAATTTAAAACAGCGGTTTTCTATGTGAATATATAGTGAAGTGTAATTTATTCCTGTGATCAAAGCTGAATTTACAGCATCATTACTCCAGTCTTCAGTGTCACATTTTTAAAATTATTATAATATGAAATTATTATAATATGATGCTCAAGAAACATTTATGATTATTATCCATGTTGAAAACAGTTTTTTACATTTTTATTTCAGGATTCTTTGATGAATAGAAAGTTCAAAAGGTCTGGAAGATATTGGAGATATTGAAGTTTGTTAAGGATGCTCACATGTATGAACCAAATTACGTTACTGAGCTTCCCCCAAATTTGAAAAAAAGAAATGAGTAAGAAATTTAAGAATGGAAAGAAAAATAAAGAGGAGACAAGAAAATAAAAAAATAGAGGAGATGAGAAGAGGAGAAAAGAGAGAAATTACAATAGGAAAAAGAGTGGGTAGACTGATGTAGACAAGTAAACCCACCTTTGTCTGACGTAAAAGCTCAGCCAAAAGCTGGCAGGCGAGGCCTATCTTCTTCCTGAAGATTTCCATCAGATTTGGAGAGTAATGATCAAGTGCATCAAAGAAGTTCTCTCTGAGATTTTTCCACACCACTCTGTTGACCTTATAATAAACCTAAATAAAAGTAAAACAAAACATAGCAAACCATATTGGCTTACCGTCAGCACATCTAATATGACCACAATGCTACATAATTTCAGTCACAGTTTATGACCTAAGTGGTCATAAATACTCATTTTCATAATCAACGACAACTTATTCCATTTAAAACAATGGCTGTATCAAAACTTTAGTTTTTTCTAACTTTAGCTTAAATACACTCACCAGTTTAGTAAAATGTGATCATCATGGTAAGCTGGAAATGACACGCCGTGCGCGAGTGAGAAAACCACTTGAAGTGAGAAAACCACATGAAAATGTCACGACCTGTTTAAAGCAGCCCCTCAAAAAAACAAAAACAATAAACAGACAAAAAAAGTCAGATTAATTCGTCAGGAGATCGAGCGGGATTGTGTTCACCGCACGCGAGTGAAAAGGGTTTTAGGGGCATATTTTTGTTCCAAACGGTTTAAGACAATGTTTTTACTCTACTCACAAACATCATTTTGATGGGGAGAGAGATAAAAAACCAAGTGAACAGACGAAACTATGTCTGGTAAATTCGCCTGTGTTTCAAGTTCAAGCGGGACCAGTGGGGAAAAAGCAACTTTTTCACTACTAACAGAATCGGTTAAAAATATAAACAATAAAACATTTGCTTTTGACTACTTACCAACAGCTTTACGAATTCGCATATAGTTTCAACCACGAGAGAAAATGGCGTTGCTTGCCTGACTTTCTAACTGCTGTGTGTGTGCGTTACGTGTGTGTGTTCTGTGTGTCGGGGGAAGAGGCGTGGTCGGTGCACAAACTTAACAATTTTAATCCATTAAACTTAAAGTTTTCCACAGGTTCAAATATGTCTACAAAAGTAGTAGAATCCACTTAAATTTTTATAGTAATGCATTCAAAATTAAATAATTTAAGTATGTTGTAATTAAATTGTTAATTAAATATAAAATCCGGGCTAACA